>JZKD02S1193540.1:537659-549152 GCA_000966675.3 Picea glauca | reverse complement strand
TATATATATATATATAAGAATGATGTTCATCGAAGGAAGGAAGTGTGTGGTGGAAGACAACAAGACCTGGTAAGAAGAAAAGAAAATTATCTATCTATGGTTAAACATATCTATTTAAAGAGGTGGAGTAACTAGATGAAAAACTTGATAAAGATAGAAGGATGTGATTAAAATTAAATTACTATGATGGTATCTCCTCATTTGTTACTTGCTTGCTAATGTCATTTTATGGCTTTCGCCGATGGTTATAGGAACCATCTCAACTCGCTTTTCCCCTTCATCGGTAAGTTTTTCGACAACCTTTTTAAATCACTCATCGATGTAGCTTCTCATTGGTGCCACACTCATTTTATGCTGGTTTTTTATATTGAAAATATATCCTTCCAAATCCCTTAGATAAATTGAAATATTCCGCAAAGCTTCTTCAATATCTTGATTTTTCATCGAATAGTCC
Organism: Picea glauca; assembly: GCA_000966675.3. Lineage (NCBI taxonomy): Eukaryota > Viridiplantae > Streptophyta > Pinopsida > Pinales > Pinaceae > Picea > Picea glauca. The sequence continues at coordinate 548,698 of JZKD02S1193540.1, read as the reverse complement.
ACTAGCCAGTTTTCCACATCGTCTTCACTATACTCAAGAATTCCATAGAATTTTTCAAATGACAAACTTTTAAACATAACAACTTATTCATCAAAGACTTTCTTGGTTAGGAACAATGATTTGAGAATAAAGTTAGGGTCTTGGACCTCATTGGTGCTCCCAGCTAGGTCTAGCTCAGTCAACCTTTTGAATAATTCTTTTCTTCTAGCTATGGCTTGGTTGCATGCTTGGAAAATAATACTAAAGTTCTTAACCTTTTCCTTCGACAATGTTTTTAGTTGTTTTATCCGATTTGTATAAGGGAGATCCTCCTCTATTATTCTTAACTCTGTCATATTAGTAACTTTAAAACTGAAGCGTACAACCAAGTCAAGGTAAAATCCTTCTTCATTTTTCAAATATGCCTATAAATATTCATGGAAGGCATGTTCTCTCGTTCCAAAAGAGACAATGCTCCTTAAAATATCCAAAGCCTCTGTAAATAATTCTATTATTTTATTAATTTTCTTCTCCACATAGCTCGCGGAGGATGTGAGAAATCTCGCGGATCCTTTTAGTTTTTCTACGGGTGTGGTAGGCCCAATTATTGCTAAAGGATTAGAAATTAATAGAAAAGGCACCAAATCTTATTCCAATTCTTTGATTCTTTCCTTTAACTTGGAGTTCTCCAATTCAAGGCCTCTAGTAGAATCATCTACATCATCTCCAGTTGCTCAGTGAATTTGGGAAATTTGGGAAGGTCGAATGTTCTGTAGGTTAACCTTCAAATGAGATTTACCCTTTTTATTCTTTACATCCCTTTTTTCAATAATTAAATTTTTGGACTCACTGTAAAAAACAATGCTCTAAAATACAAAAATCTCTTCCTCATCGAAGGTCTCGCTCTCAATAATTTCCATTAGAGGATTCTTGTGAGTCATGTTCTTTGATGCAGACCCCTGACCCTCACGCTGAGATCTGCTCATGATCATTCTAATTCTCCTCTTGAGTTGAGGTGGCTCCTTTGATTCCCTGCTAGAACCTTCAGTGAATTCGATCCACAAGTCCTTCGGAAACCCCACCTGTGCGAACAAGCACTAGGCATGAGATTCACCTTCTCCGAGAGACCACAACGCTATGACCAAGAACTACACCCAAAGTCTCTTTCCACAACCTCGTGTTCTCTTGAGTTTGTGAGTTGAAGACCCTCGAATCCTCTTTCTCCAACATACGATACCCGAGACCATGATACGGGTATGGCTCCTTCCTTGTTAGCACTCTCCACACGTAATCGTTGGCTAGGGATAAGCACTAACACCACTCGCAACTCACGAATTCGTGAGTTGGATTGTCGAGCCTTCATGCTCCTCCTTCACGATCCTCCGATACGTGATAAGTCAACAAAGGTTGACTCCCTCAACACTTCTCGGAACTTGCAACTTCACGAGCTGGTGTGTCGAGACCTTATGCTCCCTTCTTGTGAGAACCCGAAGGACGAGCAATCAACAGAGTGTTGACTTCTTCCCAGGTGACAATTGTCCACCTATCAACCACATGGTCCCCACCTGATGGATGCACCATGTGTTTTCTTGAGACCTTGTCTCTTGGCACTTCGCGAATTCTACAGTTGAAAAGTGGTCCTTCCAACCTCAGAACCCCCGATATGTGATATGGCAAAGGTTCTGATCCAACAATCTTCCCGTGACCTAGATCCAATGGTTGTCCCTACTCCTCACTACTTGTGACTTCGTGAAACCAAGAGTTTTCTCTGCCTCTCCAAACTCTCGAGACCCTAATCTGTGAGATGATCCAATGGTTATCGAAACTTCAACACCTCGCTCACGAAGTATCTCCACCGTACATGCAGCTCCTCTCCTGGGCTATTTCTACGGCCTTAACCCCTCACAAATTGATGTGATCCAATGACTCATGGAATCTTGACACTTCTCCATGAAGTGTTTCCATCGTTCGTTTAGCTATTAGTCTGTGCACAACCTCGAAGGTTAAACTTTGTGCAACTTCTCCAAATCTGACGAATATCGGGTGTGTGCACTCAGATTTCTTGGTTCATATCTATTCCTTCTATGCGCTCTTCTACTGTTTTCTAGAAATAGACTCCAATGGTCCAGATCTCATCCTCTACTCGATCCTATGGCATGTGTAACTCCTTCCTGAGAATGCACTTTTCCTATCCCTTGGAAGATTTCTAAACTTCAAAGGTCTCTTCCTTTATCTCAGATGTGAAGCCTACACTCTCAACTCCTACCTGCATTCTAAGGATGTTGTCTCTCATTAGCTCCTAGAGATCTAAAATCTCAAAGGGTTTCCTCTCTACCTCTGCACTCCTTGCAGGATCTTTGCACATGAACGTCCTATCTCTTCTGAGCTTTATCCACACTAAACCCTCCAAAGGGTTTCCTTGACTTTTGCAACTACTTGTAGGAGTCTTCTCCTCCTAAGCTTTTGTCCACTCTAAAACCTTGAAAGGTTTCCTGGCCTTTTGTCCCTCTCTGCTATGGTTGTGCATGCAAAGGCATTGTTCCTCATGAGCTTCTAAACTTGAAACAAGTCCACTCTGTACACACTCCTTGTTCTTAACAATCCTTCAGATGACTATCGATCAACACTTCACTCGAGTGTTAGCCTAATGCACCTCTTGCACAGGTCTTCGTCCTTGTGAGCTTCAACTTCTCTGACCTCTAAGGATCCCTATCCTTTTCTCTTGTTGAAAATATATAAGTACCCTCTTGGCACTTATTCTCAAGCACTCCTTGTTAAGCATGTGGGTGTTCAACAACCCTATGGAGGTCCTTCTCCTAGACACTTCTCCAATTCCATAATCCAAAAGAGCTCCTCCTGTGCACTTCTTTTCACCTACTCAATGCCCTCCTGGCAGAGCTTCTCCAGAGTCTTCAATGGCTTTGTTTTCTCAATGAACTCTAAGCAGAGTTCTCCTATCCGCTCTGTGCACTTTCTCGACGCCCTCCTGGAAAAGATATACAGAATTCCTCAGCAATTATGTCTTCTTAATGAACTCAAAATAGAGTTCTCCTCCTCCTGCACAACCTATGCACACGGTCAATGCCCTCCTGGAAGATCTCTATAGAATCATCAGTAGTTCTATCTTCTCTGTGTTTTCATTTGAAAAGTCTTACCTTCAAGGTGTTCAACAACCTTGAGGTTTCTCCCTGAGTCTAATACTTCCTCTGGTGCACCCTCCTGGGACAACTCTATCCAAATTACGCAAAATTCAGAAGTGCACTCCTGCACTGGCTTTCAGAACTTGCAGTGTTCTGTCATGCAACCTATTTCATGAAGTCGCAAAGAACCCATATCTGGAATCAAAGAACTCACATATAGATAACAAAGTATATCTATCACCTACATATGGAACCTAACATAAATATACAACATAAAATAACACACATATGACATTCATCCATGAACACATAAACACACAAAGAATCTCATGCAGGAAAAACTGCTCTTTGTATTAATCAGAATGTCTGTATAAGGTTACAAAGAGTGGACTGTGACTGAGTCTCATTTCTCTCTTCTCTTGGCTCTCATAGAGCTCTCCTTGGCTAACTCTCTCAAAATAATATCTAAAGATCCTTTACATGAGGGGGAGCTTCGAGCTCTTCCCTCCATCTCACCTACCCTATTCAATTATATTAACTTTACATTGAATGGGTTGTCTAGTCCAGATCGGATCTAGATCTCAGCCTTACAACTATTTAAGGATACCTATTAACCAGGCTTGTGATGATGCATGGCTTTTGGCCTTTTCTAGCCTTACATTCATTTAATACATTTAAATCAAATTCAAAATTTGAAATGAGAGGGTTTCACCTCTCTCCATCTCATTGAATGCGCAAGTTTATGTGTTGTCTGGCTGGTGTGTAGATGGCTTGGAGAGATGCTCCTGCATCATACTCCTGTGCTACAAAAAATTCATGAGCTCCCCAGCCTCGTTGTGGAAATCATCCTGGATCCCAAACAATTCTTTGGAGTTGTTCATCTGCTACTTTGTGCTATTGTTGCTGCTGTTGTTACCCTGCTGCTCTTCTAGTCTCTTTTATTCTCATCTTTTCCTAGCTAGCAGTTTCTGCTGTTGATCTCAACATCATCCTTCTAATTTCATCGATCACCTTGTCCAACTGCTACAGTGGTTGGCTCCCTTGATGAAGTCTTCTCAACTGCACTTCTTCTCTGCAAATGGGTAGATCATCTAGATCTCCCATGTTTTTTTTCTTATCTCTTGTGGCCTTGACTTGCCACTTTGCTACAGATTCCTTTCCTGTAGTCTCTTTACTGAATTGTTGCTCATCTTCTCCCTATGGCAGCTTTTCTTCTTCCATATCTCCTTCTGTTGGCACAAGTTCAACTTCTCCTAGCTGCTCCAGTGGCTGGAATTCTCCTCCATCTATGTCCAACTTGATCTGTTGGAAGTCCATGCTCTGCACCTTCACCCTTCTCTCCAGGGCTTCCGATTATTCACACATATCAACAAATTCCATGTTGTCTACCTCTTCTTCTTCTTCTTCTTCTGTAAGCTCCAATGCTGCAGTCTTCTCCTTTTCAACTTCCTAGCTGAAAATTTTGATCCATTCCTCAGAATGCTCTTCTTCTTCTGCTAGGGTAGACATCAGTGTCTTCTCCCCTTCTTCTCTGACAGTCTCTGTTGGTTGTCCTTCTGCTGTTGCTACCTCTACAATGCATGCTCCGGCCTCAACTGGGCTTAGTGGAAAAATTACCTGAATTCCTCCAATCATCATAATTCCCTTATGATCTTCCCCTGTTAGCACTACTTGCTGACATGAACTCACTTCTGAGCTCCTGAGACTTTCAGACAGTCTCACTTATGTTCCCATTCCCACCTGGTAAATTGGGATTTCTCTGTTGCCCACCTGGCAGTCTATGAGATCAATCGATCTCATCTCATTGCCCTCCTGGAAATCTGAACTTCCTTCGTTGTCCTGTTGATAGTCGATGAGATCCTCCAGTGATCTCAGTTCATTTCCCACCTGGAAATTGGAAAGTTCATCTCTTCCCTCCTAGCAGTCTTTGAGATCTTCCAGTGATCTCTCATCCCCATCCTCACTGAGATTTCTCCCAGCCTCTGGTTCACAGATATGAACCACTTCCTCTTCATCTCTGAGGATTTCAGCATACCTCAGCCATGTTTTCAACAACCTCCATTGTCCTCTGGCCAACAACTCCTTGACTGGCCACTTTGCTTTCGTCTTCATGGGCCATTCATACACCCATCACAACCTTGCATTCTGCTGCATCTGCAATGCAAGCTTCTCCATCCTCGCTCCGATCTCAGCAATTTCTTTATCAATCACATCCTTGCTCTGCTGCTAATGGATCTTCTTTCCATCGCATCTATGGCCTTCAGTAGACATATTCCTACCTTTACCTTCCCTCCTAGCAAGTTTGTTGTTGTCACTCTGTAATTGTGAGTGTTTCTAGATTCTCCTATAGTCGACCCGACTGTCTTCTTGATTGTCGCACACCTGCAACAATCATGATAGAGCTCCACACTCTATCTTCCTTTTTGCATGCCTCTTCCTGCAGTATACAAACAAAATCTTATCTCTAATACCACTTGATGCAGACCCCTGACCCTCGGGCCGAGATCCACTCAAGATCATTCTAATTCTCCTCTTGAGCCAAAGAAGCTCCTTTGATCCCCTGCTGGAACCTTCAGTGAATTCGATCCATAGGTCCTTCGGAAACCCCACCTGTGCAAACAGGCACTAGGCGTGAGCTTCACCTCCTCCGAGCGACCACAACGCTATGACCAAGGCCTACACCCAAAGTCTCTTTCCACAACCTCCCGTTCTTGTGAGTTCGTGAGTCAAAGACCCTCGACTCGTCTTTCTCCAACCTCCGATACACGAGACCACGATACGGGTATGTATCCTTCCTTTTTAGCACCCTCCATGCATAACCGTCGGCTAGGGCTAAGAACTAGCGCCACTCGTAACTTGCGAATTCTTGATTTGGAGTGTCAAGCCTTCGTGATCCTCCTTCGCAATCCTCCGATACACGATAAGTCAATGAAGGTTGAATCCTTCAACACTTCTCGCAACTCGCAACTTCATGACCTAGTGTGTCGAGACCTTATACTCCCTTCTTGCAAGAACCTGAAGAATGATAAATCAACAGAGTGTTGAATTCTTCCCAGGTCATGAGTGTTCACCTATCAACCACATGGTCCCCACCCGATGGACGCGCCACGTGTTCGCCCGAGACCTCGTCTCTCGGCACTTCACAACTTATGCAGTTGAAAAGTGATTGTTCCAACCTCTGAACCCCTGATACGTGATATAAAGAAGGTTATGATCCAACGGTCTTCCCATGACCTATATCCAATGGTTTTCCCTACTCCTCACTACTTGTGACTTGGTGAAACCAAGAGTTTGGTCTACCTCTCCAAATTCCTGAGACCCAAATCTTTGAGATGATCCAATGGTTGTGAGAACTTCGACACCTCGCTCACGAAGTGTCTCCATCATCCATGTGTCTCCTCTCCTGGGCTACTTCTATGGCCTTAACCCCTTGCAACTTGATGCGATTCAATGACTCATGACATCTCGACACTTCTCCACGAAGTGTTTCCACCATTCGTTCAGATATTAGTCTACGCACAACCTCAAAGGTTAAACTTTGTGCGACTTCTCTAGATCTGACAACAATCGGGTCTATGCGCTTAGATCTAATGGTTCAAATATGTTCCTTCTACGTTCTCTTCTACTGTTATCTAGACGTAGACTCCAATGGTACAGATCTCATCCTCTACTTGATCCTATGACAATTGTAACTCCTTCCTGATCATTTGCTCTTCCTATCCCTTGGAATATTTATGAACTTCAAAGGTCTCTACCTTTATCTCAATTGCGAAGTCTATACTCTCAGCTCCTACCTGTGTTCTAAGGACGTTGTCTCTTCTTAGCTTCATGAGCTCTGAAATCTCAAAGGGTTTCATCTCTACCTCTGCACTCCTTGCAGGATCTTTGCACACGACTGTTCTATCTCTTCTGAGCTTTATCCACTCTGAACCCTCCAAAGGGTTTCCTCAACTTTTGCAACTACTTGCAGGAGTCTGCTCCTCCTAAGCTTTTGTCCCCTTTTATGAAAGGTTTCCCGACCTTCTGTCCCTCTCTACTATGGTTGTGTGCGCAAAGACACTATTCCTCTAGATCTTCTGAACTTGAAACAAGTTCACTTCGTGCACACTCCTTGTGCTTGATGAGCCTTCAGACGACTGTCGATCAACACTTCACCCGAGTGTTGGCCTGGTGCACCTCTTGCATAGGTCTTCATCCTCGTGATCTTCAACTGCTATGACTTCTAGGGATCCCTATCCTTTTCTCTCCTTGAAAAGATATAAGTACCCTCTTGGAACTTATGCTCAAGCACTCCTTGCCGAGCCTGCGGGTGTTCAACAACCCTGTGGAGGTCCTTCTCCTAGACACTTCTCCAATTCTAGAATCCAAAAGAGTTCCTCCTGTGCACTTCTTTTCACCTGCTCAACGCCCTCCTGACAAATCTTCTCCAGAGTCTTCAGTGGCTCTGTTTTATCAATGAAATCTAAGCAGAGTTATCCTATGCACTCTGTGCACTTGCTCGATGCCCTCCTAGTATAGATATACATAATTCCTTAACAATTATGTCTTCTTAATGAACTCAAAATAGAGTTCTCCTCCTCCTGTGCAACCTATGCACACGCTCAATTCCCTCCTGGTAGAGCTCTACAAAACCATCAGTAGTTATGTCTTCTTTATGCTTTCCTCTGCATTGTCTTACCTTCAAGCTGTTCAACAACCTTGAGGTTTCTCCCTGAGTTGAAGACTTCCTCTGGTGCACCCTCCTAGAAGAACTCTGTCCAAATTCCACAGAATTCAGAAGTGCACTCTTGCACTGGCTTTCAGAACCCGCAGTGTTCTATCATGCAACCTCTTGCATGAAGCCGCAAAGAACCCATATCTGGAATCAAAGAACTCACAGATAGATAAAGGAGTCTATCCATCACCTATAGATGGAACCTAACATACATCTATAGTATAAAATAACACACATATGGCATTCATCCATGAACACATAAACACACAAAGAATCTCATGCAGGAAAAGATGCTCTTTGTATTAGTTAGAATGTTTGTACAAGGCTACAAAGAGTGGAGTGCGACTGAGTCTCAGTTCTCTCTTCTCTTGGCTCTCACAGAGCTCTCCTTGGCTAACTCTCTCAAAATAAGATCTAAAGATATTTTACATGAGGGGGATCATCGAGCTCTTCCCTCCATCTCACCTACCCTATTCAATTACATTAACTTTACATTGAAAGGGTTGTCTAGTCCATATCGAAGCTAGATCTCAGCCTTACAACTATTTAAGGCTACCTATTAACTAAGCCTACACTGATGCACGACTCTTGGACTTTTCCATCCTTACATTCATTTAATACATTTAAATCAAATTCAAAATTTGAAATGAGAGGGATACGCCTCTCTCCATCCCATTGAATGCACACGTTGTTGTATTGGTTGGCTTGTGCGTAGTTGGCTTGGAGCGATGCTCCTGCATCATTCTCTTGTTGATCAACATTGGGGAAAACGTTTTTGATGCCAATCTCAATTTCCATATCCTCAAGGGATAGGTCATGGACGTCTCTTTCACCTCAAGGTCTCTCCTCTTCTTGCACAATGTTTTTTATTTTCTTTTTCAAGGGAAGTTTATGGGAACTTTCAATTTTTTCTAAAGGAGGTTTCTTATCTCCTCCTCTGCCTAAAGAATTATGGGTCACTTTCTTATTTTTGTTAGTCATTGGAGTTCTTCTCTGATATTTTTTACTCTTTAGAGTGATAGTTGGGGATTGGGAACTTTTCTCTCTAGGACATTTTCCTTTTTGTTTGTACGACTCATTGGTGCTGAGTATTGTTTCCAGATTGCTAGTGTCATGGGTAGGAGTACCTGAGTCATTATCTTTTCCTTCATTCAGAATAACATTAATAAAATAATTGTTGAAGCCAATTTCTAGTAGATGTTCTACAAAAATTCCATTAGGGTCAAACCCTTTTACTCTTTCAGCATATTTTAAATTTAGGTCGTGAAAATGGACTGGAAATTCATCAATCTTGTTCATATTTCTGAATATGAAGTCCCCAACTTTCCAAGGTAGAGGTATGAATTGTTTTTTTCTCTTTTCATGAAAAAAATGAAACCAATAGTTGTACCACCTTACTATTTTAGTAAAAAACATTTGGTTAGATATGTGGCATGTACAGAAGGAAGGATTTTCCTTGGAACCAAAAATCCTTATGACGTTGCAATTCTCCATTTTTTATAGTGTCCCCTTCCTATCCAGAAACTTACTCACCTTGTCCAACATCCAAGGATTTTCCTTTCCAAATACAAAGCCTTTAAAAACTAAGAAAAAATCATTAAAAACTTCATAAAAATGTTGAGAGGATTTATGCCTCCATAATGTTTGATATGAGAAGGTTACCGAGTCGAATTCACAGTTTACCTTCTTACACAGGGATAATCTCGAAAACTGACAACAATGTGCTATCACGGAAACCAAATAAGATGACATAACTATTTTTTTCTCCTTCTTGTATTGCAACAGTTGGGAAGATATTTCAATGGAAATAAACATCGCTCAATCGAGCATGGCCTATTACTTGACCGTAAAGTACAAAATGTAAAGAATCATGCAGGAAATGTTCGTTGTAGTTTCTTGTCCTGTTATCCTCTGGAAAATCCAAGCAATTTCACGGAAAGGATTTTTGAATGAGCTGACCTGCAATCTCGTGATGTACTTAGGGATAGTCGTTGGGTTATCCAGGAACTCGGGTAAGAGGTTCAACCCATTTTCATGATTCTTTAATAATTCTTTGCAATCTTCTCCCTTTAATGTAAGGGTTAGCTTGGGAAGTCTCATCATCTTACAAAATATGTGAGGTAGCAGAGAGACAGGGGAATGATCCCACAATTGAATGATCCATTGGATTGGAATATATCTCTCAGCGTACTAGGTTACCAACTTCTTACAATAAAAGACTTCCAGGACACCACCTGTGCATGCAATTCTAGAAGTCCAAATTACTTCCTTTTGGGAAGAAGGGGATGAGTAGTAATAGTATGCTCTGGACCACTGAAAGCTCTAGTCCTTATGCCCGAAAATGTTCAATATATCTCCATAGAAATGTTTTCTAGTTCCTTCCATAAGTCAATGAACGTGTTCCTTTTCTCCATATAATGTTTAAAATGAATGCTTGAGAGGGATAATATAATCCTCCGTAAATCCTAGTTTAATGTGTTTAAATAGGAAATCTCTTCGAGCCCTTCACTTATTAATTAGAATATTTATGAACCTGCACGATGAATTGTTAGCATTCAAAGTATACAAAATGTGCATTAGGAAGAGTGCTAGGGTGGTAGGGATGGAGGGGAGAGAAATAGGATATGAAACATTTGTGAACCCAGGAACTAGTGGACCCGCGACTGCAAAAGGTTCAAAATCGGTTAAGTATAGGATAGCGCGGCGATCGAATAGACTCATAGTAAGAGAATGAGACTTGGAAGTTCGAGGATTCTGGGGGTCAAAATATACATCATGTAACTTTTGGATGCAAAATGTATGTCATAGAACATGGGCTATGAGAGTTCAACTCCACCAACCAGGGAACCCGTGATCACAAAATCAACTAAGTATAGAATAGGGTGGCGGTTAGTCAGACTCGTGATGTGAGGGTATGGATGGAGATGAGGATATTCAAGTCCACCAACCAAGGAACCTCCGATTCTAAAAAAACACTAAGTATAGAACAAGAAAAGGAAAGTAGAAGGGAAAAAAAAAAGAAGGGAAAATTGGCTAAGTATAGAAGAGGGAAAATAAAGGGAGCAAATAATTCAAGAAAATATAAAAGGGGAGGGAAATTTTGGAAGTGGGAAATGATCTCAAAATATCTCTACACCTTTCTCTCTAACTCTCCCTCTTTATTGATCGATCTCCCCTCCTCTCTCTCTCTCACCCCCTTTTATACT
>JZKD02S1193540.1:519035-530724 GCA_000966675.3 Picea glauca | reverse complement strand
TGGGGGAAGAGAGAGAAAGATAGAGGGATATATGTTGTGTTAGTTATAATGCATGTGTGTTCCTATTACAAATAATGCACAGACTTTAGGAAAGAATGTGGATTCATATTCTAAAGAATGCACATGATTTAGGAACACGTGGGAGTTCCTAAAGAACATGCATGCTCTTTTCGTTTCATTTTTTTTTAAGACTGAACACATGTGCATTAATGTGCATGATATTTCTCAAGAAGTCATGCACAATCATAAAAAATATGAGTTGGCACATGTGTGTGGTGATTCTTTTATTATTGCGGCTATATGATTAAGAATTCATGCACATTTCTAGTAACACAACACCTTCCTGCATGCAGGCATTCTTTTTCACCCCATTGCCACATTTTTGTCCATAAACCTCTTGCAAGAACCCAAATTAAATTAGTTTTTATATGGTTTCAAATAGTCTCCTAGAATTTGGTACCAATAGTCTGATTATTTTGTGTTGGGAAATTGCAAATTAGATCATTCTATTTATTATAAAGAGGATGGTGATCATTTCCTTGTTATCACTTTATAGGTAGATGATAATCTATTCTATGGTAACAGTAAGGATGTGATTCATTATTTGAAGTCTTATGTTTCAACATGATTACATATTTAGGACATGGGGGATGGAAAATATATCTTATCAATGGATATTAGAAGATATAGTGTTCTACAACACCCAGATGGATGGAGGAGAAGTATTACGTTCCTTTTGCAAGTGTAGTTCGTAGTTTAATGTATGTTATAGTTTGTAGTAGAATAGATATTAGCCAAGTAGTGGAATCCTTGAATTGATTCACGATTAATACTAGACATGAAAATCAAGCTACAATAAGTAGGGTATTCAAGTTTTTGCAAGGTACTTATGAATATTCTATTTTCTATGATAGTGACGTTTCAGGGGACCCACACTTAGTCGATTAGTAATGGGAAGATGATGTAGATAGAAGGAGATCTATGAGAGGATATGTTCTTTGGTTTTTCAATGGATAAATTAGTTGGATGAGAAATAGATCCAAATTCTATAGGGAATGAAATGAAATCCACAAAGAAATATAACATAAAGCATAGTAATATAGTGAAACCCAAATTCTATTAATGAATAAAAATAACATAATATCATAGAACAAAAACTATATAGACGTTTGGTAGCTTATATCTAAAGAGAGAGATGACCACTATGTTCATTCCCAAAATTTTGTTAGAAGAGGCCGAAATAATGGCCTTTTAACATAAAGCAAGAACCCTAAACCTATGAGGTCAAGGTCCAAAAGGTTTGTGGGCCCCTAGGTGGTTAGTTAATGTGCCAAATTCGCGAGGGAACAATTTTTTCATACAATATCCATTTGGGACATAGAGTAGCTTGTTGGAAAGATATAACTAATAATTAAATTTTTTTGTGGGGATAAGGTAGTCCATGTCCCTCAAATGGCCAAAAAATATCAGAAACGACCCTGAAATTTTAGGACCTAAACAAATGTAGATAAACAATTGAGAAGATTGAGAGTCATTTTTAGCCGGTTGGAGAGGTGGGTGGCCACTAATGTCCATCTAGATTAGTACTCCCATATTAGGAATAAATGGTTCCCATTACGTCAAGTTCCCTCATAATATGGGGAAACGTTTGGTGAATTTGGCATCTAGTGAGCCACTTTCCTTGGTAAAGAATTTGTCCTACTTTGACAACCTGATAGAGTTGTATTTTCTCCTATAAGGTTCCCTTTGTCTTTTTGTTCATAATCATATCCATCATATCCTATTCAATTCCGATAGGATTGATTTATATGGTGCCAAATTCTCAACCACCTTTGAAGTTTCCAATAGGGGAGGAAAATATGGTTGAAGCAACTCCACATTAAATATTTGTTGCATGCCAAGGAAATGAGGAATACTCAACTCAAGATAATTCTCACCCATAATATTCTTGGTGGTGTAATACCTGTATCAGAGTGGTTTAATATTCCAATGGGGTCATGTAAGGCTTTCTTTTTCGAAATGAAACCACACCTTATTACCAACCTAAAACCGGTGTGAAACATAATGATGATCTTAACACTACTTGTACTTGACATTGACTTTATACAAGATATCATGAACCTATTGTTGAATTTGTTGGATTCGTTCAACAAATTTGGATACTATATATTTTGTATCCTAAGCATGGAAGGTCTCCTCTTGTAAAGATTCAATAGGTATAGATACATCAATGGGGGCCAATGGTTGGAACCTGAAGAACACCTAAAAACATATGTTGAAAATAGAGCCATGGTTGGATATGTTGTAGCTTTGTTGAACATAAAAAAGGATTTGATCCCATGTGAGTGGATGCTTGGAGTTGTACATTCTTAGAAGATGCATATTCATTATGTTGAACACCTCAATTTTTCTATTAGTTTGGGGGTGGAAGTCAATGGATTTTGTGAGTTTGGTGTCAACCAATGACTATAGGATAGACTAGAATGTAATCAAGAACCTGTTCTCACAATCTGAAGTAATAGTTTGTGGTAGCCAAAATTTAACCCACACATTTGAAGAATATCTTAGGAGTGCCCTCAGTGGTGATACTATTCCTACAGGATATCAACATATCCATATTAGGAAATGATTCAATGAACACAAGTATACAGTCATTACCATGTTTGGTAGAAGGTATATTGGACATGTAAACCATGGATATAGACTCTCATGACATATCATGAGTAGGTAGAGGAGTGTACAACCCTTTATTTTCAATGGTGTTTTTTTAAATGGAACAAGTAATACATGACTTGATTTACATGTTAACATCATGTTGAATCCTTGGATAATAAAAATACTTTTGTAGTACAATCATATTATTTTCCACACCAAAGTGTCGTTCAACTCGAATGTAATGAGATTCCCAAATCAAATTTCCACACTCACTTCAAGGAATACATATATGGCCCAAATGCCATAACATTTTGTCATGAAGACGCAAATCTTAAGATGGTGTTCCTACACCTAATGTTTGATATGTGGCACTAAATCTAGGATCATTATGAAATAGTTTCGACCACCTAGAGATCTCATGGTTGGAGGAGTTGAGAACTATGGCTGGTGCTTCAATTAGAGGTTGACTAAGGAAATCAATGACTTGGTTGGTGTTAATATTGTTCTATTTAATTTTTAGGTGGAAATTTGTAGGTAGGATGACCACATTTTGTGACTTTCCTTGTGTTTTCATGAACTCCATGTAACAACCCTAGTTAAATAGATGCATAGGGATTATTAAGTAAAATTAATTAGATAATTAATTGTCCTAATATGGTTTTACTTAAACAATGATTAGTATTAATAATATTAATTAATTACTTATTTATTAATCAATTGACTCATTAAAGGTTGTGTAATGAATTAAAGGAGCTTAATAATTTTAATTTATTTAATTAAATACTTTACGTATGCAGGGGGGAAATGAAGCATTAAAGAAGGGGATAAGATAAAAATGTAAAGGATAAGATAATAAATAAGGGGATAAGATAATAAAGAAGGGGGATAAGATAATAAAGGAGGAGATAAGGAAATTAATAAAGGAGAGGAGAGTCGGTGAAGGGGGGATATGATGGGGAAGAGTCTTACGGGGGGATCATTCTTTTGGGGGGAGGAAGAATTTTGGAGGAGGAGGATATATTTCTGTGGCATATATTTCTATGGATATCTAGGGTGTGAGGAGTTTGGATTTGGGGTTTTTTTTTGGTGAACCATTGCAGGGGGCACCGGGTTGATGGGGGTTTTGGGCACGGGGGCTAGGATTCCTTTTGGTATCCTGGAGCTAGGGAGCTAGACAGGCTGCTCCTAGCTGGCTGGGTGGTTAGTCGATTTGGGTAGGGTTTGGTCAAGTAGCAAGTCGGGCAAGGCAGTAGGGAGGACAACCAGACAAGCGGGACTTTAGCATCAGATGAAGGTATTTTAATTTATGTATTTGTTTTATGTATTTAAGGACTATGTAGTGTTATGTGATTGTTCGTAAGCTTATTATGATCAGTTCAATAAATTTTATATATGTTGGTTATTGGTTATATGCTGGTCATGAAGTATTAAAAATGTTAGGATAACATTTCCTTAAATTAAATCTTTTTTTGGTTTTATAAGGCTCTGTTGAGCAGAACCTTACACATGGTATCAGAGCCTTAGCTTGAAATTTGGGCCTAAGGGCCAAGTTCTATCTCCAACTCCAGCTCCACCTAACCTGCAAGACAAGCACAATTTTTTTTTTCAACACAAATATAAATATAAATAATATACATATTGAAAATGTAAAGGAAGTAGAGGCCTTACACCTGGTAATATTGTATAGAAAATAATGTAATGACTCATCTAATTAGCTAAAAAAAAATTTAATTATGAACAACCCAGAATTACCTTTCCATGTGACTTAACTACAATTAAGTCATATATATTTATACATCAACAAGTAGTTATATAATAATAAATCTATCACAATGCGTGTGTTATATATAGATCATGGCCCTTCTTTGTTTTATTTTGTTTCTACTCTAATATTGTAGTAATTGAAGAAATAAATAGATTTATTAATTCTAAATACATTGTTATCTCCTATGTGGACAACTGGAGAACCCAAAACTTAGTGCTACTGAAACTTGATTCTATTGTTTTGCATGCCTATCAGTCTAGCATAAATTAGAGGTATCTATTCGTTACTTCTAGCGCAACAATATCACAACAATGTAAGCTTATCTCCTAACATGTCCAGTAACCAAATGAATCCAATAATGATGCTTTCGTAGGCATATTTTCCTTAGCTCATGTTCCTGCTCCGCCCATGGCCATTGATTTCATCTCACTCACTAATCTCATATCATGCCAGCAACCACAAGTGACACCTTTTAAGCATACAACCTCAACGTAAAACGAGGCCCTGAGAATTGCACCCCAAGTGTAGGTGTAGGTGCCTTTTGGAATGGAAAGGAAACTAACTCCAAAAAAAAGTAACAACAGAAAGGAATAAAATCAAAAAAATGAAACACTATGAACTCAGGGACAAAACTTGTTAAAGTTGGATACGCAATACCATTTGCAACAAATGGATTTTATTTGAAGCGAGAAGGGAGAATAATTATAGTATGTTAGTGTTAGGGCCTACAATAGGAATGCTTGCATCCAGATTTATTAAAACCAAAGTTCTCTAGTTTCGTGATGGATTGTGTTCATTGTCTAATCCAAAAACAGTGCAACTTTTTCAGTTTCTATGTGTATACAAAGACTAGCAGAATTTGGGTTTTTCTTCAAAGAAAACAAGCGTACAACTTAAACATATTTAAGGTAAGTATCATGATATTATAACAAGAAAAGCTACTGAAAATATACAGAAGTTGGAGAGAGAAAATATCTAAAGATGTTCATCTTCCATCATTCTTTCCAAATCTAATCAAAATCGATTTTCCTAAATGGCATAAATAGTCGTGTTTTGTTAGTCTGCATGCAGTGGGCAACTAGAATAGCGGCGCAACATTGTTTGAAAGGTATAGTAGCATTTATTTCTTACGTCATTTGAAAATAAAAATAAGATGAAATGCCCATTAATAATTATTAGTGTAAATTTATGCTGAACTATTACCAACCTTGCAACATATTCTTTGTTTCCCTTCCCATGTCCTTTCATAATTTCTACTTGAACAATAAAACTCTAGTATTATCAGTTACCTTTTCTACTATTCTTTTCTTCAATACCAGATTGACCAAATTGAGCTCTTAAAATCTCAAGAACTTCCTCCATTTTAACGTTTTTAACTGCAAGTAGTACCATGGCATGATAAAGAACATCATCCATTTTTGAAGAAGTGCATGACTTGTCTTCATTGTCTTCTAATGTATGGCACAATTGACTAGCTTCCTCACTACAAATTTCAAAATAAGGTTCCATCACCAGAGCCAAGCAAAAGTGGGTAACCTACACTCACTTCATCAATGTCTGCTTGACATGTCATCAATGAATGTTTGTCCGGATATACCTATTAACATCACACATGCTAGAGATGCTACATTTTATCCAAACAAATTTTAAGAATCACAAGTCAAGCATACATAACAGTCAAGTTAGCAGCCAATTGAATTCACGTTCCTATGATAAATGCAATAGTAACTGGCAGGTGAAGCTACACATTCAAAGAGGCATAGAACCCGATGTTTAAAATCCACTGTCATACAAACGGAGAACCATAAACCACAAAAATTACACAATATAGCACCAAACCACGCAACAATAAGCCAGAAATCCAAAAATCATTTTCTAGGTTAGTTACATAAAAACCTAGAAAACCCATTTAAATCTCAAGTAGGACCCCAAAAGAAATTAGTCAACTATATTATGATGAAAAAGCTCCCTCATATAAAATATTAAGAAAACCATAAATGAGACGAGACCAGGGTTGCCGCGCACTGTTCAACCAAAAAAGAAAAAAAAACAAACGTTATACGAAGGGAGAAACCCACAAAGCAAATACAATGCGCAAGCACTCAAGCTGTCGATAAGGAGGAGCCCATGAGGATGCCTTTGTGCACAACGTGTCCACAAGTTTTCAATATAATCATCCAACACAACACATAGCCAAAACACAGTTGATACCAAGCACCCAAAAAACACAGCCGAACGCACCAACACAAAGCTCAAATGCCCAAACGCACAAGCGTCGAGTCGAACAAGCCACGACCAAGAGAAGAGGCTGCAAGAGGCATTTTCTCTTGCACTATACGTCAAGCCAAGCACTCAGCCAAGCCGAGACCAAACGCCCAAGCACTGAGCTGAGAAGGAAAACAATGTTCTAGAATTAGAAAACCCAGGAATGAATTCGGGTTAGGGTTTGTTTAGGGTTTGTATATCCTTCTATATTTTTAATATTATTTTATTTTAGGTTTGGACAGCCGGAAAAGAGGGAAGGGGGCACATGGGCCTCATGCGAGGTCCCACGATGCCCCATGGTTATTCGAGTTGTTTTTTTTTATTAATTGTTTTGATTTTTTATTTAAATTAATTAAGATCTGTGTATACAATTTTTTATATAGATATTTGTATATATTTATATATTAATAACTTTCAAACCAAATGTAATTATAAAACATAAATTAAAATATTAATATTATTTAAAAAAAAAAATTATTTGTTTATTTCATTTGTGTATTTGTTTTTACATTTGTTTTCTTTTAAATATTTACTTATTTGAATTCATTGAAATAATATAAACTTAATAGACTTAATTAATGTATAGGGGTGATTAATTTAATAATAAATTTCAAAGTATTGCGCTCGAGGCCCAATCTCCAAGTCCACGAGCTAAGAACCAAATCCCAGCGCACAAGCACCAAGCTTCAATGCATAGCCTCAGGCTCACTACATCATACGACCACCCTCCTCCCAAGCCTTAAGAAACAACCAAACACCAACGAGCCAAGGAAAGCCCACGAGTCAAGCATCGAAGGATGGCCTTGGACTCATTTCTTCGACATTAGGTTGGAAGCCACCTTATTTAGTTGTAAACACAAAGAATAAGGACTTAGAACAAGATAAGTGGGAGGAGGCTTCATGCGTGCTAGGAGGGTAAGTTAGAGGAATTAGCGAGTGGGGTATAGTGGTAGCATAACTACCAAGCAAAGGAGTAAATAGTTTTTTAGGCGAAGAAATCAAGCTTAGATGCTTTATCCCTAACCTAGCCAATCCCCTAAAGAGAGTAATGTTTGTTTACAAACAAGTAAAGAAAAACTTACGCCTAACCCTATTTCTAGTTTAAATAGCACCAATTTGAAACGTCCTTGAACTCACCCTGACAACTTTGGTTGATGTAGGTTAAATCATATAGGATGGTTAGGACTCTAGGGAATCGAGGCAGGGAGAATCATCGTAGGCACCGCCAACACCGCTAGCGTCGTTTCCACCATCGCCCGAACTAGCTCTGATACTGCGCTCGTTGGAGGCCATAAATGAGACTTTAAAGAGGCGAAAACCAACAAGGACCGAAGTGGAACCCCCACCATCTAGAATGGGTAATCCAGAAGCATCAAGGGATTTAGGGGGAGGACCTCCACCCAAAGACATCACTCGAGAATTGCAGAAGATCAAACTTTCAGAGTTTTTTGGGGGTCGCGCCAGTGAACGCGCGGAAGCATGGTTGGAAGGCATGACAAGGCATTTTTCCTTAAGGGACTATGTGTCCAAATCTAAGGTGAATATATCAATTTTTCAGTTAAGAGATAGCGCCTTGAACTGGTGGGGTAACCTGGAAAGACAACTACATCTTACCCCAAACACAGTATCTTGGGAACTTTTCGAGGAGAGGTTCCGAAGGAAATATCTGCCAGCCTACTATGAGGAACAACAAGTAGGAGCGTTTCATGCCTTAGTACAGGGAAAAAGGACCATAGAAGAGTATGATATTAGGTTTATGGAATTGGTCAAATATGTTTCATACATGGATAATGACCAATGACAGGAAGAACGCTTCGTCTATGGGCTAAACACTAAGATCAGAGCTATGGAGCGGATGTGGAAACCGTCTTCAGTAGCAGAAGCAGTGGAAAATGCGTGTTATGTGGAGGAACACATGAACTTAAATGGAGGTACGAAACCGACCTTTCCGCATTGTCCTAGTTTCATAGGGAAGGCCCCGAGGACATTTCACAGGGGAGGGAGCTCAAGGCCACATCCATATGGTAACAGAGTCACACCAAGGACAGTAACCACACGGATTTCAATGGCAGTGAGTGCAACATCTCGTTCATCACCAATGACGCAGACAGGTCCATGGCCATCTCAGGTAACAACTAGTAGGGGCAGTGGTTCTAGGGGAAGGAACTCATTTCAGAGATAGTCACATAACAATGCGCAGTTTCAATCCTGTGTTACCTGTTGAGGATGTAGAGGACCACATTACCAGCGTGACTGCCCAGAGTTACAATTAGGATTCGTGCATAGAGAACGAAAGGCCCTGATGGGAAGAGCAAGTAGAATCCACCATATTTACGCAGCGGTTAATAATCGCCAGGCCGAACATCAATCCACAGTGGTGGAGTCATCAGGTACGCTAACTCATATCAATGTAAAGATTTTATTTGATTCTGGTGCTACAGATAGTTTTATTTCACCATCTGGATTAGAAAAGAGTGGGTTGGAAGCCTACGAGCATGATGACTTTAAACAAGTTGAGCTGGCTTCGGGGGAAAAACAAGCGGTAGGACCTAGCATCGATAATTGTATAGTAGACCTAGTAGTGTGTACTACCAGGTTGAAGTTATACATCATTGATCTCAGGTCATATGACCTAATCATTAGAATGGATTGGTTAGTAGCTCATCGAGCTTTGTTAGATTGTTTCGCAAAAAGGGTGCTCTATGTAGACGATGAAGGAAGGACAGTAGAGATCCAGGGTGTACGGAGAAAGGTGTCATTACGCTTTATCTCAACTATGAAGGTTAAGCGATGCTTGAGGCAAGGGTGTTGACTATATGTAGTGGAAGTAGTGAACGAAAGGAAGGGACCTTCATTGGATCAGTACCCAGTATTGTCAGAATTTAAGGATGTTTTTCTGAACGAGTTACCAGGGTTACCTCCTGAGAGGGAGCTTGATTTTACTATTGAGATAAAACCTGGTGCAGAACCAATTTCCAAGACTCTGTATCGGATGACAGCGCCAGAAAGAGTTACTAGATTAGGGCTAATAAGGCCAAGTGTTTCACCTTGGGGTGCACCAGTAATTTTTGTAACGAAGAAGGACGGATCCTTACGACTGTGTATATATTACAGGGATTTGAACCATGCTATAGTGAAAAATAGGTACCCAATGCCACGGATAGATGACCTTTTCGATCAGATGAAAGGAGCAGTGGTATTCTCAAAGATTGATTTGTGATTCGGGTATCATCAGCTAAGGATTAAGGAAGGCGATATTCCTAAAACTTCCTTTTGAACTCGATTTGGACATTACGTGTTTGTCGTAGTACCTTTCAGATTGACCAATGCACCATCAGTATTCATGAGCCTCATGAACAGTGTATTCCGGAAGTACTTATACCATTTTGTACAAGTCTTTCTAGATGACATCCTCATCTATTCCAAGAATGAAAGAGAACATGAGGAACACTTACAAGTAGTGTTGTCATGCCTTAGAGAGAAAAAATTGTATGGGAAGTTGTCGAAATGTTCCTTCTTTCAGAAAGAGATCCACTATTTAGGTCATATCATTTCCAGTGAAGGAATCTCTATGGACCCAGAAAAGGTAAAGGCCATTATGGAGTGGCCAGTGCCGAAGAATTCCCATGAGGTGAGAAGCTTCATGGGGCTAGCAGGTTATTATCAGAGATTTGTGGAGGGATTCTCCAAAATAGAAAAACCCATCACCACTTTGAAATTCAAGGGGGTCAAGTATGAATGGACAGAAGAATGTGATAGTGCATTCATTGAGCTTAAGAGTTTACTAACTAGTGCGCCAACTCTACGAGTGTCGGATATGGAAAAGGACTTCACCGTTTGCATGGATGCCTCGAAGCAAGGGTTGGGGGCCATGCTAATGAAGGATGGAGGAGTGATAGTTTATGCGTCAAGGAAGTTGAAGAAACATGAAGAGCTATACGTGACTCATGATTTAGAGTTGGAAACTATAATGCTGGCTCTGAAACTTTGGAGGCACTATCTTGTGGGGCAAAACTTTGAGCTCAAAATGGACCATCAAAGTTTAAAACATATCTTCACTCAAAGAGATCTAAATGCCAGAAAAAGGCGATGGAGTGAGTTTATGAGTGAGTGCAATTTTGGTATTTTGTACATCAAAGGGAAGGAAAATGTGGTCGCAGATGCCTTGAGTAGGAGACCACGTGTCTTCTCCTTGATACCCTTAAAATTCAATCTGAGGGAACATGTGTTGACGCAAATCCAAGGAGACAGTTGGTATTTAAAGGTTGCTTCAAAATTCCAGAGTGGAAGGAAATTAGATCCAAAGTATGAAGGATATATTATGGAAGCAGACAGACTGTTAAGATATCGAGGAAGGATGTACATCCCTAAAAATGGAGATATTCGAAGCATCATACTGAAGGAAGCCCATAGAACACTTTATTGTGTGCATCTGGGTGTGAAGAAGATGTACGCAGACATGAGGAAGCTCTTCTTCTGGGTAGGCATGAAGCGTGATGTAGTCTATTTCGTCTCTAAATGCCTAGAGTGTCAACAAGTGAAAGCCGACCACCATCACCCGGAAGGCCTCCTACAACCACATGATGTTCCTATGTCCAAATGGGAATTCATCTCTATGGATTTTGTTGTGGGGTTGCCGCTCACATCTCATAGACACAATGCCATTCTTGTGATAGTGGATAAGTTAACCAAGAGTGCTCATTTTATTCTGGTTTGAGACACTTACGATGTCGCTGATGTGGCAAGTTTATTTGTAAGTGAGGTTATCCATTTGCATGGGATACCTAAGAAGATAATTTCAGATAGGGACTCCAGATTCACTTCTAGGTTTTGGACAAGTTTGCAGTCAGCGTTTGGGACTCAGTTGAACTTAAGAACAACTTATCATACTAAAACAGATGGGAAAACCGAGAGAGTAAATCAAGTCATGGAAGACATGCTTAGGATGTATGTCATGGATAATCAAACCCAGTGGGAGAAGTACCTACCTTTGGTAGAGTTTGC
>JZKD02S1193540.1:462959-501589 GCA_000966675.3 Picea glauca | reverse complement strand
TTGATGAGATCACTGGAAAAGAAACTAAAAAGGTACCAAAAAATCAAAATGTACAACAACAAGATCAACAGGTACCTCAATATCCTACAAGTGTTTTTAGAATATATACCAAGTTAAGTAGACCCCCTGAACGATACTTTCCTTCATTTTATTATTTATGGTTGATTGATTCTTGTGAACAAAATATTATGAAGAGATAATGCAGGTAGACACCAAAAAGAAGTGGGAGAAAGGAATTAAATAGGAAGTGGATTCCCTGGTAAATAAATAGGCTTTGGATTTGGTTCAGTTTCCTGCAGGAAAAATAACATTACAAAATAAATGGGTTTACAAGTTGAAGGAAAAAGATGGAGGAAAAAAGAGGTACAAGGCTAGACTTGTTGTAAAGGGGTTTGCACAAAAAAAAGGTATAGATTTTGAGGATAAGATTTTTCATGTTGTTAAAATGAATTCAATTAGGACTATTTTAAGTCTCATGGCAGTAGAATATTTGCATCTTGAACAGTTAGATTTAAAAACAACTTTTCTCCATGGGGATTTGGAGGAAGAGATTTATATGCAGCAGCCACATAGGTCTGAGGTCAAAGGGAAGAAGAATTTGGTATGAAAATTGAAGAAGATCTTGTATGGCCTAAAGAAAGCTCGAATACAATGGTATTTTAATTTTGACAGGTTTAGGATAGAACATGGTTATAGTAGATGTCATTCTGATCACTTTATTTATTTTAAAAAGATAGAAAATGGAAGCTATATTATTTTTCTATTGTATGTAGATGACATGCTTGTAGAAAGGTCTAATATGCAGGATATAAATGTGCTCAAGAAGAAATTATCTAATTCATTTTCAATGAAGGATTTGGGTGCTGCAAATAAAATCCTTCGTATGACAATAACAAGAGACAGGAAAAATCGTAAATTGACATTGTCTCAGGGTGAGTACATAGAGAAGGTGTTGGAGAGGTTTAGAATGCAGAATGAAAAATCAGTTAGTACACATTTGGCCAGCCATTTCAAATTAACTAAGGAAATGTGTCCCAAGACATAGGAGGAGATAGAATACATGTCTAGGGTCCCTTATTCACCAGTAGTTGGAAGCTTGATCTATGCGATGGTTTGCATGAGACTAGATATTGCACATGTAGTGGGATTTGTGAGAAGGTATATGAACAATCCAGGCAAAGAAAATTGGGAGGAAGTAATGCAGATTCTGAGGTATTTGAGAGACAATTCTACTCATCCATTATGTTTTGGAGGTTTAGACACTATTCTACAGGGATATGTTGATTCATATATGGGAGGTGATAAATATAATAGGAGGAGCACCACAAGGTGTTCTTTTACTGTAGGCGAAACAATAATAAGTTGGATTTCGAAACTGCACAAGCTTGTTGCACTTTCAACAACAGAGGAAGGGTATGTTTCTTCTACATAGGATAGTAAAGACATGATCTGGTTACAGAGGTTTATGGAGGAATTGGGAAAGAAGCAGGAGAATAACAGGTTTTACTATGACAGTGAGAGTGCCATTCATCTTGCAAATAACTCAACATTCCATTCAAATACTAAGCATATACAACTCAGGTACCATTTCATACTATCCATCTTGGAAGATGAACATTTGAAGTTGGAAAAGATACACACAAGCCAAAATCATGAAGACATGTTAACAAAGGGAGTAACAAGGGAGAAACTGAGTTCTTGATCAGTTTTAGTTGTTCTTCAAGCATGAAGGTGAAGATGATAAATTTTCCAGCTCCAAGAAGGATCGTAGTCCATCATATACAAGAATGATGGAGTTGTTGAGATCAGTCTTCAAGTGGGATATTGTTGGTTGTGGAGATTGATTATCTTCCTAATTCAAAGGTCTTTGTTTCCAGTCATGTTTATACCCCATGAAGACTTTACAACCTAGAATAGTGTACGCTCTTCCATGCAGACGAGTGCAGAGGGGGGTTACCCCCTCTGCGGGGCCTGGGGAAAGAGGGCACCTGAAGAAAATTTTTCCTTGTAAATGTATATTGTAATCTCATTGTAAATTTGGACCGTTCATTATAAGGTCACAAATTTGGCGGTAGAAGTTATGTTAGTGTTTTTTTTCCTAGAAGGAAACCCTCTTTTATGAGGGAAATGTATTGTGGCTATGTATCATTGTGAATATTGTATTCTGAGTGAGGAGATTGTGAGAGAAAGAAGAGGAAGTTGCATCATGTGTGATGTAAGTTGTATCCCTTCATTTGTTGGATAATAATAAAGGAAGGACCTAACAATTTCTCTGGTGGACGTAGCCCACACTGGGTGAACCACGTATATTTGTGCCTCTATTGTATTGTGTATATTCTGTGTTTTATTTTCGCATGTGTTTTTATTTTATTTCTCCACGATCCTTTTTTTATCTAACAATACTTTGTAATATATTTTAACCATTTAGTTGTGAATAATACATTGAGTGTGTTTTATAGTGCGTATTTTCCCTTGAAAATTGTTATGTTATGGTTTCCTATTTCTTTCATTTATATTTTACTTATCATATACCACTATTTATTTAAAGTTTTCTACAAATTCTTCTCTCATTGGTTAATATAGGAAGCATAATCCAGACCTTTCCTAACTCTAAACTACAACTCCTATGCAATATTGACTTTGTGAGGGACGACCTTCTAGTGTGTGTAGACTGAGTTAAGAGAATGCATGATCCATGAGTAAATTACTTTTTGATGGTGTATGTTTCTTATGTAATGAACATGACTCTTCAATAGAGCACTAGGATACTTGATTTGTTACTTGGAAATGTGAAGTTAAATCTTGATAACTATGTGTAAAGCTTGAGTTTCTCTTAGTGTAAAGGTCATGTCAAGGTTTTGTTAAAGAAAGTTCCTAGCTTCTCCACCATGTGTGTGGATTTTGGTGGAATTTTGGTGAGCCTTCCATGATAGTCGACCTTGCATTAACTTGTTCAAATATTCTTCATTTGAAAATTCTATGGGATTTGGATCTATAGTTATTTGTGCATGCTAGTTTATACATGCGATGGTAGTGAAAATATCATCAATGTTTTAGTGGTGCTTGTTATTTCATGGATATACACTTTACTTCCAAGTATTATTAAGTGTGATGGTAGTTTATACATGTGATGGTAGTGAAAATATCATTAATGTTTTAGTGGTGCTTGTTGTTTCATGGATATACACTTTACTTCCAAGTATTATTAAGTGTGGAGAAGTGAGACCATTTTTTTAAATATAATTATTTGTTATGATGGTAATTTTTGGATAATCAATCAACATTTTTTTAAGAGTGCAATTAGTACTACATGTGTACATAGAAATATATTTCTTGAAATGTGTCAATAGCCCAAAACCTATCAACCAATACCACCTAACATCAATACCACCTTCCAGGTCATATATCCACGTATCCCTATCTCTTTGTTCGGTTTCCCATATTATGATAAGCTCATATTATATTTTGTTGCTACAATATCTTTTTTTGCTACCACTTCCAATGGCATGTCTCCATATTTTTGACAAAATTTTCGTGAAAAAATACAGAGTGGTAGTCCTATAATTATTTTTATGGAAACATATTTTCCTCCCTCACCTCTCTTCTACAGTTCTATCGAGAAGCATCTCTACCTCCCTCACCTCTCTGTCGAATCTAGAGTAGTTATCCCTCCATATAAACTCTCTATATGAGTTGGTTCCTATAACATTCAATAATATGATAAGACTCATTCAACTTAAATTAAACATAAATAACCTCAACGATAGGTCCCCTATGTTAATTTGGAGTCGAAATAATTAAATGGAAATAACATCAAGAATAAGTTCCCCATGTTAAGTGAGATAAAGAATTTGAATTTCCTATATGAGAGAAATAATCAATTCATCATCCCTCTTTCACTGGCCCTCTCTCTAACATCACCTCAAATTAATTAATTATATATATATATAACATCACCCATCATTATTTGATTATTGACGTCATTAAGATTATTGATCGACACTAAAACGAACAATACTACTCTTAATATTTTTTTGTTCATGTAAGAGGTAAAATTTCTTAAAAGACAACTCTGGTGGAAGCATATTCGCACCCCAAGGTAAACTGTATTAATTTCACATTCACTTACTCAATATATTACTATTGAGAGATCGATTGTTTATTATCAAACATTAAGGATATATTGTTAAATTCAAATTATTTACCTTCGTCGTGAATCATATCAACACCTACACATTATATTATACATGTGTTTTCCTATTAGATTGATCATGTTAGTCTTACAATACCCACTCATCAATATGGAAAACCAATAAATTACCATTCTAAGGTTGAAACATTATTCTCAAGTGTAAGAACGCATATCTCTTTACTAGAAAGTTAGTTCCGTTTCACCATGACACCCTCATAAATTTCTTGACAAAACTTTAATATATATATATATATATATATATATATATATATATATATAATTTTCTATTTAATCCTTTGGAAATATAACCAACTACAATGTCCCATCTCCCAAACCATGTAGTTATGGGATATGGCGCATTGGTCATCAAGGATGTGACATAACCATAAACTCACTCATACTCCATACATTCTTGGGTTACCAATTATAGGTTTTATGTCCAGTTACCCAAATCCATAGAAATGCAGGCCAATGTTTGATCGAACACATTTCCCACACACGACCAAGTTCTGTATGGTGAGTATATCTAAGCGTTCAGGTGTTACGACTAATTTTATCCCTTTTTCTTGGTATTTATAGTAATTAGTATTTGTAGCTTCCTTAAATTTGGTTGTAGTTTGACATTGTTTAACCCATGCGTTACCTCGTATACTTGCAGGAAGGTTAATTCCACAGAATGGTTTTTTTCCAAAACCCATGATCACAATACCTACTCCAAGGAGTATGTCAACCCACAAGCTCTCGGTTTAATTGACAATGTCATTTCCATCATCTTACGGGTAAAGGTTTATTTTGTCTCGTCTTATATGAACTCCTGCTACAATAACTACTTAGTCGTTGATATTAATTTTTTCATTAAACTCTTTACCTCTTAATTAGGGACAATGGCCCTCAGCCAAGAATGTGAATATGTTAATACTAACCTCGCTCTATGCTCAAGCGTGATCGCCTCCCGTTGAGTGTATGCATGTAAAACCCATCGTTTGTCACTTCTTTTGTCTTATTCGATCATTGCTTTTCTGTTAAACATTATAAGTCTCTACTTCTACGTTTCATTATGTTTTTCTTAGTTACAAAGGTACGATAATATGCGACCTCTAGGCGAAGATACTCTACCAAGAATAGACACTCTTAACCACAATTTGGTCAACCCATAGTTTATAAACTGGGACCCTAAGGTAACCAATGTATCGTTACAAACTCAATAGTTTGGTCAATATTTAATATCTCTTCGATATAATGATACAATATGACCATCGATAAGATTGGTGTGGTCTCATTACCATTCACAATTCTTGTTAGCCACCTTTTATTTATGCAGTCTTACTCTGCAGCAGTCGACTTGACTTATTAAATTTAAAATTCGACTATGTATGCAGAGGGGTTCTAAGAATTTAATACTATTATCTGTATAATACCCTTGCAGTGGATTTACTCATTTGATGTATGAATAAATTGATAGGCGTCGTCATTAACTCTATATTGTTTACTGTATAGCCAAATTAACATGCACCGTGATTGATTTTGTAGCTATAGAATGATATATATATAAACATTATTCTCTTGGCTATGATATATATAGTTTATTCACTTATTTGTATTTAATGTAAATCATTAAAAGAGTTAAAA
This sequence comes from Picea glauca, assembly GCA_000966675.3. Taxonomy (NCBI): domain Eukaryota; kingdom Viridiplantae; phylum Streptophyta; class Pinopsida; order Pinales; family Pinaceae; genus Picea; species Picea glauca. The sequence goes on along the minus strand of JZKD02S1193540.1, from coordinate 495,768 downwards.
CTCTGGATATCTTTGTTGGCACATTATTATTCTATTTACATTAAAAGAGTTAAAACTCTGGATATCTTTGTTGGCACATTATTATTCTCATATTCTTTGTGCCATAGGAAAACAAACTTTATTTATTTTATGAGAAGTGTGTGATAAAAGTTTCTACTGAATCACTAGAGTATCCTGCGCCATGATTGATTTTGTAGCTATAGAATGGTATATATATAAACATTATTCTCTTGGCTATGATATATATAGTTTATTCACTTATTTGTATTTAATGTAAATCATTAAAAGAAGTTAAAACTATGGATACCTTTGTTGGCACATTATTATTCTCATATTCTTTGTGCCATAGGAAAACAAACTTTATTTATTATATCAGAAGTGTGTGATAAAAGTTTCTATTGAATCACTAGAGTATCTTGCACCATGATTGATTTTGTAACTATAGAATGGTATATATATAAACATTATTCTCTTGACTATGATATATATAGTTTATTCACTTATTTCTATTTAATGTAAATCATTAAAAGAGTTAAAACTATGGATAGCTTTGTTGGCACATTATTATTCTCATATTCTTTGTGTTATAGGAAAAAAAACTTTATTTATTCTATGAAAAGTGTGTGATAAAAGTTTATAGTGAATCACTAGAGTATCTTGATATATATTTATGATTATAAGCATCCTTTAACTCAGAAAAATTGCATGTTTAGGGTTTCATACTGTATTTCATAACTACTTATATTAGCTCATTGTTTTTCTAATATACATGAAAAATATTGACAAATGATCATCATTAAGTTGTTCTCTGATTATTTCCCTATTTCAACTTTCTATGTAATTGTTAGCAATAATAAATTGACTCAAAAATATCTATTTATTTCTACTTTCACATTAAAGCTTCAAAACAATTTTACTGTAATAATAAAAAATAATATTCAAGAGTTGAGCTAATATTTCTAAGGAAATAAAATAATAAAAGTAGATATACATATACGAACCACCAAGCTTTACTTGGACAAACTGAGGAGATAGTCCAACTCCTCCCAACCATAGAATAGAGCAACTACAGTATGTTGGGTCACCCCCAAGAAAAATAATTTATTCCATATGAAAAATGAGAATGTCAAGCACCTTCTCCAGGTAATTTGTTTTTTTTTCTAGAAATTGGCTCTTTCTCAGAACCACCAAGCTCTAACTCTGCACAAGTACTCAACATCATCTTGTTTACACCATAATTGCTTTTCTTCTCACTTGTTTTACCAAGATAATACTAATGGAATTACTAGGTCTTTTTCTTTATTTTTTGAGTTATCCTTCTCTCTAACTCTTGGGAGTCTTGGCCTAACTATTTTCTAGTTTGTTTCCCAACCTCCCACATTCTTGAGGGTAGGTTCATACATGTTCTCATGGACAAAAATCACTTTTACCCTGGTGGTTTATATCCTCTTTTTACTTTTCCCATGGAATAAAGTATTTTATTTTTCATAGATGGGTTCTCACATCAATTTATCTCAAGCAATTTTAAATAAAATAAAATTTACCTAAATTTTTTTCATGGTCAAGTACTTAAGGTGATCAAAAGTGTTAACCAAAGTTTTTCCCAAAGTCATAATTCCATAATCAAAACCACATAAATTTAGTCAAATATTTAATTTGGAGGGATGTTACATCTTCCCCCCCCCTCAAACTAAACATCATCCTCGGTGTTCCCATCAAGTTCCCAACCTTGGAACAAAAATGGGTAGGATTTCCTCATAGCGTATTTCATTTCACAAGTGGCCTCTTCATGACCAAAGTTCTTCCACTGTACTTTAACTTGGGAAATGGTTTTGTTCCACAACATTGTTTCTTTCCTGTTGAGTATGCATAGCGGTTCCACGTGGAAATCACCCTTTGTTTCCACCTGTATCACATTCCAATTTACAATATGAGTTATGTCACACACATATCTCTTCAATAATGAAACATGAAACACATTATGTATTTTTAGATGGGATGGTAGTGCAAGTTGGTAGGCCATTGGTCCTACTCTCGCTAACACTTCAAAAGGTCCACAATAATGTGGTGCTAGCTTAGAAATTTTTCCAAGTCTGAGTGAATTGTTTTTGGGTTTTATTTTTAGATAAACATGCTCTCCAACATTAAAATATTTATGTGTTCTTTTTGAATATGCGTAACTTTTTTCCTATCTTGTACACTTTTCAAATTTTGTTTTATGTTTTGTACCATTGCTTCCATTTATTTTGACATGTTTGGCCCTATAATAATCCTTTCAATAGGATCATCCCAACTAAGTAGTGTCCTACACCTTCGACCATGTCGTACTTCGAAAGGACTCATATTTAAGGATGACCGATATGCATTTTTGTATGCAAATTCAATTAGTTGAAGATAATCTTCACATTTTGTTTGGAACTTCATAATATACATTCGAAACATATTCTCGACAATACAGTTAGTCCTTTTGGTCTAAATGTCAGTTTGATGATGGTAAGTAGTGGTAAAACTAAATTGTGTATCTATTCCACTAAATAAAGTCTTCAAAAAATTGGAAGTGAATTTTGTGTCTTTGTCTAAAATGATGGTTTTAGAAAACCCATGCATTCTGAAAATTTCCTTAATAAAACTTTCTTTAATATTAATAGCTTTATAAGTGGATTTTATTGGGATAAAATGTGATTCTTTTGTAAGTTTATCAATCACAACCATAACCAAATCAGTGTGCTTCTTGGTTATAGGTAAAGGGATAATGAAAAGCACATTTCTCACTTTCCATTTTCACTATGAAATGGGTATAGGGTGTAGCAATCCAACTAGGTGTTGGTGCTCTGCTTTAACCTGTTGGCATTCTAGACATACAGTAATGTATTCAACCACTTATGTTTTCATTGTAGGCCAAAAATATTCTTTATTTAACGTTTTTATTGTCTTTTGATACCTTGGATGGCATGAATATGGATTCTTGTGAACTTCTCCTAGAATTAAGTTTTTCAATTATGCATTATTTGGCACAAAAAATTTGCTCTTATACAAAGCTAAACCTTTTGGGATGCAACTAAATTTTGACTCTTTACTAGTTAGAGAATTTGTTTGACAGTTTTCTTGAATTTGTTTGCATTCCTTGTCTTTTTCTGCTGCCAAATCAATTTTCTGTTTCAAATCAAATTAGATTTTGGTACTGGAAATTGAATTTATCTTCCTACTAAGGGAATCTCCCACCTTGTTTTCGTTTTCTTTAATATGTTCATTAAAAAAATTAAAGTTACTTATGAAAGCCAAACACCTAGTCTACCTGGCATTTAAGTGCTTTTGATCAAAGAAACATTTAAGACTAACATTGTCAATTTTCAACAAAATTTTCTTTCCTAACAAATAATGTCGCCACATTTTCAAATTATGGTCAATAAAAGTAAATTCAAGATCATGGAGAGCATATTTTTCTTCATGAGATTTTGGCTTTATTGACTCATATGAAATTACATGTCCTTCATGCATTATTAACCCCACTAGTCCTTCCTTGGACACATCTATACATACTACAAATTCTTTGTGTGGATTTGTTACTTTCAATATGGGTGCAGTAGTTAATAACCATTTTAATTTTTCAAAACTTTCTTGACACTTTTATATCCATTTAAACCCGGTTCACTTTTTATGTAATGAAGTAATAGGGTAAGAAAAAATTGAAAACCCTTCAATGAATCTTCTATAATAACCTGTAATTCCCATAAAACATCAAATATCTGAAACATCTTTCAGAACTGGCCTATCCCATATGGCTTTGACCTTTTCATGGTCGACAACAATTCCATCTCCAAAAATCCCATGTATTAAGTAGTGTACCTTACTCTGATAAATTTTGCACTTGGTATATTTTGCATACAACTGATGTTCCTTTAAGGTTTGCAAAAGAAAATCTAGATGTTCTTTGTGTTCCTCCTTTGTTTTAGAATAAATCAGCATATCATAAATTAACATTATCACAAACTTGTCCAAGTATTTTCTTAACAAACTAATCATAAGGAACATAAATGTTGTTGGAGAATTTGTTAGCCCAAAGGGTACCACTATGAATTCATAGTGTCCATGAATGGTACTAAAAGTAGTTTTTAGTATGTCTTCATCTTTTATTATGATCTGGTGATAACCTGATCTTAAATCTATTTTAGAGAAGATTTTATCCTCTCCAACATGATCAAACAAATCATCAATACAAGGTAGAGTGTACTTATTTTTTATCTTCATTTTGTTTAGTTTTCAATAGTCAATGCACAACCTAAAAGTCCCATCCTTCTTTTTCACAAGTAGAACCTGTGCACCCAATGGAGACACACTTGGTCTGATATATTGTTTTTCAAAAATCTCTTGAAGTTGCATTTTCAACTCAGTCAGTTTAGGAACACTCATCCTATATGTCACTTTGGAAACTGGTGTTGATCCTAGTACCAAATCTATTATGAAATCTATATCCCTTCTAGGAGGTAGTCATGTAATCTCTTCCGGTAACACTTACTTAATATAGGATCATTAGTTAATAAATGATCAACCATCTTTTCTAGACTTTCATTTATGTGTACAACATATATTTCACACCCATTTCTTGCATTTTGTTTCATTTGTAAAGTAGAAATCTGCCTCAGTGACACACCATGAGGTATTCCCTTAATGGTTCTATTTTGTCCCAACTCATCTAAGAAATCAAAAGTTTTATTTTACAATTCAATACAATTGTATGATTTTCAATCCATTCCATACCTATGATTATATCATATGATCCCAAAGGTAATATATTCAAATCCACACTTGTTTCCATTCGACCTATTTTCATTATACAAACTTTGACAAGTTAAACTACTTTTTTTTTGGTACCAGTGGCTAATGGTACTAACCAATACTTATTATGTTTTACTTTATTCAACTTGAAGTTCTCTAAAATCATAGCAGAAAGATAGCTTAAATTTGCACTAGGGTCAATTGAAATAGAGATGGAATTTTTATTTATCTTACCTTCAACTTCTACCATGGAAGACTGATGGTCATCCTTCCGCTTTTCCAAGTCCACATTAATATTGTGATTGCATTTATCCATATCATTAATTGTTACTTCCTCCTGAACATTATGCACTATTGAATTTATCTTCTTATTCAAAGGACAATATCTATACAGGTGAGGTTCCTTGCAACCCAAACAGTGCAATGGTTGTATGGTCGGTTTGTTCACTGAATTAGTTGGTTTGTTTCTATTCTGAACTGATATACTTTATTGTTTCCCACTAAACCTGTTACATCTAACGGGTGCACTGTGAGATGCATGGAATGGGTATTTAAATTGTTTCGTTTTTGGATCAAAATTACTATTTATGTTCTTATCTTGCCATGTTTTTTTATTTTCAAACCTTTTTTTAAACTGTGTATAACACAATTTAACATGTCTTATTACTTCGTACATCATTTTAGGATTAAGGAACTCAATTTTATCCTTATATTATTGAGGAAAGCAACTCAAGAGCCACTCTAACTTAGATTTCTCTTCTCTGAGCTAAGGTATGTACCTCATAAAATTTACAAATTTGGTAACAACATATTCGATGGTCATTTGTCCTATCTTAAGGTCATGAAAATCCTTAGCCTTCTAATCGAAATACCTTTAAGTTAAGTATTTTTTATTTTTATTTTTCTTAATTATTTTCCAAGTGAGTTCGTTTCTTCTAATTTTGTTTACCGTTTTCATTTCTTGCCATCAAATCCCATCTTTTCCATTCAATTGGTATATTTCAATTTTATCTCTTAAATTCATAGACTAATTATAAATTTAGAAACATTTACCCAAGTTTAGGAGCCAAGATTCTTTTCCTTCTTCCGTTTCCCCATCAAAACTGGGTGGTTTGATTTTTTTTAAATTCATTTGTCAATTCAACTGTGTGCCATTTTCTTTTCTCATTTTTAGGTGATCTCTTTTGTAAGGTGTTTTCTTTAGAAATGTTGTTACTATTTTCCCCAGTCATCGATGTTATTTTGTCACTAAACATTGGATGTTCTCTTCGTTTATGAGATTGATAATTAGAGACTTCCTTCTTGGTGTTACTAGAAGTATGTCCTACATCCTTATTCGATTTCATTTGAGTCATTTTTTTAAGCATGATTTCATTTAATTCCTCTTGTTCTCTACTTACTTTCAGTAGTTTTCCATTGTCATCTTTCAGACTCTGCAATTCATCCTTTATATTTCTCATGGTTTCAAGTAAGTCTAATGAATTATTTTGAGGTTGTTCATTGTTCAACTCTACATACATTTCAAGTCCACTTGGTGTTTTGTTTTCGATTTTCGTCAACTGTGGTGCCTGTTGTTGTTTTTGTTAAGTGCACAATATATTTATGTTAAGATTGTTTTTTACATAATTCTACAATAATTCATTAAATGATTAATGCAATAGTTTAAAGGGCTTGAGCCCATAAGGCTCTAATGTTTGGAACATGCTCTGATACCATTTGTAACATCACCTCAACTGAATTTTTTTATCTTTTTAAATATGACATCACCCATCATTATTTTGTTATTGTTGTCATTAAGATTATAGGTTGACACTAAGACAAACAATGCTACTCTTAATATTTTATGTTCACATGACAGGTAAAAGTTCTTAAGCGAAAACTCTGGTGGAAGCATCTTCACACCCCACGGTAAAGTGTACTCATTTCACTTTCACTTGCTTAGTAGCTTACTATCCAAACCATGATTGTTTATTATCCAATAGTAAGGATACAATGTTTCAAATTATTTACCTTGGTCGTGAATCATATCAACACTTACACCTGTATATTATTTGTTTTCCTATTAGATTGGTCATGATAGTCTTACTGTACCCACTTGTCAATTTATTTTGGTATATTTAGCTATGGACAACCCATAAATTACCTATTACAAGGTTGAAACCTTGTTCTCAAGTGTACGAACATACATCTATTTGCTAGAATATTAGTCCTGGTTAACCATGACATCCTCATAACCTTCTTGACAAAAATTATATAGTTTTCTATTTAATCTTTTGGAAATATAACCAACTACAATGTCCCATCGCCCAAACCATGTAGTTATGGGATATGGTGCATTGGTCATCAAGGATGTCACAGAACCATAAACTCAATCATTTTCCATACATTCTCGAGTTACCTACAACAACTAGATTATTTGTTGAATGGTTCCAAGGACATGTTGTTACTATTACTATGCAGTATTGCACCAACCCAATACTTTTCCACCTGTGCAATCATGAAGGATTTAATAACTCAAAACCAAGGATTATATATCATTGGTTTTTGTGCCATTAATGGCCATCACTTTCGAATTCTCCTTCTGTAAGGGTTGTAATGTAGGTTCCCTCTCGATCGTTGAGGCTTTGCTTCTTTCTTCGTGTCGTTGTAGCTATTGATGTAATGTACCCCAAATTTACCAAAAAAATAAAAACAAATTGTAGGTGCATTAAATCTTCTTTACTCTGTTATACCTGATGGATTTAAAACTATAATCGTCACTATCGGAATACGACATATTCTTATTACTAGTTACAAGAGAATAAACAAGGTGCTTAAAAGTGTTAACAATAATTCAATACATGTGATAACACTTGTCTTAATAGGTTAAGGTTTATACTAAGACATGAAACTGTGATGTGGTTAAGTTCATAAAGTCTAAAGTAACTCTATCCTAACATGGTTTCTAACATTATCAAAGGGTCCCACAAAACTGTTTCACTCAAGCTTCACTTTCAAACTAGACTTAGTACTTTCCACTTCATATCCAATGAAGGAGTACTTCCAACTTATTACAACAATCCCATACATTTAAGTCTCCTTTTCATTATTATATCCTTATATTCCATGTATCAAGAATTGTTTAATCGTTGTTGTTTAGATATACAAACCTTACCATATAACTATATATATATATATATATATATATATATATATATATATATATATATATAAACTTCTTATATCCATAGTCATATAAGGCAACCTAGTTTCTTGAGTTTATATATAAGAGTTATCGTATACCTTACTTGAAGTGTTTAACATTATTCACATATGTCTATATACGGGTCTACTTGAAACAAATTATACCCTTATTGTATGCGTGTTTTAACTGTTACCTCTAGTGGATGTTCTTGCCAGTTTTTAGTTAATACATTAACATAATAATTAAATGGACTTACAATACACCAGTTGTATATAATGACAGGGTTGATCGAATAACAATGTTTGGTGTTCAGGGTTGGAATCCCATCAGGCATGGCAGGTGATAATCCTAATCCTTATTGTCCAGCATGAAACTTCACCGACTTAGTGACAAGGATTAGCACTAAAAATGTTATGGTATCGGTTGAATGTGCAGTTAAGACATGTCCGTAAATAACATTAAATTCTGTGGGTGAAAGTTATGAGGGTTCTGCATTGTACTAGTTCTAGGTTCTCGTGGCCAATGTGGATATTCCATGCGTGTTTGTTCACATGGCCAGCATAGCCAAAACATCCCCTCGCCATTACTCTACAATACGAGGCTCCCTGGGTAACTAATGTCTCGTTTTCCTTTGGCTCTATGTATTTGCAAAAACACCCAACACTAAACTCTACAACACTTCTTTGTGTGTAAAACCGACGACATGGAGGTTTTCTTTTCTATGTAAGGAAAGAAATGGGTGCACATCAGTTTGGTTCCCTCCTCTACCAAGTAAACACATGAAAAATCTAATGCTTAAACTATCTTGTAAAAGGTATGGTAACTCAGAAAGACTAGTTGTATTCATGACTGTCTCTGTAGCTATTTTCCTTACGAATTTTGGTTGAGGTCCCTCCTTTCGCTATTCATAAATATCTGAATGTATTTCCATCCACGCTCTGTGTAAAATAAGTATCTCTAACTCATGGAGGTTTACGACCCTGTCTCTTCCCTTGAGGGAAACCACTCGCTACTAAGGTTTTTCACTGGGACTTGTATGAAGCTTTTACATAGGTGGTTTAGTTTCATGATTCAATCATAGCCCCATAACAATGTTAGGGTTTTGTTGGAAAGAAGTTATCCTCAATCTTCTACTTAAATTTAATTCTTGTATTTTTTTTGAGCTATTCATGGCATGCTTATCGTCCACAAATACTCGTGGTTACATCTTCCTCTAGTTTTCCATAGTGATTCTTAAATCCGCTTACGATGTTTTGTATGTATAAATTATATCTCATTATTTCCTATGTATTATGTCGTAAATATATCTTACATTCGTAAAGTATTTAGGGATTTTCATGAATTTTTGAGTGACACCTTCCTGGACTTACTGTGATTTATTTTCGTTTTAAAGAAATTCACGATGTATAATCATAAAGGAAATGTCCCCTGTGTTTGTAACAAGATTTTCTTTCTTAAAATACATGGCATGTAGTAACATGCCTGTAATACCTTTTTATTCATGCCTCGCATAATTAATATAGGAAAAGTTAAGCTCGTAAGACCTCTCTTGTTCTAAATAATTACATTCCTCAAAGTTTATACTTCGGGTGTAGAATTTACCCTAAATTTACTATTCCTTAAAGTTGTGTTTAAGATGTCTATCCACACTTCTTCCGCATAAAGAAAAATAGTCAGTAACTGTCAAATTCTCTACAACAAGAAAAATTATCAGTGATGGAAAGAAAGGTTACAGAGGCTCCAAAAATTGTATTTTAGGTTTTGTTTTATGCTTGGGTTCTTGTCTGTTTTTTCTTTATCATCAGTTCATAAGTTTAATAATTATAATAACAGTATCCCACAACCCTATATGTAGTCCTAAATTGGAAAATAAATGTCTATGTGGGACAATCTTTATGCTGTGAAAATTTTATTGTTCTTCTTATGAAATGTATTACATGTTTAGCAATGTACTCTTACTTGTTTATATTCTGGAGCATTCGGCAAATTATTTCGGTTACTAACCTAATCATGGGACCCCTGTTTCCTTGTGAGGGTACCCATTAGTTCTTTATGGGTCCACTCCTCCCCTTTGGACTGTGGACAACTTGCTTCAATGATGCCAATGAAAATGCACTCGTGCCAACCTCAAGCTAAGTATTATTCATATGTTGAATCTTCAATATTTACTTTCGTTGCCTTCTTTCTTAACCCTATTTACTAATTCTCGATTTATCTTCAATATTTTATTTTGTTGATTCTTCACAACACTATTTACTTATTTTCTCGATTTTCCCCTTCCAGGACTTAATTATTCCAAGCAAATGGATTTACGTGATTGCCTCACTTGAAAGGTATTTCAGTTCCAACTCTCAACGTTAAAATTAGCTTCCCAGATTCTATTTATAGTGGTACATGGTTCCACTCGAGGGTAATTTGTTGTGATAGTTTTGAACCAGGTTCCAGGGATAAATTGGTTACATGTGTTTAAATTATTTAATGGAATAAACAAATGTAAAGGGAAAACCTATATTGAAAACGATCCCATGATTATACAACTATGATAACATGTGTTATGTATAATTTTGAATATTCAGTTTCGTATATGGACCATCACATATAACTAATGCAATTTGTCTCTAAAGGAGAACTTCTACTTACTTTATCCTCATTCTATGATACTTGTACATACACTGATATGGTATACTGCATGTATATTTATGTACATAAATACATCTATGTGATTATATGGAATACACACGGTCATCTTGTATATTCTTATAATTTTCCCGAATACAACTAGAATTTCTAACATTTTGTATGCCTAGTCCAACATATACATACACTAGTACATATGACCAAATTTGTGACAGTTTTTCGTTGATATTGCCACACTTATTCATCGCAATTTCCACGAAAGCTGAGTTTTTTTTCGTCGGAATAATTTCGTTGCTCTATCGATGATCTGGGTGTGCGTGGAAATATCGATGAAATTATCTCTCCATGTGTCACCACCTTCAAGTTCAGTTAACCCTTTGCATCATCGCAATTCCAAAGAAACCTCGTCGCAATTAGAACGAACAACCGTGGCAATTATGACGAAATTTTGTCACAATTGCGATAAAAATTTTTGACAAGTTAAAAACTAACGACGCATATGTTGTATGTGCAATGAAAAAATGTGGCAACTTGCGAAGAATATCGATGGCAATAGCGACGAAATTGATTCATCAAGACCAAAGTTATGACAAAGATGTTGTATGTGTGACGAAAACCTGTGGCAACTTGCGACGAAAGTTCATCGCTATTGCCATGGTGTTCAAAATGCAATTTTTTTTCTGACGAACTATCGTCGATATTGCGACGATAGAATTAACTTTTTTAAAAACAATTACACGAGATATGGTATTACCATATTACATTGTAATATGGTATACCATATTACAATGTAATATGGCATTACCATATTACATTGTAATATGGGATTACCATATTACATTGTAATATGGTAATGCCATATTTACCCACAATTAATTGCAAGTCATCATGAAGAAATATGAGCTTGGAAAACAATTATTGTTTTGTATGGATTTTGTAGTTAGAGGATGTGAATTTTGTATTGACCTAAGAAATATAAAATTCGTTGTAAATTGGTTGATCCAAGAAAATTTAATAGAACCAAGGTAATTTACGGGGTTAGCAAATTATTTAGGAATGAAATGTCTCTTCAATGCACATTAGAAAAGGCAAGTATAACCTTTCAATTCATTGCAATTGAAAACCAAGTAATTGAAGCTTTGACATGAAAGAATTGTAATGCATCAATATTAAATCTAAAGAAACTTGCAATTTCATTTGAAATCAAAGAAAATTTCGTATGATACATAATGGTGGAACCTTTGATACAAAGAAGGAGTTAGATAACATAACACGTGAAACTTTTTTTGGTGCAATCATAATATACCCCAAATAAGATAAGGAATTGTACATCATAGTTTAGGCATTGAAGTATGATAAATATGATAAATATATACAATTATTTAGGCATTGAAGTATAGGCATTGAAGTATCCTGTAACATTTTGATTCAGTAATCAAGTTGTATGATAAATATATACAAAAGCACATGGCCAATTTCCTTTAATACCTCTTTGTTTTTATTTGACCATAGCTCTAAAGTTAAACTCTTATGTACTTGAAAAATATAAGGGATTACCTACATCTAGCTCAAATTTTGGAAAATTGTTAAAACCTTACAAAACTTGTATATATATGCAAGTTTCGTGTCTTTGAGATGATTGTAGTCTTGAAGGGGGATTACAGTGTAAATTTCATAATTTTGTTGTTAATAAAGGAGAGCCAAGAATAAGCTCGTGTGGGAAGCTTGAAGCTGTAAAGTTGATATACATTCTTAGAGTAAACAAGACTAAATAATATGGTAGTTTTTATACCATTTTGAAACATGAAAACAAGATGTAATTATCTTCTTCACTCATGTAAAGGTGCATTTTGGAATATCTACATTTATCATGTGTAGTAGATATAATAGATTCTCAAGATACCTAGATCCACACTCTAGATGATAATGGATATAATTTGAAGAGAATTATATCCTCTATTTACAATTGCATGGGTATCCCAAGGATATAAAATGATAATATAGACATTTTGGATAAGAATGAATAAAAACTATTTTCTTGGATTGGTCACCATATATGGGAAATTATTCCAATGTTTATGTGGATCATTTGAAGTTGTCTAATCCATCCTCATTAGAAGGAGAATTTAATGAAGAGACATTGAGTCCCAAAGTTGATGGGGATCATCAACTTGAAAGGAAAAAGGTCTACTCCTAGTTGAATTCATATATTTGTACTGATGTCATATAGGCTTCTGCAAGTGACAAAAATTTCAATTTGTATGAATCTGGTGAGTGGAAATTTATGACCCACAAGGAGCAATGCTAAACCCAAGGGTTCATGAGAATGTTGAAACATAGAAATATTGTTAGGTTTGTAAAGTAATTTTTTGAACCCATGAAGACACTATTAGTAAAAAGGTTGCAATTTATGAAAAGGTTTTAAAATCGCTTTCATCACCTATGTATAAGATATTGGTCAATTTTCTTCTATGTTCTGAATGATTTGGGAAATAATGGTTCTTAACACCTTGAAGAATTGGTAACTCTTATGAACCTAAAGGGTCATTATGACATTGACTCATATATTCTTGTAAAAACATAATATTATTTGATACCTTGATAATTTAGGCATATTGTATATAAGGGCTAGTTATCAACTTCTTCCTTGATAATAATAAGAGGAATATTACTAATATAATAGGAAGAGACTTGTGGATGTCACTTGCACAATTGTTGGATCATACAAAAAGGAAAATAATAATGAGGTCCAAAATTTTCAGTACATCATGAATATGTTCAATATACAGGGGGTAGAGTAATACATACTTTCATTTCAAAGAATCAACGATGAACAATGCAAGAACATGTTTATCTAGATACCTACATCACAGAGGTTGGCATCTTACCACAAGTGAGGTAGGGTTAGCGACATGATATCTTATGGAAAGGATGGAGGATAGATAAAAAGGTAAAGATGGGAGGTTGTGGTGTTATGGTAGTTCTAACAAAGGCAAGAGAAAGAATTTGATGACACTGGCATGACATTGGAAAAATGTATGAGTTGACATAAACCGACTAAGAGTGAACATGAGCGAGAGAGGAAACACACTCTAATATAGGGTTATCACAAGAATAAATGTAACATATGGATACTTGGAGGTAAGGTGAGCGTAACAAATGACACTCATTGTTCTAGGATTTCTGTACTCATTAAGGTGCCATACACTAATCAAGGACATAGCATGAGTCCCATGTGACATACGCTAATCTGGAGAGTGTGAGCATAATAGGCGTCATAAACTAGTAATATAGAGTCATCAAAAGCACAAAAGTAACACATGGTAGCCTAGATTTAGTGCAAGAATGAGAGGTGGCATGCATCAATGGGGTATTTTATGCAAGCGTAGGAGGTGACATGCATCAACCTAAGTTCAATGCAAGCATAGAGGTGAAAAATACCAATGGTACCAATGGAGGGGAGAGGATAAAAGGAAGATATGATGTCACCATTGGGAGGGGCTCCATAGTTGTAAGCTATGGAATGTGACCATTAATGGGGAAATATTTGAAAACTGACCAAAGAAGTGATAGTTGTTCCTAACTAGGTAGAGGTTATCTAAAGTAGGCTCTTTCTTGAGATAATGACCTATAAGGGACCCATCGATATTATGACCAAATATAAATGGAGAAAAATGGGTGTAAGTAAGAAAAGATAAGGAGGAGAGGCAATACTTTTCCTAAGCATTTGAAGGGCTAGGAAAAGAGGAAGACTATGTAGGAGAGCATGGACCACTAGGAGAGGAAGAAGACGAGGAGAGAACTAGGTAATATTGGGTGCTACCAGGTAAGAAGTGGCTAGATTTGATAATGGGAAGTCTAAGCTAGCCCAAAACAACTCCTAATAGGAACAATGGACATCTTATAAAGCATTTAATTGTTGTTCATATTATATGTTCAGGAGTAAATTAGAGTAATGAAGGTGAGATACATAGCATTCAACAATCTCTTGAAAAATCCCTATGACAAGGGTGATTCCACAATGTTTATTAATGAGAAGATGAGTTATGTCCTATTGTACTAGGATCCAATGATAACGAGAGGGGTGAGGAGTGGTGGAAAATGTGATTATTTTGGTTACTATTGTCAAGGATTATAGTGGCAAGTTGGTCTTTGATCTAACAATTATGAGTAAAAAAGAGACTTAGAGAGCGGAATAAATTTCATTCGTCATTATGAGTAATGAGGGATCTTTTTCAATAGAGTTTGTAATAGGGACTATTTTTTGTTGGGGAGAAGTGTCCAAATATTGGTGTACCCTAGGATCATCAAGGGATTTCTCATATATGTACAAGGATTTGGATGTGAATTCTTATTATAAGAATAAACATTTTGTAGTAGTGTCCTTTGGAGCCTCATAATACTTGCACTAACATGTGGGATGAGAGGAGGGGTCTAGATTATTGGGATTAGCTTCATGCATTGTTTAATAGGAATTAGTATTTGGACAAGGGATATGGTGGCAGCCATACTAATCTCTATTTTTACAAGCTGCCTACACCAGGTTTTTAATTCTCATTACTCGTCGCAACCTTTCTCATTGAACAACACCATTATTCGTCTCTTTCCACATACCTCCTTTTCGATTTCGTTTTCATAACTGCAAGTATGAAAACGAAACAACTGGAATTCATGTTTGATTTCATCAAAGGGTTAATTTTCATGTGGTTTACCATTGATTTGTTTTATTTAGTTATGAACATGGTTGTTTTCATGGTATAACTCCTCGGCCTCAAACACACCATTGGTTACGTATGTATCAAAACACCACCCATTTAGAATTTGGCTATTTTTAATATGGTTTTGATTTATAAAATCTTTGATGCAATGGTTTATTTAACATATTGATTTTATTGATCAAATCGTGGATACGCAATTGTTCATTTGACATTTTGATCAAATTTTTGGATATGCATATAATGGTTTTTAACTGTTATGATTTGTATGTACCATTACACCAAGGTGTCTTTCCAAGTACAGCCTGATATTATGTTCTTGCATGCCCTTGATCTACACCACTATCCTCGCACACATAGTGATGCAGGAGCATCGTCGACTCATCAAGAGAACCAGCGCGGAAGCGGAAGATAGCTGGATAAGCCAGCACAGATTTTGAAATTGTCTTGGAAGTTGTTGCGCAATATTAAATGAGTCATTTAAGATGAGGCACACCTGTATATTTTCAAAGGGACCTTGAGCAGATATCTCTCATCCTTGATAGATAGACGACATTTAATATAGTTAATGTTGGTAGATAGGATTTTAATTCTTAAGATTAGATAGTTTTAGAAGGAGGGAGAATGGATATAGACACCCTCATTGTGCATTGTAACATTATGGAGGAATAGATAGAGCATTCAAGAAGAAGAGTAGCAGAGAACTGTGTAGAGAACACCCATGTACTGATATTTGAATTAGTAGAAGAAAGCTTTGATTCAAATTCATGGTTTTGTGTTTGATTCTCTATGCATTGATGTCATGCTCATGAATGTTTATTTCCTGTTATGCATTTACTTTATATGCTGTGTATGTGATTTCATGTTAAGTTGAAGTCTGAAGGGAAGAGGAAATGAGTTTCAATTATTTCTCTAATTGAGACAGAGAATTCCTGAAAGGAGTGCAATCGAATTGCCCGCAAGGAGTGCGTTGATGGAGGGTTCAAATAGGGGTAACTTTGATTCTCGTTCAACCAGAAGTGAAATTAGGCATAGGAGTCATGCAAGGAGTGTGTAGGCCAGGTAAAGTCTCAGGGTTGCAAACCTGAGTGAAGTGTCGAAGGACTGCTGCTACAGACATGCGCAGAGTTAGAGACTTCAACACTTAGCGTGGTTGAAGGTTTGCCGCAAGGAGTGTGAGGAAAGGAGTTTCCTTTTGAGAACTTAAAGGAGTAGGAAAATCTCAAGAAGGATGGGCCTTTGTGTTTGTTGAAAGACAATGCAGTGAAGTTGTGCCTCGAAGGTTGGCAAGAAGTGTCGCAGGTTTGTGAGCCAGCGAACGAGTTCGTGGAGAGGGACACTTAGTCGTTCAGCGAGTTTCAATGGAAGAAATAGATGGTCAAAATTATCCGAGGAGGTTTCGCGACATCCTGTGAGCCTTCAGATCTTGCGGAGGTGAAGGGAAGATATCGAAGAAATTTCTGGGAAGTATAAAGCTCAGGAGGGGAGGAGCCGTTGATGCGAGCCATGAGGGCCGTTGGATTCACACATATATCGTGTATCAGGGTTTTGTTGATCAAAACTCCAACCCATTGCAACAAGAATTGCGATATTGCGAAACGCAATATCTCAACAGATCAGAATAGTCCATCAGTTGGGACGCATGTCGAAAGGTCCAAAGAAGTCAGGGTTCGGAGTATCAGGAGTTCTGAGGACAAGGTATTCTTGTAGTTTTGAATTGCGATCCATGATATCCCGAGGGTGCAAGGGTAGTAGAGCTACAAGAGTTAGTGGGAGACAGGTGGCACACTGCATCGGAGTTCAGGGAAAGTAAAGTCCCGAATATTTTGGCATTAGGATTCGCGATCCCGCAAAATCTGAAGTCTCGAGAGAAGTGACGGGAAGTAGAAAATTCAACTGTCATGTGTGCATCGGAGTTTCGGTGTATCGGGCATCGGGAGTCGGTAAGGCGAGTTTCTTGGCATCACGATTTCCAAAATCACAATAGCAGGAGTTCCGACATTTAAAGGTAAGGGTCAGTGTTGACTTGCGTCAGGGTTCAGGGTTTTGAGAATCCAAAACCACGCAACCTCAGGACTTGCGAAACTGCGAAATTTGATTCCTCGATAAGGAAGGAGAGGGGATCACACGGAGAATTCTATGGGTTCCGATTTCTCGATAGGGAAATAGAAGGACATTTGAGTTCTTCAGGCCGTGAGAAGAAGAAGATTTTGAGAGTGGACGTGCCTTGAGGGTGCGGCTACGTCATAGTGGTATCAGAGAAAGAAAAATTTATTTGCTTTCTGTAGCAGGGAAAAAGGAAATTTGCCATGCCGCCAAAGAGACGGGATAGACAGTCACCCGATCCAGAGGAAAGAGAAAACCAAAGGAGAAGGGGTAGACAAGCATAGAATCTAGAGATAGAAAGAGAGATACGTGATCTCCGAGCTGGACTCGAAGATATGGAAACAGCGCAAAGACGCACAGCCAGTGCAGGGGATCTGAGTGATTCCGATAGTGAAGTTGAAGCTGAATATGAGGAGGAAGTTGCAACTGAGGATGTAGCAAATGAATGCCTAATAAAATCTATTGCAAGGATGGGTGCAAAGGCAAAGATGGAAATTCCAGTCTATGCGGGAAATCTGGATGCAGAAGAGCTTCTAGATTGGATTAGAGCTCTTGACACCTACTTCGACTATGAAGATGTCGAAGAGGATAAGAAATTCAGGCATGCTGTCATGAGATTGAAGGGACACACAACATTATGGTGGGACGAGCTACAAGAAGATAGACGCTGCAAAGGTAAGCAGAAAATTAAAAGATGGGATCGAATGATTGCAAAGATGAAGGAAAAGTTCATCCCAAGAGACTATCAAATTACTTTGTTCAGGAGGATGCAGAACCTGAGACAGAAACTGATGACAGTGAAAGAATACACGGAGGAATTCTACCGACTGAACATCAGGGTAGGTCATCGAAAGAGATATGATGAGAAAGTTGCCATATATATGAATGGCCTGAGATATGATATCCAGGACGAGATGAGCATGGTAACCATCAGAACGATGGAGGATGCTTATTATATGGCTCTGAAAGCTGAAGAGAAGCTGAGACAAAAGCAGAGTCAAAGAGGGTGAGGCAGGAGTCAGCCAAGAGGCAAGGCAGTTACCCAAGAAAGAAACCAGAAGCCCAAGGACGATTGGAAAAAGCCTCAGACTCGTACCGAGAGAGGTGGAAGTTCACAACGAGGGCAACATGCTGAGCAAAGAGAACAACATACTGAGCAGAGAGGAGGATATGCCGATAATAATATGTTTCCTCGTACCAGAAGTAGAGGAAGAGGAAGAGGTGGAGTAAACACATTCTTCACGTGTGGAAAGAATGGGCACACGTCATTCGAGTGTCCGGAGAAAAAGAAAGATGGAGGAGAGGCTCACATCACCAAAGCGCAGAGGTAGGATGTTGAGGAAGAAGATGCAGAAGGTGGAAGGTCACTGATGATGTGTAAGGTTCTCTTAACAACCGAGAAGGATGTGGAGGACTCATCTCAAAGGACCAGACTTTTCAGAACAGCTTGCAAGACCAAGGATAGGGTATGCAAGGTTATCGTGGATAGGGGTAGCACAGATAATCTCGTTTCAACCGAGATGGTAGAGAAGCTGGAGCTGGAGACAACTAATCACCCGAGTCCATACAAAGTTTCATGGCTACAGAAGGGACATCAGGTAAGCGTCACTAAACAGTGTTTAGTTGAATTCAAAATAGGAGGGTATAATGGTAAAGTAATCTGTGACGTCATTCCTATGGATGTCTATCATTTATTATTGGGTAGACCATGGAAATATGACAGGAACGTAATTCATGGTGGGAAGATGAATACGTATACCTTAGAGAAGAATGGGAGAACCCATATGTTGCTTCCGATAAAAGATAAGGAAGAAAAAATAGAAGGGAGAAATACTGTACTTCTCATGAGTGGGAAGGAACTTCTTACGGAGGTGAAGAAGAAAGAAGATCCATAGTTCTTTGTGGTCAGAAAGCCAAGGATTGTTCTGACTAGCACAAGAGTGGATGATCTACCAGAAGAGATTCAAGAACTACTGGAAGAGTTCGTTGACATCGTGGTGGACGAATTACCTCGTTCGTTGCCACTGATGAGGAGTGTGAGTCATCATATCGAACTCATACCAGGAGATAGTTTGTTGAATAAAGTTGTGTATAGGTTGATGCCACAGGAAAATGAAGAGGTCAAGAAGCAGGTCCAAGAGCTGCTAGACAAAGGATTGGTCAGGGAAAGCTTGAGTCCGTGTGTCATTCCAATGGTAGTCAGTCCGAAAAAAGATGGAGGTTGGAGAATGTGTACCAACTCAAGAGCCATCAACAAGATAACCATCGGGTACATGTTTCCATTGCCGTGAATCGATGGTATGATGGATTGCGTAAGTGGGGAAAAAGTTTTTTCAAAGATTGATCTGAAGAGTGGATATCACCAGATTCGCATGAGGGAAGGCGACGAGTGGAAGATGACCTTCAAAACTAATGAAGGTTTGTATGAATGGCTTGTCATGCCATTTGGTTTGAAAAATGTGCCAAGTACCTTTATGAGATTGATGAATGAATTCCTGAGGGAGTTCATCGGGAAATTTGTCATCGTATATCCGGATGATATACTGATTTTCAGTAAAACGAGGGCTGAACATCTGAAGCATTTGGCCATTGTGATGAAGAAGCTACAGCAGGAGAAATTGTTGATTAACATGAAGAAGTCCTCATTCATGAAGACAAAGCTCATTTACTTGGGTTTTTTTATTTCGGCGAATGAGTTGAGGATGGATCTAGATAACGTAGAAGTGATCAAGAATTGGCCATCACCGAGAAATATTTTTGAGGTGAGGAGTTTTCATGGACTGGCTAGTTTCTACCAGAAGTTCATTAGAAATTTCAATGGGATTAGCACACCGATGATGGATACAGTCAAGAAAATACATAAAGCTTTTCATTGGACTGAAGAGGCCGAGAAGAGCTTCAATCTGTTGAAAAGGAAGATTATGGAACAACCAATTCTGGTGTTGCCAGATTTCCAGAAAACATTTCAGGTGAAATGTGATGCAAGTGGGTTTTCCATAGGAGTGGTCTTGAGTCAGGAGGACAGACTGATTGCATATTTCAACGAGAAGCTGAATGAGGTGAAATTGAGGTATTCCATGTATGATAAGGAATTCTATGCTATCATACAGGCATTGAAAAAATGGAGGCACTATTTGATTCCAAAGGATTTTGTTTTGTATAGTGATAACCGTGCATTGTAGTTTGTGACTCAATAGGAAAATTTGAATCAGAAACATGCTAAATGGGTTGAGTATATGTAGAATTTCACTTTTATGATAAAACATATTGCTGGTACTGCTAACAAAGTTGTTGATGCTTTGAGTAGGAAGTGTTTTCTATTGTAGGAGTTTGAAGTCAAAACATTGGGTTTTGATGATCTCAGGGACATGTACGCTGATGATCTAGACTTCAAGAAAGTGTATGAAGCAGCTGAGAACCCAATTCTCAGAGACAGAAGCTAGTGGATAGAGTACATAATCTAGGAAGGGTTGTTGTTTAAGGGCAATCAGTTGTGTATTCCAAATTTCTCCATGAGGGAGAACTTGCTGAAGGAGAAACACAGCGGAGGATTGGCCAGAAATTTTGGTCATGATAAGACATTCGCGAAGCTGAGCGAGTCATATTTTTGGCCAGGGATGCGGTTAGAGGTCAAGAAGTTTGTAGACAGATGCAGAATTTGCTAACATTCAAAGGGAAGAAGGTAGAATGTGGGTTTTTATCAACCATTGCCCATACCTGAAAGTCCATGGGATGCGATAAGCATGGATTTTGTATTGGGATTTCCAAGGACGCAAAGAGGATTTGATTCGATCTTTGTGGTAGTGGATAGGTTTTCCAAGATGGCACATTTTATCCCATGTCGGAAAACTAGTGATGTGACTCACATCGCAAATCTGTTTTTCAAAGAGG
Source organism: Picea glauca (assembly GCA_000966675.3). Classification (NCBI taxonomy): domain Eukaryota; kingdom Viridiplantae; phylum Streptophyta; class Pinopsida; order Pinales; family Pinaceae; genus Picea; species Picea glauca. The sequence goes on along the minus strand of JZKD02S1193540.1, from coordinate 474,459 downwards.
TCGTTTGACTTCACGGCTTACCTAGAAGTATAATTTTGGACAGAGATACAAAGTTCGTGGGACATTTCTGGAGGAATTTGTGGAAGAAGATGGGAAATAACTTGATGTTTAGTTCTACATATCATCCTCAGACGGATGGGTAAATAGAAGTGGTGAATAGAAGTCTAGGAGACTTACTGAGAAGCTTAGTGACAGAGCACCATAGCCAGTGGGATAAAGTACTACCGCAGGCAGAGTTCGCGTACAATGACTCAGTGAATAGGAGCACAGGCTGAAGCCCATTCCAGATTGTGTATGGCATGCAGCCAAGGGGAATTTATGAATTAAGGGATTCAGAACAGACTGCAATTAGCAGTGCTAGTGCAGAAGAATTCGTAGAGGTGATGAAGGAACTTCACGGCCAGGTGAAGCAGCGACTGTTAGATTCAAATCGTGAATATAAGCGCAGAGCCGACCAGCGGAAGAGACAACTTCATTTCAAGGTTGGTGAATTAGTTTTGGCACATTTGAGGAAAGAAAGGTTCCCGAGGGGAACGTATAATAAATTGAAAATGAAAAAAATCGGGCCATGTAAGGTCTTGAAGAGATTGGGGGAAAATGCTTATGAGATCAAGTTACCGGATGGGATCGGAATATATTTGATATTCAATGTCGCAGATTTATACCCATATAGATATGGAGAAGCAGAGACTGGAACTAAGCAGCTAGGGATCCAGTGGATGAAGCAGATACCAATTGCAGAAAAGCCGCAGATGGAATGTATACTGGACAAGAGAGTCAGTAAGAAGACCAGGAGGAAAGAATAATATGAGTATCTGGTCAAATGGAAGGGCCATCCAGTTGAAGATGCCAGTTGGGAGACTGAAGCAGAAATACAGGAACATGGACATACCATGCAGGAGCTCATGGACAGGAGCCCATGAAATTTTTAAAGAGAGGGAGTATGATGCAGGAGCATTGCCGATTCATCAAGCGAGCCAGCGCAGAAGCGGAAGACAGCTGGATAAGCCATCAAAAATTTTGAAATTATCTTGGAAGTTGTTGCACGATCTTAAATGAATCATTTAAGATGAGGCACACCTGTATATTGTAAAACGGACCTTGAGCGGATAACTCTCGTCCTTGATAGATAAACAACATTTAATATAGTTAATGCTAGTAGATAGGAATTTAATTCTTAAGATTAGACAATTTTAGAAGAAGGAGGGAGAACGGATATAGACACCCTCATTGTGCATTGTAACATTATGGAGGAATAGATAGAGCATTCAGGAAGAAGAGCAGCAGAGAACTGTGTAGAGAACACCCATGTACTGATATTTGAATTAGTAGAAGAAAGCTTTGATTCAAATTCATGGTTTTGTGTCTGATTCTCTGTGCATTGATGTCATGCTCATGAATGTTTATTTCCTGTTATGAATTTACTTTATATGTTGTGTATGTGATTTCATGTTAAGTTGAAGTCTGAAGGGAAGACGAAATGAGTTTCAATTGTTTCTCTAATTGAGCCAGAGAATTCCTGCAAGGAGTGCAGTCGAATTGTCCGCAAGGAGTGCATTGATGGAGGGTTCAAATAGGGGTAACTTTGATTCTCGTTCAACCAGAAGTTAAATTAGGCACAAGAGCCATGCAAGGAGTGCCCAGGCTAGGTAAAGTCTCAGGGTTGCAAACCTGAGTGAAGTGTCGAAGGACTGCTACTGTATACGTGCGTAGAGTCGGAGACTTTAACACTTAGCGTGGTTTAAGATTTGCCGCAAGGAGTGAGAAAAAGGAGTTTCCTTTTGAGAACTTAAAGGAGTGGGAAAAGCTCAGGAAGGATGGGCCTTTGAGTTTGTCAAAAGACAGTGCAATGAAGTTGTACCTCGAAGTTTGGCAAGAAGTTTGGCAGGTTTGCGAGCTGGCGAACGAGTTCATGGAGAGGGACACTTAGTCGTTCCGTGAGTTTCATCGGAAGAAATAGACGGTCGAAATTTTCCAAGGAGGTTTCGCGACATCCCGTGAGCTGTCAGATCTCGTGGAGGTGTAGGGAAGATACCGAAGAAATTTCTAGGAATTATAAATCTCAGGAGGGGTGGAGCCGTTGATGCGAGCCATGAGGGTCGTTGGATTCACACATATATCGTGTATCGGGGTTTCGTTGATAGAAACTCAAACCCATTGCAACAAGAATTGTGATATTGCAAAACGCGATATCCTGACAGATCAAAACCATCCATCGGTTGAGACACGTGTCGGAAGGTCCAAAGAAGTCAGGGTTCAAAGTATCAGGAGTTCCGAGGATAGGGTATTCTTGCAGTTTGGAATCGCGATCCGCGATATCCCGAGGGTGCAAGGGTAGTAGAGCTACAGGAGTTAGTGGGAGATAGATGGCACACTGCATCGAATTTCGGGGAAAGTAAATTCCCAAATATTTTGGCATTAGGATTCGTGGTCCCGCGAAATCCGAAGTCCTGAGAGAAGTGACGGGAAGTAGAAAAGTCAACTCTCACATGTGCGTCGGAGTTTCGGTGTATCGGGCATCGGGAGTCGGTAAGGCGAGTTGCTTGGCATCGCGAGTTTCGAAATCACGATAGCAGGAGTTATGACATTCAAAGGTAAGGGTCAGCGTTGACTTTCATCGAGGTTCGGGGTTTTGAGAATCCAAAACCACGCGACCTCAGGACTCGCGAAACTGCGAAGTCTGATTCCCCGATAAGGAAGGAGAGGGGATCACACAGAGAATTCTGTGGGTGTAGATTTCCCAATAGAGAAATAGAAGGACGTTTGAGTTCTTCATACCATGAGAAGAAGAATATCCTGAGAGCAGACATGCCTTGAGGGTGCGGCTACGTCACATAGCATTAATGCTCCTTCTAGCATTTCGATCTTCCTTTGCATTATGTTCGGGAAGCTCGGGGCAAATGGCTCCGTTTCTATCCTATCAAACCCTATCACCGAACCCTCTGTTGATTTCTTGTTGTTAGCCATGGATCCTGTAGGGAGAATTGAACCCAATGGTGTCCAAACTTTGTTATTGTTTGATAATACCTGATAAGAATTCTTAGGCTAACCCCGTAATTTCCTCCCAGAGACATGTTTTTGCGTGAGCGATTCTGAGCAAACAGTTTTGAATTAGATCAAACCCTTGAAAACCCAGAACTGAAATGAGCACTTTTACCTTTAACATGGGCAGTTTCCTCAGAAATTGGGCCATTACAGAGATATATATCGTCCTTTAGAGGTCAAATATCATATTTTCTCTGTGGCTGAAAGGTGCGGTTTGGTCTGTTTGCACTTGTTGAAACATTTATTACCTCTCCAGGCCTGTGCCTCAGAACCCCTCTCACCCATCCAGCCTTGTGCCTCATCCTTCTGTGAACCCTTGATTAATCCAAAGGATTTTCAAGCAGTCTCTCAGCAAGTTATACAACCACGGGCTCTATTGTCTTTAAGAATGTGGAGGTGGCCACTGCAATTGTGAATTCAAAAATAGCCTGATTAAAATGAATCCCTGAATCTGATGTATGGTATTTTAAAAGAAATTTTAAGATGATTTTGTTTTTGTTTTGAATTAGAATACAATATTTGTTTGTTCAAATTGCATCTATTTCTATTTTGATTGATTTGATAAAACATGATTACGGTTATAATAATATCTAGCTACAGAATCGTGAGATTCTGTAGCTATTTACTAAAATTCGAATTCTTTGATTTTATAAATAAAATGCAATCTGAAATTGTGTATTCTTGTGCGTTTACAGGTACATACAATTTCTAAAGGAGATTGAATCGCTAGTGACATCTCCGAACATGATATTTCTTTACATAGTTGTAGAATAGGTTGTTAGTTTTGGATAACAATGGGAATTTGGGAGATTGTATTCCCCAAAATTTTTGGAACAAATTTGATGATTTCCGTGGGAAATGTTTTGATCATGTGGCCTTTATAAATGTATTGTTTTGTAAACTAAGACCCATCATTGCCTGGGAGCATAAACTATGGATTTGTGATCGATAGACTTGAATGAAAGTGGATATTTGCACAGCTTTAGCTTCAATATATCATATTTTTGTTCAAGTTTTGCTCATTTCGATTTGTAATAAAATTTTGACTACTTTAGATATCATGATTTTTTATAGGTTGATGTGATGGGATTTATATGTTGTCCATGTTTTATGTCTCTCATTTTATATACAACAATTAATATGTTCACATTTGATGATTAGAAGGTTGATCTTCTTTATTCGATGAGCAGTTATATGCAAATTTTTATAGCCAGATTTATCTTAATATGATCATTTGTCTAATTATAAATTGTTGTCGCTACATATCTTACTTGTTCTTCCATTAACAATCAAAGAGTTACGTCTTCGCATTTATGAGAAGCATTGGTAAAATCTAGTGCAGGTTGGCCTCATCAAACAACAAACGTAGATGCTATGCATAGGACACATAGGAGATACGATTACAGGTTAGTTTGCTAGTTGCATTTTATTAGTTTAATTAATATAATAATTTCCTGCAGTTTAGATACACTGTATTGATTGTTACTTTTATTTCTCAACTAGATAGCCGCCATTTCATTTCTTGTTTATAAAAGTTATAAAAAAATAAAAAATACTGAACAATAGCTTCGCTGTTAATTTATATATGATTTTCGCAAATTTCGGTCAAAATTAGCATTTTGTGAATACTGTACATATAATAGAGATATAAATATATCAATACACTGTACATTTAATAAGTAGAACTACTATTCTATAATTATTAGTTAGTAATCTATTAATATATTTTAGATTTGTATATAGTTTTCAGTAGTTGTTTGTCATTTAGTTAGTTTCTTTAATTTTGTTTTTTTTTACTTTCTTAGGACTTAGATCGGCTAATGAAGTTGCTAAACCTATCGGAGTGGATTAATCCAAATGACTTGGGTTAAATAGACAACCCCATACCGGATTCACTCCTCCAGTTGATGAGCAATCAATTTCGCTCGTCAACAAATGGCGCTAAAAGGAGGGCTGACTGACAAGCTGGCCTTATAGGAGCCTTTATTTTAAATGTATTCATTTCCCCCATAGCTCCCCAAATCACTGTGTTGGAACATGCTTTCAACTTCTCATTACCCAAATTTCCCAACGAGACGGTCTCTCTCTTGTCCAAACTCACCTTTGATGGTGGAGGCACTACATATGCTAAAGATCACCTTAACAAGTTTTGCTGCAAATGCATCAAACATGACATCTCAGATTTAAGAGTTTTATGCAGACTGTTCGCTTTTACTTTTAGAGGTCAGATTAAACATTGGTTTGAATCCTTTCCAGCATGTCACATTTTTGATTGGTTTCAATTTGTAGATGAATTTCTAGATGCTTTTGAAATTTATGATTTCGATCAATTATGTGAAGAATTTCATACTTCGCTAATCAACGACGATTCATCCTTGAAAGACTTTTTGACAAGATTTTATCATATCCTCTATAAATTTAATCTCGATGACATTTCATCTGCATTAAATCTCTTCTATGATGCTTCCATCCCTTCCATCTAGTCATATTCAATCACGAATGAAGAACCAATTGCAAATCCTATCACTCAACTGCAAAAACAATCTTCTTCGCAAGATGAGAAGAATCCTTCCGACAAAGTTGAACAAGCTATGGAGGTAGAATATATTGACCAGGTTCTTAATGACAACCAAATTAGTTTTTCCTCTAAATCATTGAATTTTCAGTCTACGACTAGTATGGAAAAAGATTTGTTTCTGGGTCAAGGTGAATATCCTCATTCTTGTAACTCATGCTCTAATCAACATTTAAAATCAGTCATTGAAGAACACTTAAGCGACGAAACTCGTATTGAATGTTCTAGTACTCTTATGAAACTGATTAAAGAAGAAGATATGAAACTAGAAGAAGAAACCTTAAACATTCATCCTCAAAATGCACTGTGTTCATAGGGAAGACTAGATGTTTGTCACATAAATTTTGAATTAACTATCACACAAAAGGAAAATCCAGATGATCATATTATGTTGAGGAATTCGCCACCAAAACAGAGTAAGAGTTTTAAAGAAAGTGAAGAGAAATGCCTTGAGAATACCATTCTTAAGTATCGTAGTTCAAGAGATTCTTTTCATGTTGTTATTTCTGATTCCTTTTATTCTTTATATCCTGATATATTCCTAGACTGTTGGACTTGACATCTTACCTACAACATCCTACTCTTTTCCACCACCATCATATCCTTTTGATATGCTAAATTTTGGTGAAATCAATTTCAAGCCTAACATTGATAAACTTGGATTTGATGCTTGCTCACTTTCATCACTCATATGGGAAGAGGACATGTTGCGAGATGATTTTACACAGTTTATTGTTGAAAAAGAAAATGCACTACATTTTATGGAGACAAAACGTTCTACATTTCAGATCCGTTCTTTGCTTAGCTCGAATCTTAATGTTTATACTTCACATTTTGAAATGATCAATCTCATCAAAGGAAGCATTCAAACCCATGATATGACGGACGTCACAAATCCCCTTTTGTTGATTTTCCCATATTTGTTTCATCAAAGTCATGGTTTGAATCCTCATTTTTGTGACAGGATCTTAGAATGGCTTGAATATTCATATATAAAAAATTTCCATAACAAAGATAAAGTTATGCTTGCTTTCTTTTTACCTAAGTATCTTGGAAGTAGGCGTGACATATTTCTATTAGATCCTCCATCTGAAGAAATTAATGAACACTTAGAGAATTGTCAGGAGGATGGGGAATTTCAGCCTTGGCTGATGGTGATTTCATTTCCTCGCAATCTTGAAAAAAATTTTAAACTTGCTTGCACTCGCGCATGCCATTATGACCCTTATCATGACAAGATTGCACAATGGCTGGAGGATTCGTACAACAAGAATATTCAAGGAAATGGTAAGATCATGCTTACATCGTTTTTAGATGATTATTATGAAGGTAAGTGTGATATGTTTCTGTTACCATTCTTATTAGTAATATTTGATCTTGTTTCCATTGCAGGATTGGAGTTACTCCGATGGCTACATTGGAAACATGACTTCACGTAGTATTCTAATTTGTTTAATAGTTAGGGTATGTTTAGGAATAGATTTTCTTTCAGCTTTATTTCTCACTATTGCTCTTTGTAATAATGCAGTCATGAATGCAAGTGGGCACACCACGAGAACCATAATACGACTGTTATCAGGGAAGTCCGCTTGATCGTTTTCTATTCGCTTTTAGTTGAATATTTATTTTCAAAAAAATGCAGTATCGTCATGAAAATTTTAAATGGAAAGTAAAGAGATAAATAAATCTGAATCAACCCTAACCCAAGGTACCGCGAGTAGGAATGCTTTCCCATCGAAAAATATTTTTCTACTTTCTTTCAGTCTCCCAAGGGATTTGTTGCATGAGGTTTTCAGATGCACCTTCTGTACATATTTTTTTTCTTGGATTTCTTTGTTTTCCAATTTTTCTTCGCTGGTGTGTTTTGTTTCCATTTATGCTTATCGGTGTTTCTTTTGAAACACACATGCTTGCACCATAAACTGTTTCAGACAAAGAGAACAGGAAAATTTCTCCTCTGAAATAACTATTGAAGATTGTTAAAACATCAATTATGATATTTTTCTGAAGTTTGCAGCCATGTTAAAGAAAACTTGTTGTTTGAAAAGCGCTTCTTGATTTCAATCTGTAACTGAAGCTTTTCATGATCATCCATAAAGATTTCTTCTTACGCTGTCCTTGTTCCTTAAGAGAACAACTCAGAGATGTCTCCCCGCCTCTGAAGGTCGGTTTATCAATAAACTATCTCTAGATCTTAATGAAGGACAGTAAAAAAATTCTCTCAAGGTCTGTAATTTATTAAGATATGTCCAAAATATCAGGATTTTTAGCGTCACCCCACTCGATTAAATATCATTAAAACTAAATAATCTTTAAGGAGTTGTGGGAAGTGCTTGTAAACCTGTCGGGATATTGAACAGGTCTGCTGGAAGCGGGTAAATGCATGCATGATGCCAAGATAACTTTGTCGGGGTACTGAACAGGCCCGCTGGTAGCAAAGCAATGTTAGGTATATGAAAATTCTCAGATATGAAATCTTTTGACCTTAAATATCCTTCGTTCTGATCTGGAACTTCATGGCAGGATACAAATATTGGAGTGGGTTAAATGGAATCCCTATCGAGGCTATGGACGCCTGCTGGCAGCAGCGGCTCTGTCAACAGTATTGAAGATTTTAACCTTAATATCGTGACTCGCTTTTGTCGAGATTGTCATAAGTTTTCTTTTTTTAAAATGAAAAGCAATCTGAAACTGGAATTTTTTATGATTGATAATGATGTTCAAACAGTCTCTTGGTTGTTTTCGAGTTGAAGTTTTTTTTATTATCCCATTCTGGACTTGATCATTTGGCAGAGATAACTGCTTCTACCAGTGTGTCTCCATTGTTGGAATCCATACTAAACTCTATTTTTACAAGCTGCCTACACCGGGTTTTTAATTCTCATTACTCGTCGCAACCTTTCTCATTGAACAACACCATTATTCGTCGCTTTCCACATACCTTCTTTTCGATTTCATTTTCATAACTACAAGTATGAAAATGAAACAACTGAAATTCATGTTTGATTTCATCAAAGGGTTAATTTTCATGTGGTTTACCGTCAATTTGTTTTATTTAGTTATGAACATGGTTGTTTTCATGGTATAACTCCTTGGCCTCAAACACACCATTGGTTACGTATGTATCAAAACACCACCCATTTAGCATTTGGCTATTGTTAATATGGTTTTGATTTATAAAATCTTTGATGAAATGGTTTATTTGACATATTGATTTTATTGATCAAATCGTGGATATGAAATTGTTCATTTGACATTTTGATCAAATTTTTGGATATGCATATAATGGTTTTTAACTGTTATGATTTGTATGTACCATTACACCAAGGTGTCTTTCCAAGTACAACCTGATATGATGTTATTGCATGCCCTCGATCTACACCACTGTCCTCACACGCATAGCATTAATGCTCCTTTTAGCATTTCGAGCTGCCTTTGCATTGTGTTGGGGAAGCTCTGGGCAAATGGCTCTGTTTATATCCTGTCAAACCCTATCGCTGAACCCTCTGTTGATTTCTTTCTGTTAGTCATGCATCTTGTAGTGAGAATTGAACCCAACATTGTCCAGACTTTGTTATTGTTTGATAATGCTCGAGAAGACTTCTTAGGCTAACCCCATAATTGCCTCCCAGAGACACATTTTTGCGTGAGCGATTCTGAGAAAACAGTTTTGAATTAGATCAAACCCTTGAAAACCCAGAACCGAAATGATCCCTCTTACCTTTAACTCGAATGGTTTCCTCAGAAATTGGGTCATTATAGAGATATAGCTCGTCCTTTAGAGGTCAAATATCATATTTTCTCTATGGCTCAAAGGTGTGTTTTGGTCTGCTTGCAATTGTTGAAACATTTATTACCTCTCCAGGCCTGTGCCTCAGAACCCCTCTCACCCATCCAACCTTGTAACTTAGCCTTCTGTGAACCCTTGATTAATCCAAAATATTTTCAAGCAGTCTGTCATCAAGTTATACAACCACAGGCTCTATTGTCTTTAAGAACGTGGAGGCGGCCATTGCCATTGTGAATTCAAAAATAGCCTGATTAAAATAAATCCCTAAATCTGAGGTATGGTATTTTAAAAGTAATTTTAAGATGATTTTGTTTTTGTTTTGAATTAGAATACAACATTTGTTTGTTCAAATTGCATCTATTTCTGTTTTGATTGATTTGATAAAACATGATTCTGGTTATAATAATAACTAGCTACAAAATCGTGAGATTCTGTAGCTAGTTACTAAAATTTGAATTCTTTGATTTTATAAATAAAATGCAATCTGAAATTGTGTATTCTTGTGCATTTATAGGTACATACGATTTCTAAAGGAGATTGAATCAATAGTGGCATCTTCGAACATGATATTTCTTTACATAGTTGTAGAATAGGCTATTAGTTTTGGATAACAATGGGAATTTGGGAGATTGTATTCCCCGGAATTTTTGGAACAAATTTGATGATTTCCACAGGAAATGTTTTGATCCTGTGGCCTTTATAAATGTATTGTTTTGTAAACTAAGACCCATCGCTGCCTGGGAGCATAAACTATGGATTTGTGATCGACAAACTTGAATGAAAGTGGATATTTGCATAGCTTTAGCTTCAATATATCATATTTTTGTTCAAGTTTTGCTCATTTGGATTTGTAATCAAATTTTGACTACTTTAGATATCATGATTTGTTATAGGTTGATGTGATGGGATTTATATAGTGTCCATGTTTAATGTCTCTCATTTTATATTCAACAATTAATCTGTTCACATTTGATGATTAGAAGGTTGATCTTCTTTATTCGATGAGCAGTTATATGCAAATTTTCATAGCCAGATTTATCTTAATATGATAATTTGTCTAATTATAAATTGTTTTCACTACATATCTTACTTGTTTTTTCATTAGCATTCAAAGTGTTACTGCTTCGTGTTTACGAGAAACATTGGTAAAATCTAGTGCGAGTTGGCCTCATCAAACAACAAACCTAGATGCTATGCATAGGACACATAGGAGCTACAATTACAGGTTAGTTTGCTAGTTTCATTTTATTAGTTTAATTAATATAAGAATTCCTTGCAGTTTAGATACACTGTATTGATTGTTATTTTTATTTCTCAACTAGATAGCTATCATTTCATTTCTTGTTTATAAATTTTATAATAAAATAAAAAATACTGAACAATAGCTTCGTTGTCAATTTATATATGATTTTCGCAGATTTCGATCAAAATTAGCATTTTGTGAATACTGTACATATAATAGAGATATAAATATATCAATACACTGTACATTTAATAAGTAGAACTACTATTCTATAATTATTAGTTAGTAATCTATTAATATATTTTAGATTTGTATATAGTTTTCAATAGCTGTTTGTCATTTAGTTAGTTTCTTTAATTTTGCTTTTTTTTACTTTCTTAGGACATAGATCGGCTAATGAAGCCGCTAAAACCGTCGGAGTGGATTAATGCAAACGGCTTGGGTTAAATAGACAACCCCAGACCGGATTCACTCCTCCAGTTGATGAGCAGTCAATTTCGCTCGTCAACAAATGGTGCTAAAAGGAGGGCTGACTGACAAGCTGGCCTTGTAGGAGCCTTTATTTTAAATGTATTCATTTCCCCCATGGCTCCCCAAATCACTGTGTTGGAACATGCTTTCAAATTCTCATTACCCAATGTTCCCAACGAGACGGTCTCTCGCTTGTCCAAACTCACCTTTGATGGTGGAGGCACTACATATGCTAAAGACCACTTTAACAAGTTTTGGTGCAAATGCATCAAACATGACATCTCAGATTTAAGAGTTTTATGAAGACTGTTCACTTTTACTTTTAGAGGTCGGATTAAACATTGGTTTGAATCCTTTCCAACATGTCACATTTTTT
>JZKD02S1193540.1:447779-462909 GCA_000966675.3 Picea glauca | reverse complement strand
TTATTGGTTTCAATTTGTAGATGAATTTCTAGATGCTTTTGAAATTTATGATTTCGATCAATTATGTGAAGAATTTCATACTTCGCTAATCAACGACGATTCATCTTCAGAAGACATTTTGATGAGAGTTTATCATATCCTCTGTAAATTTAATCTCGATGACATGTCATTTGCATTAAATCTCTTCTATGATGCTTCCATCCCTTCCATCCAGTCATATTCAATCACGAATGAAGAACCAATTGCAAATCCTATCACTCAAGTACAAGAACAATCTTCTTCGCAAGATGAGAAGAATCCTTCTGACAATGTTGAACAAGCTAGGGAGGTAGAATCTATTGACCAGGTTCTTAATGACAACCAAATTAGTTTTTCCCCTGAATCATTGAATTTTCAGTCTACGACAAGTATGGAAAAAGATTTTTTTCTGGCTCAAGGTGAATATCCTCATTCTTGTAACTCATGCTCTAATCAACATTTAAATTCAGTCATTGAAGAACACTTAAGCGACAAAAATCGTCTTGAATGGTCTAGTACTCTTATGAAACTAATTAGAGAAGAAGATATGCAACTAGAAGAAGAAACCTTAAACATTCATCCTCAAAATGCACTTTGTTCACAGGAAAGACTAGATGTTTGTCACATAAATTATGAATTATCTATCACACAAAAGGAAAATCTAGATGATCATATTATGTTGAGGAATTTGTCACCAAAACAGAGTAAGAGTTTTAAAGAAAGTTAAGAGAAATGTCTTGAGAATACCATTGTTAAGTATCGTAGTTCAAGAGATTCCTTTCATGTGCTTATTTCTGATTCCTTTTATTCTTTATATCTTGATCTATTCCTAGACTCTATTGGACTTGACATCTTACCTACAACATCCTACTCTTTTCCACCACAATCATATCCTTTCGATATGCTAAATTTTGGTGAAATCAATTCCAAACCTAATATTGATAATCTTGGATTTTATGCTTGTTCACTTTCATCACTCATATGGGAAGAGGACATATTGTGAGATGATTTTACACAGTTTATTGTTGAAAAAGACAATGCACTATATTTTATGGAGATCAAACATTCTACATTTCATATTTGTTCTTTTCTTAGCTCGAATCTTAATGTTTATACTTCACATTTTGAAATGATCAATCTCATCAAAGGAAGCATTCAAACCCATGATCTGATGGACATCACAAATCCTCTTTTGATGATTTTCCTATATTTGTTTCATCAAAGTCGTGGTTTGAATCCTCATTTTTGTGAAAGGATCTTAGAATGGCTTGAATATTCATATATAACAAATTTCCATAACAAAGATAAAGTTATGCTTGCTTTCTTTTTACCTAAGTATCTTGGAAGTAGGTCTGACATATTTCTTTTAGATCCTACATGTGAAGAAATTAATGAACACTTAGAGAATTGTCAGGAGGATGGGGCATTTCAGCGTTGGCTTATGGTGATTTCATTTCCTCGTAATCTTGACAATGTTTTTAAACTTGCTTGCACTCGCGCATGCCATTATGACCCTTATCACGACAAGATTGCACAATGGATGGAGGATTCATACAACAAGAATATTCAAGGAAATGGTAAGATCATGCTTACATCGTTTTTAGATGATTATTATGAAGGTAAGTGTGATATGTTTCTGTTACCATTCTTATTAGTAATTCTTGATCTTGTTTCCATTGCAGGATTGGAGTTACACCGATGGCTACATTGGAAGCATGACTTCATGTGGTATTCTGATCTGTTTAATAGTTAGGGTAGGTTTAGGAATAGGTTTTCTTTCATTTTTATTTCTCACTATTTCTCTTTGTAATAATGCAGTCATGAACGCAAGTGGGTGCACCACGAGAACCATAACACGACTGTTATCAGGGAAGTCTGCTTGATCTTTTTCTCTTTACTTTTAGTTGAATATTTATTTTCAAAAAAACGCAGTATCGTCATGAAAATATTAAATGGAAAGTAAAGAGATAAATAAATCTGAATCAACCCTGACCCAAGGTACCACGTGTAGGAATGATTTCCCATCAAACAAGATTTTTCTACATTCTTTTAGTCTCCCAAGGGATTTGTTGCATGAGGTTTTCAGATACACCTTCTGTACATATTTTTTTGTTTGGATTTCTTTGCTTTCCAATTTTTCTTCACTGGTGTGTTTTGTTTCCATTTATGCTTACCGGTATTTCTTTTGAAACACACATGCTTGCACCATAAACTGTTTCAGACAAAGAGAAAAAACATATTTCTCCTCTGAAATAACTACTGAAGATTGCTAAAACATCAATTATGAAATTTTTCTGAAGTTTGCAGCCATGTTAAAGAAAGCTTGTTGTTTGAAAAGAGTTTCTTGATTTCAATCTGTAACTGAATCTTTTCACAATCATCCATAATGATTTCTTCTTAGGATTTCCTTGTTCCTTAAGAGAACAACTCAGAGATGTCTCCCTGCCTCCGAAGGTCAGTTTATCAATAAACTATCTCTAGATCTTAATGAAGGACAGTTAAAAAATTCTCTCAAGGTCCGTAATTTATTAAGATATGTCCAAAATATCAAGATTTTCAGTGTCACCCCGCTTGATTAAATATCTTTAAAACTAAATAAATATTTAAAGAGCTGTGGGAAATGCTTGTAAACCCGTTGAGATATTGAACAGGTCTGCTGGCAGCGGGTAAATGCATGCATGATGCCAAGATAACTTCAGCGGGGTACTGAACAGGCCCGCTGGTAGCGAAGCAATGTCAGGTATATGAAAATACTCAGATATGAAATATTTTGACCCTAAATATCCTTCGTTCTGATCTGGAACTTCATGGCAGGATACAGATATTGGAGTGGGTTAAATGGCATCCCTATCGATGCTATGGACGTCTGCTAGAAGCAGCAGCTCTGTCAACAATATTGAAGATTTTAACCTTAATATCGTGACTCTCTTTTGTCGAGATTGTCATCAATTTTCGTCTTTTAAAATGACAAGCAATCTGAAAATGGAATTTTTTATGATTGATAATGATGTTCTAACAGTCTCTTGGTTGTTTTTGAGTTGAATTTATTTTGATTATCCTAATATGGACTTGATCATTTGGCAGAGATAACTACTTCTACCAGTGTGTCGCCATTGTTGGCAGCCATACTAATCTCTATTTTTACAAGCTGCCTACACCGGGTTTTTAATTCTCATTACTTGTCGCAACCTTTCTCATTAAAAAACACTATTATTCATCGCTTTCCACATACCTACTTTTCGATTTCATTTTCATAACTTCAAGTATGAAAACGAAATAGCTGGAATTCATGTTTGATTTCATCAAAGGGTTAATTTTCATGTGGTTTACCGTCGATTTGTTTTATTTAGTTATGAACATGGTTGTTTTCATGGTATAACTCCTTGGCCTCAAACAAACCATTGGTTACGTATGCATCAAAACACCGCCCATTTAGCATTTGGCTATTGTTAATATGGTTTTGATTTATAAAATATTCGATGCAATGGTTTATTTGACATATTGATTTTATTGATCAAATCATGGATATGCAATTGTTCATTTGACATTTTGATCAAATTTTTGGATATGCATATAATGGTTTTTAGCTGTTATGATTTGTATGTACCATTACACCAAGGTGTCTTTCCAAGTACAGCCTAATATGATGTTCTTGCATGCCCACGATCTACACCATTGTCCTTGCATGCATAACATTAATGCTCCTTCTAGCATTTCGAGCTGCCTTTGCATTGTGTTGGGGAAGCTCGGGGCAAATGGCTCCATTTCTATCCTGTAAAACCCTATCGCCAAACCCTCTGTTGATTTCTTGTTGTTAACCATGGCTCCTGTAGTGAGAATTGAACCCAATGGTGTCTAGACTTTGTCATTGTTTGATAATGCTCGAGAAGACTTCTTACGCTAACCCCGTAATTGCCTCCCAGAGATACGTTTTTGCATGAGTGATTCTGAGTAAAAAGTTTATAATTAGATCAAACCCTTGAAAACCCAGAACCGAAATGAGCACTTTTACCTTCATCAAAGGCGGTTTCCTCATAAATTGGGTCATTACAGAGATATAGCTCATCCTTTAGAGGTCAAATCTCATATTTTCTCTGTGGCTGAATGGTGTGTTTTGGTCTGTTTGCAATTGTTGAAATGTTTATTCCCTCTCCAGGCCTATGCCTCAGAACCCGTCTCACCCATCCAGCCTTGTGCCTCAGTATTCTATGAACCCTTGATTAATCCAAAGTATTTTCAAGCAGTCTGTCAGCAATTTATACAACCACAGGCTCTGTTGTCTTTAAGAATGTGGACGCAGCCACTGCCATTGTGAATTCGAAAACAGCCTGATTAAAACAAATCCATGAATCTGAGGTATGGTATTTTAAAAGTAATTTTAAGATGATTCTGTTTTTTTTTTTAATTAGAATACAAGATTTGTTTGTTCAAATTGCATCCATTTCTATTTTGATTGATTTGATAAAACACGATTCTGGTTATAATAATAACTAGCTACATAATCATGAGATTTTGTAGCTAGTTACTAAAATTCGAATTCTTTGATTTTACAAATAAAATGTCATATGAAATCGTGTATTCTTGTGCATTTATAGGTACATACGATTTCTAAAGGAGATTGAATCACTAGTGGCATCTTGGAACATGCTATTTCTTTACATAGTTGTATAATAGGCTGTTTGTTTTTTATAACATTGAGAATTTGGGAGATTGTATTCCCCACAATTTTTGGAACAAATTTTATGATTTCCACAGGAAATGTTTTGATCCTATGGCCTTTATAAATGTATTGTTTTGTAAACTAAAACCCATCGTTGCCTGGGAGCAGAAACTATGGATTTGTGATCGACAAACTTGAATGAAAGTGGATATTTTCACATCTTTAGCTTCAATATATCATATTTTTGTTCAAGTTTTGTTCATTTTGATTTGTAATCAAATTTTGACTACTTTAGATATCATGATTTTTTATAGGTTGATGTGATGGGATTTATATAGTGTCCATGTTTTATGTCTCTCATTTTATATACAACAATTAATCTATTCAAATTTGATGATTAGAAGGTTGATCTTCTTTATTCAATGAGCAATTACATGCAAATTTTCATAGCCAGATTTATCTTAATATGATCATTTGTCTAATTATAAATTATTGTCGCTACATATCTTAATTGTTCTGTCATTAGCATTCAAAGCGTTATTTCTCCACGTTTACGAGAAGCATTGGTAAAATATACTGCGGGTTGGCCTCATCAAACAACAAATGTAGATGCTATGCACATGATACATAGGAGATATGATTACAGGTTAGTTTGCTAGTTGCATTTTATTAGTTTAATTAATATAAGAATTTCCTGCAGTTTAGATACACTGTATTGATTGTTATTTTTATTTCTCAACTAGATAGCTGTCATTTCATTTCTTGTTTATAAAAGTTATAAAAAAATAAAAAATACTGAACAATAGCTTCACTTTTAATTTATATATGATTTTCGCAGATTTCGATCAAAATTAGCATTTTGTGAATAATGTACATATAATAGAGATATAAATATATCATTACACTGTACGTTTAATAAGTAGAACTATGATTCTATAATTATTAGTTAGTAAACTGTGAATATATTTTAGATTTGTATATAGTTTTCAGCAACTGTTTGTCATTTAGTTAGTTTCTTTAGTTTTTTTTTTTTTTACTTTCTTAGGACTTAGATCGGCTAATGAAGCCGCTAAACCTGTCGGAGTGGATTAGTCCAAACGGCTTGGGTTAAATAAGCAACCCCGGACCGGATTCACTCCTCCAGTTGACGATCGGTCAATCTCGCTCGTCAACAAATGGTGCTAAAAGGAGGGTGGACTGACAAGTTCGCCCTATAGGAGCCTTTATTTTAAATGTATTCATTTCCCCTATGGCTCCCCAAATCACTATGTTGGAACATTCTTTCAACTTCTCATTACCCAATGTTCCCAACGAGATGGTATCTTGCTTGTCCAAACTCACCTTTGATCGTGGAGGCACTACATCTGCTAAAGACCACCTTAACAAGTTTTGGTGCAAATGCATCAAACATGACATCTCAGATTTAAAAATTTTATGCAGACTGTTCGATTTTACTTTTAGAGGTCGGATTAAACATTGGCTTGAATTCTTTCCAGCATGTCACATTTTTTATTGGTTTCAATTTGTAGATGAATTTGTAGATGATTTTGAAATTTATGATTTCGATCAATTATGTGAATAATTTCATACTTTGCTAATCAATGATGATTCATATTTGGAAGACTTTTTGACAAGAGTTTATCATATCCTCTGTAAATTTAATCTCGATGACATGTCATTTGCATTAAATGTCTTCTATGATGCTTCCATCCCTTCCATCCAGTCATATTCAATCACGAATGAAGAACCAATTGCAAATCCTTTCACTGAACTACAAGAACAATCTTCTTCACAAGATGAGAAGAATCCTTCTGACAATGTTGAACAAGCTAGGGAGGTAGAATCTATTGACTAGGTTCTTAATGACAACCAAATTAGTTTTTCCTCTGAATCATTGAATTTTCAGTCAAGGACTAGTATGGAAAAAGATTCGTTTCT
The DNA here is from genome assembly GCA_000966675.3 of Picea glauca. Taxonomy (NCBI): domain Eukaryota; kingdom Viridiplantae; phylum Streptophyta; class Pinopsida; order Pinales; family Pinaceae; genus Picea; species Picea glauca. The sequence continues at coordinate 456,293 of JZKD02S1193540.1, read as the reverse complement.
GGATCAAGGTGAATATCCTCATTCTTGTAACTCATGCTCTAATCAACATTTAAAATAATTCATTGAAGAACACTTAAGCAACAAAAATCGTCTTGAATGTTCTAGTACTCTTATGAAACTGATTAGAGAAGAAAATATGCAACTAGAAGAAGAAACCTTAAACATTCATCCTCAAAATGCACTTTGTTAACATGAAAGACTAGATGTTTGTCACATAAATTTTGAATTATCTATCACACGAAAGGCAAATCCAGATGATCATATTATGTTGAGGAATTCATCACCAAAACATAGTAAGAGTTTTAAAGAAAGTGAAGAGAAATGTCTTGAGAATACCATGGTTAAGTATCGTAGTTCAAGAGATTCTTTTCATGTTCTTATCTCTGATTCCTTTTATTCTTTATATCCTGATCTATTCCTAGAATCTCTTGGACTTGACATCTTACCTACAACATCCTACTCTTTTCCACCACAATCATATCCTTTCGATATGCTAAATTTTGGTGAAATCAATTCCAAACCTAACATTGATAAACTTGGATTTGATGCTTGTTCACTTTCATCACTCATATGGGAAGAGGACATGTTGCGAGATGATTTTACACAGTTTATTGTTGAAAAAGACAATGCACGATATTTTATGGAGATCAAACATTCTACATTTCATATTTGTTCTTTGCTTAGCTTGAATCTTAATGTTTATACATCACATTTTGAAATGATCAATCTCATCAAAGGAAGCATTCAAACCCATGATCTCACGGACGTCACAAATCCTCTTTTGATGATTTTCCCATATTTGTTTCATCAAAGTCGTGGTTTGAATCCTCATTTTTGTGATAAGATCTTAGAATGGCCTAAATATTCATATATAACAAATTTCCATAACAAAGATAAAGTTATGCTTGTTTTCTTTTTACCAAAGTATCTTGGAAGTAGGCGTGACATATTTCTTTTAGATCCTCCATCTGAAGAAATTAATGAACACTTAGAGAATTTTCAGGAGGATGGGGCATTTCAGCCTTGGCTTATGGTGATTTCATTTCCTCATAATCTTGACAATTTTTTTAAACTTGCTTGCACTCGCACATGCCATTATGACCCTTATCATGATAAGACTGCACAATGGCTGAAGGATTCGTACAACAAGAATATTCAAGGAAATGGTAAGATCATGCTTACATCGTTTTTAGATGATTATTATGAAGGTAAGTGTGATATGTTTCTGTTACCATTGTTATTAGTAATGCTTGATCTTGTTTCCATTGCAGGATTGGAGTTACTCTAATGGCTACATTGGAAACATGACTTCACGTGGTATTCTAATTTGTTTAATAGTTAGGGTAGGTTTAGGAATAGGTTTTATTTCATTTTTATTTATCACTATTTCTCTTTGTAATAATGCAGTCATGAACGCAAGTGGGCACACCACGAGAACCATAATACGACTGTTATCAGGGAAGTTCGATTGATCTTTTTCTCTTTGCTTTTAGTTGAATATTTATTTTCAAAAAAATGCAGTATCGTCATGAAAATATTAAATGGAAAGTAAAGAGGTAAATAAATCTGAATCAACCTTGACCCAAGGTACCACGAGTAGGAATGCTTTCCCATCAAATTGGATTTTTCTACTTTCTTTCAGTCTCCCAAGGGATTTGTTGCATGAGGTTTTCAGATGCAACTTCTGTACATATTTTTTTGTTTGGATTTCTTTGATTTCCAATTTTTCTTCACTGGTGTGTTTTGTTTCCATTTATGCTTATCAGCCTTTCTTTTGAAACACACATGCTTGCACCATAAACTGTTTAAGACAAAGAGAACAGAAAAATTTCGTTTTCATAACTACAAGTATGAAAACAAAACAACTGGAATTCGTGTTTGATTTTATCAAGGGGTTAATTTTCATGTGGTTTATCGTCGATTTGTTTTATTTAGTTATGAACATGGTTGTTTTCATGGTATAACTCCTTGGCCTCAAACACACCATTGGCTATGTATGTATAAAAACACCAACCATTTAGCATTTGTCTATTGTTAATATGGTTTTGATTTATAAAATCTTTGATGCAATGGTTTATTTGACATATTGATTTTATTAATCAAATCGTGGATATGCAATTGTTCATTTTTACATTTTGATCAAATTTTTTTATATGCATATAATGGTTTTTAATTGTTATGATTTGTATGTACCATTACACCAAGGTGTCTTTCCAAGTACAGCCTGATATGATGTTCTTGCATTCCCTCGATCTACACCACTATCCTCGCATGCATAGCATTAATGCTCCTTCTAGCATTTCGAGCTGCCTTTGCTTTTTGTTGGGGAAGCTCGAGGCAAATGGTTCTGTTTCTATCCTGTCAAACCCTATCACCAAACCCTTTGTTGATTTCTTTCTATTAGCCATGGATCTTGTAGTGAGAATTGAACCCAACGGTGTCCATACTTTGTTATTGTTTGATAATGCCCGAGAATACTTCTTAGGCTAACCCTGTAATTGCCTCCCAGAGACACATTTTTGCGTGAGGGATTTTGGGAAAGCAGTTATGAATTAGATCAAACCCTTGAAAACCTAGAACCGAAATGAGCCCTTTTACCTTTAAGTTGGGCGGTTTCCTTAGAAATTGGGTCATTACAGAGATATAGCTCATCCTTTAGAGGTCAAATCTCATATTTTCTCTGTGGCTGAAAGGTGCATTTTTGTTTGTTTGCAATTGTTGAAATGTTTATTACCTCTCTAGGCCTATGCCTCAGAACCCCTCTCACCCATCCAGCCTTGTGCCTCAGCCTTCTTTGAACCCTTTATTAATCCAAAGGATTTTCAAGCAATCTATCAACAAGTTATACAACCACATACTCTGTTGTCTTTAAGAACGTGGAGGCGGCCACTGCCATTGTGAATTCGAAAATAGATTGATTAAAACGAATCCCTGAATCTGAGGTATGGTATTTTAAAAGTAATTTTAAGATGATTTTGTTTTTGTTTTGAATTAGAATACAATATTTGTTTGTTCAAATTGCATCTATTTCTATTTTGATTGACATGATAAAACACGATTCTGGTTATAATAATAACTAGCTACAAAATCGTGAGATTCTGTAGCTATTTACTAAAATTTGAATTCTTTGATTTTACAAATAAAATGCAATTTGAAATCGTGTATTCTTGTGCGTTTATAGGTACATACGATTTCTAAAGGGAATTGAATCACTAGTGACATATCTGAACATGGTATTTCTTTAGATAGTTGTAGAATAGGCTGTTAGTTTTGGATAACAATGGGAATTTGGGAGATTGTATTCCCCACAATTTTTGGAACAAATTTGATGATTTCCACAGGAAATGTTTTAATCCTGTGGCCTTTATAAATGTATTGTTTTGTAAACTAAGACCCATCGCTGCCTGGGAGTAGAAACTATGGATTTGTGATCGACAAACTTGAATGAAAGTGGATATTTGCACAGCTTTAGCTTCAATATATCATATTTCTGTGCAAGTTCTGCTCATTTCGATTCGTAATCAAATTTGTCTACTTTAGATATCATGATTTGTTACAGGTTGATGTGATGGGATTCATATAGTGTCCATTGTTTATGTCTCTCATTTTATATACAACAATTAATCTGTTCACATTTGATGATTAGAAGGTTGATCTTCTTTATTCGATGAGCAGTTATATGCAAATTTTCATAGCCAGATTTATCTTAATATGATCATTTGTCTAATTATAAATTGTTGTCTCTACATATCTTACTTGTTCTTTCATTAGCATTCAAAGCGTTACTGCTTTGTGTTTACGAGAAGCATTGGTAAAATCTAGTGCATGTTGGCCTCATCAAACAACAAATGTAGATGCTATGCACATGACACCTAGGAGACACGATTACAGGTTAGTTTGCTAGTTCCATTTTATTAGTTTAATTAATATAAGAATTTCCTAGGGTTTAGATACACTGTATTGATTGTTATTTTTATTTCTTAACTAGATAGTTGTCATTTCATTTCTTGTTTATAAAATTTATAAAAAAATCAAAAATACTGAACAATAGTTTCGCTGTCAATTTATATATGATTTTCACAGATTTTGATCAAAATTAGCATTTTGTGAATACTGTACATATAATAGAGATATAAATATATCAATACACTGTACATTTAATAAGTAGAACTACTATTCTATAATTATTAGTTAGTAAACTGTGAATATATTTTAGATTTGTATATAGTTTTCAGCAGTTGTTGTCATTTAGTTAGTTTCTTTAGTTTTCTTTTTTTTACTTTCTTAGGACTTAGATTGGCTAACGGATCCGTTAAATCCGTTGGAGTGGATTAATCCAAACGGCTTTGGTTAAATAGACAACCCCGGACCAGATTCACTCCTCCAGTTGACGAGCGATCAATTTCGTCTGTCAACAGGATAGCAATAAGGTTAGGATTATGGAAATGAATGAAGTGAGAGATATTTTCTAATTTATTTTCCACAATGAGGATATGGATAAAGACTTTGTATATGGGGTTCCTCTAAAATAGTTATACTTCTTTATAAAAAAACTACAAGTAAACCAAAATTATATTTAAAATATTTACAAGTAAACTAGAACACCACATGGAACTTGGCATATATATCAATATCTACATATTCATGAGGATTGTGAACTTTTACTAGTATAAAGCCTACTTTTAAAAACACATCAAAACCCTTACCTTTTCATTGTTCTTTCGCTAGATCCATTAGCCCATACAACTTGATAAGAGTTGTCAACGATATGCATTTCGATCACCGAGACCTTCATGAATCATAAAAGACAAATTTTTTATGTGAGTAAATAATTTATAATAAGAAAATAAGCATGCATTTAGTTATGTAAAATACTCTATAAAAAAATTAAGTTGTCACATACCTTAATAAGATTCTCTTTGTTTCAAGAATAGGTTATTCTCTACTAAACAGGGCCAACCACGTGAAGGTGGAAGCTCATATGGCCCCTCCCCCCACTCACATCGCTCTTAATTTCGCATACCCAACAAATGATTTTCTCTATAAAGAAAACATGTATACATTAATGCATAACTAGGATAGTCATCAAAACATATGAACATATAAACATCGATAAAGATCCAAAAACATGTCATGAATTTATACATCTAATTTTTCTTTGATTTACGTTTTTTTACATTCATAAAACTGACAATTGGGATATCATCATCATCCAAGGACATTGTATTTCATGTGCCCTGTCCTTATATTGTTTGTTTATGCTTAGGTACCATACTTATGGTACGTCGCTGAGAAGGCTTAGCTGGCATATGTTCAAGGATGTGAACTGGAACAACGAAAATGATCATATCGATATGTTGAAATATAATTGAAATAACTAGTTCATTGTTTTGATTAGCATTACAGTATTTCTCTTTACATGTCTCTGTAGCTGGGAAAGTTGGTGTGTTAATTTCCTGTCCACTTGGTTGCTCTCGCATTTCACCCTCCTGAGCTACATGCTCTTCAATTTTGAGAAGATAATATATAAGTATAAGTCAGGAAATAAATATCTACAATGACAGTAAATATTTCTAATTCGGAAGCATACATATCGGAATGGGTACTCTACTCTACACTATCACTGGACATGTGGACCCTAATTGTATGATGCAGTGTTTGCTAAATACCGCTTGATTCACTACTGCGGTAGCACTATTTCTTGAAAACAAACATAAATGCTTAGTTAAGGGTGATATAATAAAATATGAAAGGACTTTACAAGCATGCTACTGTGGTTTCCTTATTCATTTGATTTACCTGTGTGGCTGGGGAGATAGGAGTCTGGCCCAAGATTTTTCTATATTCAATGACACTTTTAAAACCATTCTTATAACCAAGCTTCAGGTCCTCCTCGAGGGCAACAATTTCAAAGATATTTAACTACAATGGATAACACCATTAAAAATACCAATAAAAAAAACATATATTTGTTCGCTACTATTAAATAAATATTAACCATTGTTAATCATTTAAATCTTACTATTCGGGCTTTGAGTTTTCCATAGCCACCCTAGCCTAGTTTATGATGGCCATGTTTTTCCACTCTGGCCTTTGTTTCTTTGGATGTGTCTGATAGCCTACATATGGAATTTTTGAAAAAAAATAGATATAGAAATTGTTACTTAAAACAAGAAAGAAAAACATAAATGGTCATATTTCACTGATAATATGACATGTGTTGTACCTTGCTTGACCAGTTCATGGTTGTCATCCTTGTTTTTTAAACAAGTTCTCCTTTGCATCCTCTATTAGCGCCTTCCACTCTTTCTCGAAAACCATGGGAGGGAGCTCGTGCTTTAGGTCTATTTGCAATTTATCCCTATACTGGGCCCTAGTGTATTTTAAATTCTCGACAACTAACTTTGTAACCACTTTCTTGTTGAAAGTGTTGTCGAACAAGTTCACCATGTGATCTATTAAATCATCTTTCTTTTTGCTATATTGGCCATTCCACCACGTGCGAATGGTGGGGCCAAACAACTTTAATGTTTTGTCATGTAATTTTATATAGAAAACATTGTTTCCTGTAGTAATGTGTTATCCATTAATCAATTAATAATCTTAACAAATGTCCATTTCAATTTCATTAAAAAAATGAATCAATTAATGGGACAATTACCCGCAATCTTCTGAATCTTTATCAAAACACATGTGTCATCCACCAGAAAAGTGACATCTAGTGATCCGGTGCTTTTAATTCATTCTGATCTATGTAGAATAATATCATGTGCACCTACACTATGTTCCTCTCCAAATTCATCATGTGGAGTCCCAGGCTCTGGCTCATCATGCTTCGACATATCATGATGGTCAAAATCACCCCATTCATCAATGGATTCAAGGGGAACCTCAGGAGGCTCAAAAAGCATCACTTGCACTTTGCTATGTCGACATTTTTTTTGCATTGGACCTTCACTGCTACCTATAGCAGTTGTAGGATATATAGGTTCCCCACACAAGGGGTTTAAAAACTCGTACAAACAGAAAAATTTTCTTTATCAGATCATACACAAAATATAAAACTAAAAAAATGATATGAAATTGTCATAGCTAATAAAAATATGTAAAGATGCCACTTACCCCATAATTAGTTATTGTATATTGTATCTCTACAATTCTTGCCCTGTCCTCCTATCTCAGGGGTCTTTTTCTAATCAAACCTAGATATTCCGTGTTAGCCTTCTTCAAGGCCTTCGTTACAGTTGTCATTGGGTTTGTCGAATAATATATTTCATCCTCATCAATATCCTCTATGGGAGCTTGGACCGATGTTTACACAATAAATCAATCAACAAAATTTATGAAATTCACCTCTAACATTAAAAAAATGAAATATTGCAGTAATATCAGAAAAACAATAACAAAATTTCATAAATTTAGTTGTTGTAGTGATAAGTTATTACTGTATTTAACATTTACTTGGTGAGGCACTGCGGGTGCCTTTCCACGGTCACCCTAGAGAGATGTAATGGGTGAAACTCAGACACGTTCACCCTGGACAGAAGTTGACACAATAAATCAATCAACAAAAGTTATGAAATTCACCTGTAACATTTAAAAAATGAAATATTGGAGTAATGTCAGAAAAAAAATAATGAAATTTCAGAAATTTATTTGTTGTAGTCATAAGTTGTTACTGTATTTAACATTTACTTGGTGAGGCATTTCGGGTGCCTTTCCACGGTCACCCTGGAGAGATGTAACAGGTGAAACTCAGACACGTTCACCCTTGACAGAAGTTGGCACAATAAATCAATCAACAAAAGTTATGAAATTCACCTATAACATTTAAAAAATGAAGTATTGGAGTAATATCAGAAAAAAAATAATGAAATTTTAGAAATTTAGTTGTTGTAGTCATAAGTTGTTGTTGTATTTAACATTTACCTGGTGAGGCACTACGGGTGCCTTGCCACGGTCACCTTGGAGAGATGTATCGAGTGATTTTCTACCACGGTCACCCTGGACGGATGTTGACACAATAAATCAATCAATAAAAGTTAGGAAATTCATTTGTAGCATTAAGAAAATGAAATATTGCAGTAATAACAAAAAAAATAATAATAAAATTTATGAAATTTAGTTATTGTAGTCATAATTTTTTACTGTATTTAACATTTACCTGGTGAGGCACTGCGGGTGCCTTGCCACAGTCACCTTGGAGAGATGTATCGGGTGATTTTCTACCATGGTCACCTTGGACAGATGTTGACACAATAAATCAATCAATAAAAGTTAGGAAATTCGCCTGTAACATTAAGAAAATGAAATATTGCAGTAATAACAGTAAAACAAATAATGGAATTTATGAAATTTAGTTGTTGTAGTCATAATGTTTTACTGCATTTAACATTTAACTAGTGAGGCACTGTGGGTGCCTTTCCATGGTCACCCTCTCCATCTATTCGATTTAAGTTGTAATCGATCAACAACTCTTCACCTGGAACTATTGTTTTTGTTGCACATACAAAT
>JZKD02S1193540.1:415327-442819 GCA_000966675.3 Picea glauca | reverse complement strand
TCCTTTCCAGGATCTCAAATGGCCCACAAAATCTTGCTGACAACTTGGCGCAACTTCCCAGCTTCAGGGAACTCCTGTTAGTTTTCACTTTTAGGAAAACATGGTCACCCACTTTGAATTCTCTATGGGTTCTGTTACTATAAGTGTAACTTTTCTACCTATCCTGGGAAGCTTTCGGATTCTGTTTGATTTTTATCATTTTATCTTCCATCTCTTTGAGTAGTTCAGGTCCAACTACTACTCTGTCAGCTGGATTATACCAGCTCACTGGAGTGTTGCACTTTCTTCCATAAAGCACTTCGAATGGGCTCATCTTCAATGATGCATGGTACCCATTATTGTCGGCGAATTCTACCAAATGCAGGTAGTATTCCCACCTTGATGGTTTATCCATCACATACACTCTCAGCATGTCCTCGATTACTCTATTTACTCTCTCTGTCTATCCATCAGACTCGGGATGATATGTTGTACTAAAGTTCAGATTCGTTCTGAATCCTTGAATAGTCCTTTCCAGAAATTCGAAGTGAATTTCGGGTCTCTATCAGACACAATTGTCTTAGGAATTCCATGCAAGTGTGCAACTTCTTTTAGGAAAATATCAGCAACATCTACTGCTCTGTGGGTGGTTTTCAGTGGAATAAAATGGGCAGCTTTAGTAAGCTTGTCCACCACCACCATGATTGAATCCTGCTTCTTGCTTGTTCTGGGCAATCCTGTGATAAAATCCATTGTTACCACGTCCCATTTCCATTCAAGAATAGGTAAAGGCTACAGTAACCCTGTTGGGTGCCTATGCTTCGCCTTAACCTTCTGGCACTCCATACATATGGCAATGTATTCAACGATTTCTTTCTTCAAACCTAGCCAAAAATAATGGCTTTTGACTGCTGCCACAGTCTTCTGATATCCAAGATGTCCAGCATAAGCCACGTTATGCATCTCCTTTATAATTGCCAGCTTCCATTCTTGGACATTAGGTACATATACTCTATTTTTATACAGAAGTAAACCATTAGTTCCCAAGGTGTAACTTTCCTTGGTCTGTGGTCTCTCACACTACTATAGCTTTGCTACAAGATTTTTGTACTGCAGATCAACATTTGCAGCTTCCAAAATTCTGTCTTTCATCTCAGTCTAGTACATGCTAATGGATGTAGCAGGTAAGTCGTGCACTTTTCTGTTGAGTACATCAGCCACCTTATTTTCTTTCCCTTTGATATGCTTGATATCAAAGTCATATTCACACAGAAAATCCAGCCATCTGATTTGCCTGGCATTTAAGGTCGGCTGATTGAATAAATAATTTAGACCGTTATGGTTTGTTCTCAACTCGAATCTCTTGCCCATGAGGTAATGTCTCCATTTCCTCAAGGCGTGGATGATTACTGCTAGCTCTAAATCATGAGTGGCATAGTTCTTCTCATGTTCCTTCAAATTTTGGGACTCATAACAAATTACAAACCCCTCTTGGTTGAGAACTCCTCCCAGCCCCTCCTTACATGCATCTGTACACACTACATAATCCTTGTTTGGATCTGCAATCTTCAGGATTGGAGCACTAGTTAGTAACTGCTTCAATCACTGGAGGTTGTTCTCACATTCTTCAGTCCACTAGAACTTCTTCCCCTTCCTTTGCAAGGAAGTGATAGAATGGGCTATCCTTGAGAATCTGGCTATAAACCTCCTATAGTAGCCTGCCAGACCCATAAAAGATATAACTTCTACCACATTCATTGGTGTTGTCCATTATCGAATGTCCTGTACCTTTTCAGGATCCACAACGATCCCTTCTTCAGATATTATATGTCCCAAGTAATGGATTTGTCTTTGGTAAAATGAGCACTTGCTCAGTTTTGCATACAGCTGGTGTTCTCTCAACACCTACAACACCATTCTCAGCTGTTGTTCATGTTCTTCCTCTATCTTGGAATACACCAAGATGTCATCCAGGAAGACGATGACAAACTTGTCCAAATAATTTCTGAACACTCCATTCATTAAGCACATGAAAATAGCAGGCGCGTTGGACAGTCCAAACGACACCACTGTGAACTCATAATGGCCATACCTTGTTATAAAGGCGGTCTTTCTAATGTCTTCATTCTTTATTATCACTTGGTGATATCCTAATCGAAGATCTATTTTAGAAAATGTTTTTGCATCCTTCAATTGATCAAAAAGATCATCAATCCTTGGCAGAGGATACTTGTTCTTGAAAGTAACCTTATTCAACTATCGAAAATCAATGCACAGCCTCAACGTCCCATCTTTCTTCTTCACGAATATGACTGGGGCTCCCCACGGTGACACACTAGGGTGAATGCAACCTTTCTTTAGTAGCTCTTTGAGCTACAATTGCAACTCTTTCATCTCTGGCGTACTCATTCTATAAGGAGCCTTCGAAACTGGAGTTGTTCCAGGCATCAAATTTATAGAAAAATCGATGTCCCTCCTTGGAGGTAGTCCATATACCTCCTAAAATACATCCTTGAACTCCTTGAGTACTTCATGGTCTTCTAGATTCGATACTACATCTTGGGATGCTTCTTCCACTCGAGCTGCAAATAATTGATAGCCGTTCCAGTAACATTTCTTCAGTTGGATGGCTGAGATTTCCCTCACAACCACGGCTCTGGGAATTCCTTGGACTGTTACCTAATTTCCCTCTTCATTCAGGCATGTGAACCTCTTGTTACGGCAATCCAGAAGGGAATGGTGTTGGTCCAACCAGTCCATCCCAATTAAGAAGTCATATGAGCCTAAAGGAAAAATGTTCAATTCAGCCTTAGTGCTCATTCCTTTCATGCCCACTGAACATGACTTAAACAATTCAGTGACCTTCCTCTTGGTCCCTGTGGCTAACTACACTAACCAAGACTTCTCATGTTTGCTCTTCGTTAGATGTAAACTTTCCACCACTCTAGGATCTACATAACTATGGCTAGCCCCTGAATCAATTAAAATGACAAGTGGTCGGTTGTTGATCATACCTTCCACTTCAATCATGTGCGATTGAAATTCTGGTTGCTTGTTGTCCAGGGCTGTGTAGATCCTCGGCATTCTACTACCCAAATCCTCCACTATTTTGGCTTGCTAAATAGTATGTATAGTTCTTGCCTTACCATTTTTATGGGGACAATCTCTGTACTTGTGGTTTCCTTGACAGCCCCAACACTGAATGGGCATCAATCTCTATCTTTGTGCTCCCTCTTCAGTCCTTCTCGGCTCTCTAAATGATGGTTGTCCTTGACGACTGTTTCTGAAAAAGGAAGGCTTGTCTCCCTTCTGCCTCTGTTCTTTCTTAAACCTCTTCTAGTCATCCCAAGCCTTCCGAAAGGTAGGATTTTCTCTTTTTTGTTCATATAAGAATTTCTCCCTTCTTATTGTTTCTTCCATAGTCTTAGGATCATCATATTGAATCTTGTCACCAATGGAAGGTGGCAGTCCACTCAGATACCTCTGAATTTTAACAGCTTCATCCTTGATGAATGGAACATACTTCAGTAGTTCCAAAAAATTTTGTTCATACTCATCAATAGTCATACTACCCAACTTGAGTTCGAAGAACTCCTTCATCTTTCTATCATAGTATCTTTTATTCAGGTATTTCTTCTCAAAATACCTCTTAAACTCCTTCCACATTACCTCTTTCTCTCTGAGATGCTGCACCTGCACAAACTGATCCCACCACATAGATGCTTTTTCTTTTAGTTGGTACATTGCAATTCTTCCTTTTGCATGGGCAGAATAATTCTACAGTTGGAATTATTTCTTCATGCCAAGCAATGAGGTCTCGGCATCTTCCTCCTTCATATGTTCTCCATCGAATGTTGGAGGCTTAATCTTGTTCATCTCTCCTTTCAATTCCTCCTTTCTAGATTTTTGATGTTTTCTGGTAGGGGATGGGCTTGAACTACTGTGCATCTTCCTGTCAGAATGCCTTTGGGAGTGACTAAGATGTTGGCTATCACTTCTCGACCTACTCCTTCTCCCATGGGTTCTGCAACTCTCTGTCGTACTTGAGTCTCTTCCTTTCTCGAGTTTCTTCTCTATTATTTCCAGACTCTTCAAAAATTTTAAGTTTAATGCACCCTGTCAGTCCCTGACTTTCATGAGCTTTTGACTATCATCTTGGTGAGCCTTGGCCTCTCTTTGCAATCCTTCAAGGATTTTCATTATGTTTCCTTCCTTATCCTTTTATTTTCCATGCTCGTTGGAGTTCGATCCTTCGACTTCTAGGTTAACATCCTTTCCTTCCCGTTCATATTCTATTTCAGGGGTAATCTGCACTCTTCCCCACTCCATACTCAGCATTGGTTAGCTGGAATCCTGACCTTCGTTGAACTCTGCACACTCACTGTGAAATTCAATTTGAAGTTTGTCAATCCATTAAACCTTCCCAAGAAATCCATAATATTTATAAGCCAGTTCGAACAAAATAAAAGATATTTCATTTTAAATAAGTTTCTTGAACTGGAAGTATTATGTATCTCTTCCATTTCTTTGCATTTTGCGGCAACTTCCAAACAGTTCTGGCACTCGTCAGTCTTCTGCAATATAATGCATAGATGACTCAAATTTTGTCAAACCTTCATTTCTTGACAATTCCTCATCTTTCATGACACTCGATTTTAAGAAAGTGTTTCAATTTCATGAATTTTCTGAGCTCTGTTCAACTCTGTATTTTTCAGGTGTTCGAAACTTTAGTTTTCGGTATTTCGGGAATTTCGGCCTTCGGTACCCAGGAATTCGCATTTTTGGTACCCGGGATTTCATTATACAGTGACTCCCCACCTCTTGTCATTTCAATTGCCGAATTCTGAAATTTCGATTTACTTTACCCCCCGGGCCCACAACACAGCTGTCGCCCCCTACCATAGTGGTACGTGGTGCTTTTTCGGAGGATCCTCGTCACCTTCGGTGACGTCATTAGGGTTCCACCACTCTTGCCTTGTCTTCCCACTCGTTGGCGCGTGGTACTCTTCATGTGTCTATGTGGAACATCTCCCGATTGAAGCTTTGGGTGTCGAGGTTTCGTGATCCCCGACGACATGAGTTCCTGTCCTCAGGAACTCTCGATCCCCGATTTTCCGATGCGCCTTTTTCCTTAGCCCCACCCCCCCCGGCTATGCTGAGGTCCACGGGACCGCCTCCCATAAGACCACAGTATTTTACCCTTATCGGGGTTTTTCCCTATCATGATTTCGGCACTCGTGATGTCAGATAACTTTGCTTTACCTACTCCCGAACCCCGATATGTCATTTCTCCGATACACTCGTGCGATTGACTATTCAATGGTCCCTCAGTCCCTCGGCGTTTCAGAGTTCACAATATCATGAATCTTAAATGCATAAATTTTTGGAACTTCTTATTGTGAAAACCCGAAATGACGTGCCACCTGTCTACCTCTCGGATCCTGTGGCCCCCACATGGTTCTTTTATCTGTCGGGATATCGCGTTTCGCAATTTCATGATTCCTGTTGTAGTGATGTCGGTATTTCCAACACCCAATCTCCAATATGAAATTCCATGCATAAATCCAACGGTCAGATCTTTCTCACATCGAACGGTCTTTTCAGACACTGAGATTTCCCGAAGGAATCTCGTCCATTCATCAGGACTTAGTCACATGCTAATGTCTCTACAGTATGGTCAGGATTATCATGACGAAAGTTTGAGTTCTTGTCATCGGAACTTCCGAATCCCCGATCCTCGAAATGGGTAGTCTCACAACATGTGGCCATCTCGAATCGGATGGTCCACAATTGTTCCGGGGTTTCCATAATGGAAAGTCCCGATCCCTTGCTACCAGGACTCCCGATATTGCGATTCCTGATTTCCCCGAAATGGAAACTCTCACAACATGTGTCCTCCATCTTTCGGATGGTCTAGATCTATTTCGGGATTTCTCCTTTAATTACTAAGGTTTGAACCTTCAGACACCTCTCGACAGATCCAACGACTGTCAGGTTTTCTGGTCGAAATCTGATAGCTTAGACGGTTTCTGACTAATTCAGGATTTCACGTATCACGATTTCCACACTCCTGTGCCATTTCCAAAGGAATTTTAATCCTTTAAGCACATTTTTCCAGCTCCGACGGTCATGAGGCTTGCCTTCCCTCCCGATCAGATCCTAAGGTTCTAACACCATTGGTGTAGAGACCTGTCTCCCTGTGGCCATAGACCACACCGACTGCGGTTTCACTGCACCGCTAAACCTCCTGAGCTCGTAAGCGCAGTCAAGCAACTACTTGATACTCTGGAACAAACCAAGGTTTTAAATTGACCATTCCATATGTTACCCATGATTTTGGTCGTCATGATGATGTATTGATGATGGTGTACTCAGTCTCTTCATTAGAAATTTCTCCTGAGAAGAGTTACCTTCATCTCTTTCCAGAAATCACAGTTTTGAGGAAGGTTCACAGGCTGCTAAGATATTTTCCTGCAAGAATGCATGATTCTCGCAGGCTGCATTAAGCCAGGGTGCGAGAAGTTCGCACTGTGCCTACTACTAGGGTGTGAACTCTTTCTAAAGAAGGGAAAAAGATGAATTCTTGAAGCTTCTAGAAGGGAATCTTCTAGAAGGATGAGATGGCATTCGAATGGTTATCTAAGTACTGGATTTCCTGATATTTTTGGATCATTCTTATCCAAGTAAGTAATTCATTCTCTCCTATATATTGAGGGGATTCTCATGGAAAAGGTTAGAAGAAAACAAGAAAGAGATTTATTGGAGAATTAGTGAAATACTGTGTGAAGGACTGAAGTTATAGCAGCTAGAGAACTCCAGCAAGTTTATCAAAAGTGGTTGATCTTCTTCATGGAAGTGAGCAAGTGTGTGTGTCGGAGCTAAGGGCCATTGAAAGGAAGTTTGCAACATCAAGGCTCAGGTTGTAATCTTTACTTTCCATTAATATGATAAAGTAATGTGTCCCTTTCCCATAAAGTTAGTTCCACTTTATTGTATAACTCCTTGATCATATACATAGATTGATTGTTGAATAGATTGTGCTTTCTTCACTTCACTTGGTTTGTATTGTTTTGATATTGACTTTATGAGAGCTCTTGAGGTAAGCAGAAGAAACAAAGACCAAAGGAAGCGATCATAAGGTATGTTCTTTGATCGTATCTTCTAGTATATTCAATATTTAAAATCTAGGGAAAGAGTATCATTCTGTCTTGCTTTGTTCTAGATCTAGGTGGATCTAGGGAGATCGGTTTGTGTCCGCACTTACAGATTTATCCAATAACAAAATTGGCGACTCTGCTGGGGATGAATCCCTTTTTCTTTGTGGCCTTTTGCGTTTTTCTGTGGCCATTTTCTCTAGTTTCATTTTTCTCCTGTCCTATCAGTCTCTGAGTCTTCAGGATATCTTGATAGACCTTCTGAGTCTAGAAGCCTTTTTGAATTTTACTTCATTTTTCAAATTTTTGGATATGTTCAGGAATTCTCGCACTACACTTCATTTCAGTCTGCGAGAATTGGGAGGGTTCGCACCCTGCACATAGGTTTCAGTGCGAGGTTCTTTCACCTTGCTACAAGGTCACCTGCGAGAATCTATGATTCTCGCACTGTGTAATATTGCTTGCCCGTGAACACGATTTTTCAAAATTTTGAAATTGAGTTTTGGTCTTTCTAACTACCCAGATCAGTTGAATTACCTCTTATTAGTTTCTTGGGCCATTGATTGATATATTTCTTGCTTTAGTTTGCATGCATGAATAGTCTTAGGTTTTCAAGGCTTTTCTTGTCATTTGTGGCTTGACTTTCGTTTCTTGACTCTTCTTCGCAAAACCATTCTCTCTGACTTCATATTCTGAGTGTGTTTGATTGGTTGAGAACCAGTGATTGGTTGAAAGTTGAGTACTTGGTTTTTCTCATTTGCTTATTGGTTTGAAAGAACATTTTCGTTTGCATTGAGAAGACTAATTGGTTTGCTCTTTATTTTTTCTTTCATTGAAAGAGTTGATTGGGTTGTTATTGCTTCATTCTGTATGATTTGATTTTATGCTCTCTCATTGGTATAGTGAGAGTTCTTTTTGGAAAGTGAACAACAAGATTTTCTTTCAAAAAATTGTTTTTGTCTTTTAGAAAACATTGAAAAATAAAATTTTAGAGATTGTTGAAGTATTTGAAAAAGACACATAGAGCATTGTCATTTGATAAGTGATTGTTTGTGATGGCATTTGAAAGGAAATTTTGCATTGTAGTACAGGGTTGATCTGGAAAATATTCTCTCTCTCCCATACATAGGATTCATTGAATGAAAAGTGTTATATTTCATTCTCATCCTTGCATTGTTTGGGTCAGAGTCATACAACATAAGTTTCATTTCCGTTACCTTTGAGTAAACAACAGCTCTTAAGAACATTGCGTAATCATAAAATTTATCTAGTAACTCTTTTCTAGGGCTCTTTTACACCAACACTTAGCTAGGCTAGTGCTTTGGAGTAGGAAGAGAGATACACTCTCCAAAATCTCAAAACACACAATAGCATCTTGAGTTAGGGAGTGTTAAATTCCATTTGCAACATATTGTCCTGGGAAGCCCTTCTAACACAAGGGTCAAGCACTAGGTTGCATTGGTGTTGGAAGAGTTACTCATCCTGCTTTGTTGACATTAGTGTAGAGATTGCACGTATTAAGGGGGTCACTCGGAGGTATACCCACAATGATGAGTGGAATCCTTTTGATTTGATTTCGGGCTAGATACCCTGCCCTTGCGTGTGGATTGGACTGTTGACTGTTCCCCCAGGCTTTACCATTGTTTGTGGTGACCTTAGTGGCCTATCTCTCTAAGTTCTCACCCAAGGTGACGGTGGAGGGGAAAATGACGTAGGCGCGCCAACCACGGGCACGTCCGCTCTCACAGGACCTTCTTCTTCTCGGCCGAAAGAACTCGAAGGTTCTTCTATTTCCCTATCAGGAAATATGCACCCACAGTTCTCTCGTGCGATCCCCCTTCCTTGATTTATCGGGAAATCGAAACTCGTGACTTCGCGAGTTCAAAGGTAGAACACTAGGTCCTCGTATCCCCAAGACCCGATGGTCAGTCAACTCGCTAACTTTTCCCTCTGTCAAGAATTTCGCTCTATCGCGACTTCGCAACTCACGACCTCGTGACCTCACAATCTAGCGATCTCGCAACCTCGCCGGTTGAACCATCGAGTTTTCACCCTCCTATTCCGCGAACCCCCGAGATGCGAGAATTCAACGGAATGTTGACTCCTACCTCCAGGCAACACACGTCCACCCGTCAAACATGCGGGTCCCACCTTATGTTTTCGGCACTTCATGACTCACGAATCCTAATGCCAATGCTTCAAGGCTTCTCGCGACGAGATTCCGAGGTTTCGTGCCACCTGTATTCCACTCATGCTCCAATATGGCCCACACTGCCTCTAGCTGTCGAGATATCGCTTCTCGCAACCTCGCGATCCCTGTGGCCAAGTTCTCGAGCCTTTTCTTGTGAGGTCCTGAGACACGATCCCACGTGCGGATCCAACGGTCCTCCTGTGATCTGGATCCAACGGTTACTACCTTCTCGCTTCTTGCATCCTTGTGACTTAGAGTAGCCAAATTTTGGGTCCTCACCCTACGAAATTTCGAGTTCGCAAGATCCTTAGATCTTTTCCACCTGTCCTCTTCAGATGGATGGCTCACAGCCTCTCGCCACTTCACTGCTTCGTGACCTCACATCTCACGACTTTTAACCCCAAATACTTGGGCGTTCACCCTGCGAACTCCCGAGTTTGCGAGATCACCGATCTCTGACATGCGTCCTCTTGAGATGGACGGCTCCTATCCTTTTTCCACTTCACCACTTGCAACTTGGAGCACCAAATACTTGAGTTTTCAACCTACGAACTCCCGAGTTTGCGAGATCACCGATCTCTGCCACCTGTTCTCCTCAGATGGACGGCTCTACCTCTCATGAGCTTCAAACTCTTCGGAATCTTATCACCGTAACCTCCTTGCACCTCTGCAAAATTCGACGGTCCTCAGAACTTTTTGAAATCGCCTCAGATGATTTCGACCATCCGTTCTTCCTTGTGTAACCCACGAAATGAAAAAGAGTTTCTCTCCACGAGATTCCTTCGCTGCTTCGCCAACCTGCGACGCTTCTCTCCGGCTTCTGACATCAGCTTCCCTACACTTAACCTTCAGTAAAATCGAAGGTCTATTCCTCCTGAGCTTTTCCACAACCTTCAGTCTTTACAAGAAAGAAACCCTTGCACACACTCCTTGCGGAAAATATTCAATCACGTCTAAGTGTTGAAGTTCTCTTGACTCTACGCACACCTGCAATAGTCCTTCAAATATCCTGCTTAGACGCACGACTGAGACTTTCTCCCTTAGCCTGCGCACCCCTTGCACGACTCTATGCCTAACTGTACCTTCACGATGAATGAGAACAAAAGCTATCTCTCTGAGCCTTCTGTCAACGCACTCCCTTGCGGACGAATTCAACTGCACTCCTTGCAGGAATTCTTGCTCAAGCAGAGAAATGATTGTAACTCATTCACTTCCTCTCAGACTTCAATCTCGACACATGAACTCATACACACAACTTGATAACAATTGCATAACAGGAAAAAATATTCATAAGAAGAGCATTCAACACACATATACAGAGAATAACAAAACAGCCATGAATCTGAATCAACTTCTTCTATTAATTCAAGATCTATACATGGATGTTTTTCTCCAACTTTCTGCTATTCTCCTATGCTCTAGATTCTTCTAACTCTTGTTTCTTATTGTTACAATGATACAAATGAGGGTGTCTATATCCGGTTTCCCTCCTTCTTCTAGAATTGTCTAATCTAAGAATTCAATTCTATCTACCTACAACTACTACTATAAATGGCTCTATCTATCTCAGATGAGAGCGTATGGCTCGAGGTCTGATTACATTATTACCAAGGCACCTTCATTAAATGATCTCATTTATGTTCAGCGCATCAATTTCAAAGGAAAATTCAAAAACTTGCACTGGACATCTTCCAGCTGGCTTCTGCTTCCACATTGGTTTTGCTTGTCATGAGAGATGCTCTTGCATCATACTCCCTCGTTTGAAAATTTTCATGGGCTCCTGTCCATGAGCTCCTGCACGGTATGTCCATTCTTGTGAATCTCTGCTTTAGTCTCCTAGCTGGAATCTTCAACTGGATGACCCTTCCACTTAACCAAATATTCAAAATATTCTTTCCTCCTGGTTTTCTTACCCACTCGTTTGTTCAGTATTTAATCCATCTGTGGCTTCTCTACAACCAGCATCTGCTTATGCCAATGAACCTCTAGTTGTTCATCACCTTATGGTCCTGCTTCATCAGCTTTATATGGATATAAATCCGAAACATTAAATATCGGAGATATTCCAATCCCATATGGTAACTCAATTTCATAAGCATTCTGTCCCATCTTCTTCAAGACCTTGCATGGCCCAATTTTCTTCATCTTCAGCTTGTTGTATGTTCCTCTCGGGAACCTTTCTTTCCTAAAATGTGCCAGAACCAAATCACCAAATTCAAACTGAAGTTGTCTCCTATGGTGATCTGCTCTGCGCCTGTACTCCTGACTTGACTTCAACATTCGGTCCTTCACCTGGCTGTGAAGTTCCCTCATCGCTTCAGCAAATTCCCCTACACTAGCACTGCTAGCCACAGTCTATTCTGAATTCCTTAATTCAGAAACTCCTCTCGGCTGCATTCCATATACAATCTGAAATGGACTTTTTCCTATGCTCATGTTCACTGAATCATTGTAAGCAAACTCTGCTTGCAGTAATATGCTATCCCAGCTGCTATGGTGCTCTGTCATGAAGCTCCTCAACAGATCTCCCAGACTCCTGTTAACCACTTCTGTTTGTCCATCCATCTGAGGATGATAAGCAGAACTAAACATCAAATTATTTCCCATCTTCTTCCACAATGCTCTCCAGAAATTCCCTATGAATTTTGTGTCCTTGTCTGAGACTATGCTTTTTGGCAATCCATGGAGTCGAACAATCTCCTTGAAAAACAGATTTGCGATGTGAGTCGCATCGCTAGTCTTCTGGCATGGAATGAAGTGTGCCATCTTAGAAAACCTATCTACTACCACAAATATTGAATCAACACCCCTTTGCGTCTTCGGCAATCCCAATACAAAATCCATGCTAATTTCATCCCATGGCTTGTATGGTATGGGCAATGGTTGATAAAATCTTATATTCTGCATTCTCCCCTTTGAATGCTGGAAAATTCTGCATCTGTCAACAAACCTCTTGACCTCTGACCGCATCCCTGGCCAAAAGTATGACTCTCTTAGCTTTTCAAATGTCTTATCATGGCCAAAATGTCCTGCCAATCCTCCACTATGCTTCTCTTTCAACAGATTCTCCCTCATGGAGCAATTCAGAATACACAGTTGATTGCCTTTGAACAATAATCCGTCCTGGATCACGTACTCTATCCACTGGCTTCTGTCTCTGAGAACTGGATTCTCAGCTGCTTCATAAGATTCCTTAAAGTCTGAATCATCTGCACACATGTCCTTAAGATCATCAAAGCCTAACGTCCTGACTTTGAATTTTTGCAATAGCAAACACTTTTTTCTCAAAGCATCAACAACTTTGTTAGCAGTACCAGAAATGTGTTTTATCACAAAGGTGAAATTATGCATGTATTCTACCCATTTAACATGCCTCTGATTCAAATTTTCCTGTTGAGTCACATATTGTAATGCATGGTTATCACTATACAAAACAAATTCCTTTGGAATCAAATAGTGCCTCCATTTCTTCAATGCCTGTATGATAGCATAAAATTATTTATCATATGTGTAGTACTTTTCCTTTGCCTCATTTAGCTTCTCGCTGAAATATGCAATCGGTCTGTCTTCCTGACTCAAGACCGCTCCTATGGCAAACCCGCTTGCATCACATTTCACCTGAAATGTTTTCTGAAAATTGGCAACACTAGAATTGGTTGCTCTGTAATCTTTCATTTCAAAAAATTGAAAATCTTTTCAGCCTCTTCTGTCCAGTGAAAAGATTTATGTCTTTTCTTCACTGTATCCATCATTGTTGCACTAATTCAACTAAAATTTCTAATGAATTTTCGGTAGAAACTAGCCAGTCCATGAAAACTTCTCACCTCAAATACGTTCCTTGGTGATGGCCAATTCTTGATTACCTCCACCTTATCTGGATCCATCCTCAACTCATTTGCTGAAATAACAACGTCCAAATAAATGAGTTATGTCCTCATGAATGAGGATTTCTTCATATTTATCAGCAACTTCTCTTGTTGTAATCTCTTCATCACAATAGAAAAATGCTTCAAATGCTCATCCCTTGTCTTGCTGAAAACCAATATGTCATCCTGATACACAATGACAAATTTCCCGATGAACTCCTTCAAGACTTTATTCATCAACCTCATAAAGGTACTTGGTGCATTCGTCAAGCCAAATGGGATGACAAGCCATTCATACAAACCTTCGTTTGTCTTGAATGTTGTTTTCCATTGGTCACCTTCTCTCATATGGATCTGATGATATCCACTCTTCAAATCTATCTTTGAAAAAAAAAAATCTCCACTTAAGCAATCCATTAGATCATCCATCCTCGGCAATGGGAATCTATACCTGATAGTTATCTTGTTTATTGCCCTTGAATTAGTGCACATCCTCCAGCCTCCGTCTTTCTTCGGACTAAGTACTATTGGAACAACACACAGACTCAAGCTTTCCCTGACCAAGGCTTTGTCCAACAACTCCTGGACCTGTCTTTTGACCTCTTCATTCTCCTGTGGTGTCAACCTGTACGCGGCTTTGTTTGGCAAACTAGCTCCTGGTATGAGGTCTATATGATGAATCACGCTCATCGGTGGTAATGAATGAGGTAATACGTCCACTACAATATCAGTGAACTCTTCCAGCAGTTCCTGAACTTCTCCTGGTAAATCGTCCACTCTTGTGCTAGTCAAAACAATTCTCGGTTTTCTGACCACAAAGAATTGTGGATCCTCCTTCTTCTTAACTTCTATAAGAAGTTCCTTCCCACTCATGAGAAGTACTATGTTGTTTACCTCTGGCTTCACTTATTTATCCTCAATTGGACACAACATATGGGTTCTCCCATTCTTCTCCAGGGTATATGTATTTTTCCTCTCATCATGAATTACGTTTCTATCATATTCCCATGGTCCACCCAACAATAAATGACAGACATCCATAGGAATAACATCACATAAAATCTTATCATTATATCCTCCTATCTTAATGTCAACTAAGCACTGTTTAGTGACATTTACCTGATGTCCCTTCTGTAGACATGAAACTTTGTATGGACTCGGGTGATCAGTTGTCTCCAGCTCCAACTTTTCTACCATCTCGGTTGAAACGAGATTATCGGTGCTTCCACTGTCCACGATGACCTTGCACACTCTATCCTTGGTCTTGCAAGCAATTCTAAAAACACTATTCCTCTGCGCTGAATTCTCCATCACTTTCTTTGGCATTAAAAGGACTTTTCGCATTACCAACGATCTTCCGCCTTCAGTGTATTCTGCCTCAGTATCTCGCCTTTGTGCCTCGGCAATGTGAGCTTCTCCTCCATCCTTCTTCCTATCTGGACAGTCAACTAACTTGTGCCCATTCTTTCCACATGTGAAGCAAGTGATTACTCCACCTCTTCCTCTTCCTCTACCTCTGGTACGAGGAAACCTATTATTATCAGCATATCCTCCTCTCTGCTCAGTATGTTGTTCTCTTTGCTCAGCATATGGCCTTCTCTATGAGGTTCCACCTCTTTCTATCTGAGTCTGAGGTTTCTTCCAATCATCCTTGGGCTTCTGGTACTTATCTTGGGCAACCGATTTGCCTTTGGGCTAACTTCTGCCTCTTCCCCTCTAACTTTGTTTACGGATCATCTTCTCCTCTGCTTTCAGAGCCAATTGGTAAGCATCCTCCACTGTTCGGATGGTTTCCAAATTTAGTTCATCCTAAATTTCATACCTCAAGCCATTCATATACCTGGCCACCTTTTCATCATTTCTTTAGCGATGACCTGCTCTGATATTCAACCTGTAAAATTCCTCTGTATACTCTTTCACTGTCATCAACTTCTATCTCAGGTTCTGCATCCTCCTGAACAGAGAAATTTGATAGTCCTTGGGAATGAATTTTGCCTTCATCTTCGCAATCATCCTGTCCCAGCTCTTTATCTTCTGCTTGCCTTGGCAACGCCTATCATCTTGCATTTCATCCCACCACAAGGCTGCATGTCCTTTTAATCTTGTGACAGCATGTCTGACCTTCTTATCATCTTCGATATCTTCATAATCAAAGTAAGTTTCAAGAGCTCTAATCCAGTCTAGTAGCTTTTCTGCATCCAGACTCCCTTCATAAGCTAGAATGTCCATCTTTGTTTTCGAACTCATCTGAGCGATAGCCTTAATTAATCGCTCATTGGCTGCATCTTCTGCTGGGATTTCTTCTCCTCCGCGTCCAACATCCTCTTCATCTTTGGATTCACTGGCATCTCCTACATCAGCTTTGCGCCTCCGTGATGTCTCCATGTCCTCCATTCTGGCATGAAGATTTCATATTTCTCTCTCCACGTCTGGATTCTGTACTTGCCTGCCTCTTTCTCTGGACATTTCTCTTTCTCTGGACAATCCCCTCTCTTCCTCTGGATCAGGTGATTGTCTACCTCTTCTCCTTGGAGGCATGGTGAATTGTCCTTGTCCCCTGCTACAGAAAGCAAACAATATTTTCTATGCTCTGATACCACTATGACGTAGGCGCGCCAACCACGGGCACGTCCGCTCTCACAGGACCTTATTCTTCTCGGCCCGAAGAACTCGAAGGTTCTTCTATTTCCCTATTGGGAAATCTGCACCCACAGTTCTCTCATGCGATCGCCCTTCTTTGATTTATCAGGAATTCGAAACTCGTGACTTCGCGAGTTCAAAGGTCAAACACTGGGTCCTCGTATCCCCAAGACCCGATGGTCAGTCAACTCACTGACTCTTCCCTCTGTCGGGACTTTTGCTCTATCACGACTTCGCAACTCGCGACCTCGCAATCTCGCGATCTCGCAACCTTGCCGATTGAACCATCGCGTTTTCACCCTCCTATTCCGTGAACCCCCGAGATGCGAGAATTCAACGGAATTTTGACTCCTATCTCCAAGCAACATGCGTCCACCCATCGACCACGCGGGTCCCACCTTATGTTTTCGGCACTTCTCAACTCGCGAATCCTAATGCCAATGCTTCAAGGCTTCTTGCGACGAGATTTCGAGGTTTCGTGCCACCTGTATTCCACTCGTGCTCCGATATGGCCCACACTGCCTCCAGCTGTCGAGATATCACTTCTCGCAACCTTGCGATACCTGTGGCCAAGTTCTCGATCCTTTTGTTGCGAGGTCCCGAGACACGATCACACGAGTGGATCCAATGGTCCTCCTGTGATCCAGATCCAATGATTACTACCTTCTCGCTTCTCGTGTCCTCGTGACTTGGAGTATCCAAAGTTTGGGTCCTCACCCTGCGAGCTTCCGAGTTCGCGAGATCCTTAGATCTCTGCCACCTGTCCTCTTCAGATGGACGGCTCACAGCCTCTCGCCACATCGCTGCTTCGTGACCTCGCGTCTCGCAACTTTTAACCCCAAATACTTGGGCGTTCACCCTGCAAACTCCCGAGTTTGCGAGATCACCGATCTCTGACACGCATCCTCTTCAGATGGACAGCTCCTGTCCTTTTTCCACTCGTGACTTGGAGCGCCCAATACTTGAGTTTTCAACCTGCGAACTCCTGAGTTCGCGAGATCACTGATCTCTGCCACCTGTTCTCCTCAGATGGACGACTCTGCCTCTCCTGAGCTTCAAACTCTTTGGAATCTTCTCACCATAACCTCCTTTCACCTCCGCAAGATCTGACGGTCCTCAGAACTTCACGAAATCTCCTCAGATGATTTCGACCGTCTGTTCTTCCTTGTGTAACCCACGAAATGAAAAAGAGTTTCTCTCCATGAGATTCCTTCGCTGCTTCGCCAACCTGCGACGCTTCTCTCCGGCTTCTGACAGCAGCTTCCCTACACTTAACCTTCAGTAAACTCGAAGGTCTATTCCTCCTGATATTTTCCACAACCTTCAGTCTTTAGAAGAAAGAAACCCTTGCATGCACTCCTCGCGGAAAATTTTCAATCACATCTAAGAGTTGAAGTTCTCTTGACTCTGCGCACACCTGCAGCAGTCCTCCAAAGCTCCTGCTCAGACGCACGACTGAGACTTTCTCCCTTAGCCTGCGCACCCCTTGCACGGCTCTATGCCTAACTACACCTTCACGACGAATGAGAACAAAAGCTATCTCTCTGAGCCTTCTGTCAACGCACTCCCTTGTGGACGACTTCAACTGCACTCCTTGCAGGAATCCTTTCTCAAGCAGAGAAACGATTGTAACTCATTCACTTCCTCTCAAGCTTCAATCTCAACACATGAACTCATACACACAACATGATAACAAGTGCATAACAGAAAGAAATATTCATAAGCAGAGCATTCAACACACATATATAGAGAATAACACAACAACCATGAATCTGAATCAACTTCTTCTATAAATTCAAGATCTATACATGGATTTTTTTCTCCAACTCTCTGCTATTCTCCTATGCTCTAGATTCTTATAACTCCTGTTTCTTATTGTTATAATGATACAAATGAGGGTGTCTATATCTGGTTTCCTTCCTTCTAGAATTTTCTAATCTAAGAATTCAATTCTATCTACCTGCAACTACTACTATAAATGCCTCTGTCTATATCAGACGAGAGCGTATGGCTCGAGGTATGATTACATTCTTACCAAGGTGCCTTCATTAAATGATCTCATTTATGTTTAGCGCATCAATTTCAAAGGAAAATTCAAAAACTTGCGTTGGACGTCTTCCAGCTGGCTTCTACTTCCACGTTGGTTTTTCTTGTCGTGAGAGATGCTCCTTCATCAAAAAGTCTTCACGGTACCTGGAATTGACTTTTACCAAACTCACTCGGGCTCCTTGGAGGGTATACCCATGATTTTGTGTGGGAGCTTGCACCAGGGTGTAAGTCCGTTAAGCAGGTCGTCAGTGTAACTTTTCCACCCTAACCCCGCCCCTTCTCGTCTCGTTGTTGTGACGTTGGATTTCATCACTAACTAGTGGCTTCGAAATTAGAAGGTCTTGTTTTCTTGGTGATTGCTTCCTAGATTTTGTTTACTAGTGCGTGTTGTTTATTTCTCGAAGTTGACCATAAGAATTTCTTCGCAGATCTTGTCACTCATTTACAATTTCTCCCCCTCATCGCTCATGTAGAATGCAGGGTTTATCTCCAGAGCATCTGGATGGTTCAAAACCCCTGCCTACAGCTTTACATGAGGGCTCTCCTCGGCAAGGTGAAGCAACAATTGTCACCACACCACAAGTGGAATCAACTGAATCTCTAGAACCTTTTCGAATTACCAATACTAGAGAGGACTTTCGAATTCGCCGTGGTGAATGACAGTTTGTGTGATTAAATTCTTCAGGAGAATTAGTTGTTACTTCTTCTGGATCACCCGTTGGGCCTTTTCCCGGTGTAGAAGGCCAAGATCCTTTTTGGTCTGCAGGTGATTTCCACAGGAACCTTTTTAGTCCTGGTTCACCTGTAGTATCTGAAATCAACCCTCCGGTGTTTTCTGAGATAGAGACTGTACTGGTGAATACCACTTATCACTTTACTCTCCCTACTGATATGGCCCATATTGCGAATACTATGAGTGTTCCAACTGGTTTCACTACAGCTGGGCTTCCTCCTATTAATACCCAGTGAATGCCCAATGTTACTCCGACACTACCACTCGGCTACCATGCATTGAATGCTTTGTTGAATGCTTCCAATCCAACACCTCCTCAAACTTCTTATGGTACTCCCGGTGGTCCTTCTATTCATGGGCACCCTATTCCCGATTTTATTCCGATGCTCCCTCAATTTCCTTCTGGCAATCCTAATCCTAGTGGCACTATCCCAACCGTTACACCAAACTTGTAGATTCCCGTTGGTGGACAAGGTGTTACAATTCAATTTCCTCTTACCAGACACAATCAAATTACTATGCAACCTATGATTGGCACACAAATTCCGGTTGGAACTTTATCTACGATAGGGGGACCAACCTCACCTTTTGGACAAAATATACCTCCTTCTTTGGCCCAGTATTGGAATCATATGCTACAAAATATTCCTCAAATGACTGGGGGGAAACAGCCTATCCCTACTATAGGCCAACCATATCCAGGTATACCTAATCCTATTTGGGGTCAAGGTCAGCATGCTCAACCTCAGGTCCCTACTCAAACTCAAGGTTATAATCCTTGGAATTATTATGCTCTCCAACCACCACCGAATCAGCCGGGGTCTTCCCACTATGGGCAGACTGCTTACGGGCCTACTAGTTTTCCAACAGGGATTCCACCCCAAAGTCACCAGTACCCGTAGGTGAATCGACAATTACCTTTTCTTGCTACTTTGGATTTGCCAGATTTGTCTTGGATTTTAAATGACACTATTTGTCACTCTCCCCAATGGCCTGCTATTCCAGCCAAGCTTCCATCGGACATTCCTAAATTCGATGGCAAAGTGGGAGAGGACCCGAAAAATCACATTATGAATTTTCACTTATGGTGTTCATCCAACTCATTGATGGATGAATCTATCTGTTTACGTATTTTTCAACGAACCTTGATTGGTTCTACTGCGAAGTGGTATATTGAATTGCCACGAGGTTTCTTCTTTGATTTCAACACCCTAGCTATGGATTTCCTTACACATTACCAGTTACCTATCTGTTATGATACCAGGACTGAGATTTTGACTTCCTTCAAAAAGACTAAAGGCACTCATATATCTGATCATATACATGAGTGGCGAAGGAGATGACGTCTCATTAAACTTGAACTTCCCGATCAGTTACTGGCCGAATGGTTTACAAAGTCATTTGTGAATGAAATCAGTAAGGACATTGCCATGGGTAGCGTTGTCATGGAAGAGCAGGCTATAAGTCGTGCTCAATATCTCGATCTCATTTATTTTCAAACGGGAACACTTTACGATTTTCTACTTGAATTACCTCGTCCTGGTACTTCCAGCACTTCAACTACTCCAGCTGCCTTGCATGCAACTGACGATGTGATTGGTACTGCCCAAGCCCATTCACATTATGTTTCAAATACAACCCCTAAGTCTACTTCTTATAATGTTCAAAATGCTCCATCTCCTACCACTTCCACTGGTAAAAATTCTGAGGTGAGCTTCGTTCAATCTACCCCAACCGGTAAAAATAAATCAGAGAAAGGGAGAGGCAAGAATAAGGAGGGAAAAAATAATAATCAAACTGAGCAAACTAAAACCCCTTCTGTTGAAGATCAGGATAAATGCAAACCACAATAGCCTTGCCTTATCTGTGGTGACGATCATTACACGAAGGATTGTCCACGACGTGCCGAGGTTACTAAGTTCCTTCAAGGAACGCCGAAACCATCTATGCCGACAGTCTTGTCCCAACCCTTCCCGTCTCAACAACAGGCTCAGTTGGTCATCCATGAACAACCATATACTTCTACGACATCATATGTTTTGATGTGTACCCGTGATTCTAAGCCAAACAACGTTGCACTCATGACTAGAGCCAAATATTATACTCCATCTAAGGAGAAGGTTGACAATTTACCTCTTACTTTGGTACAACCCTCTCCACTGACTCCACCTACAAATGGTCCTCTTCATCTTGAACGATCGAGCCTTGATATAGTTCTGCAACCCCCCCTAAGGGTGTTGTTCGAAAATCAGTTTTCAATCCTCATGCTCGTGTGGACCAGAACTATAGCATTGTCGAAGATTTGGCCCAAGCACCTTCAGCGATGTCTGCCCTTGAAGTCCTTCAGTCTTGTCCTACACAATGAAAGGCCCTATTGAAACATATAGGTGGAATTGACCCAACAGATACGAATTTAATAATCTTTGACTTGGAAGATCATATTCCAAGGTTACCCCCTCAGCTTGCATTCCAGATACAAGTTGTTGTCTCTGACAAGAACATTTGTCGAACTGTTATCGATGAGGGTGCCTCTACATGTGTAATGTCTTTTGCTTGTTGGAAAGCCATTGGCTCTCCTCCCTTAAATGAATCACAAAATACTATGAAAGCCTTTAATGGCTCTGGTTTTAAGCCTTACGGTGTTCTTCCATCGTTTCCCGTTACACTAGAAGGTAAGACGGTCCAAGTTGAAGTAGAAGTCTTGGATGCTCCCCTTGATTATAATCTTCTTCTTAGTCGTAGCTAGATAGATTCCATGCGTGCAGTTATGTCAACACTTTTCCATGTCGTACTTTTTCCTCATCAAGGGAAGGTAGTTACTATTGACCAACTTGCCTTTTTCAATTTCGATACTCGTACTGGCAATGTATCGTTTATAGCTAAAACCCCACTGGGTTACGAGAATGTCGGTGTAGGCCTTTCAAAAGACTCTTCGTTGATGGGTACTTTCCCCATTCCGCCACCATATGTTCCATGCCCATCCGTAGCCTCTATCAATATGATCTCCACCGTACCACATGAACTTCCTCTGTCTTCTGACCCTTGGATAGTCCCTGGCCCTGGAGAACACAATCGTTTTGGTGACGTCATGTCGTGAAGTCCGGTTGAGTCTGCTTATCACACCATTCAATTGGAAACACCTTCTACCCCCTCTCTTGATGAGTTGTCTCCCGATCCTTTCCATGTAATCTTTCCCACTGACGAGATGATCATGTCCGTCATGGAGGACACCCCTTGGGATGATGTGCATCATCATTCCATACTCTTTTTGGAACAACACACTCTCGAGAACTACTAATGGATTTCGACTTCGTCGACCATTGTTTTCATATCGACCGTTCCCAGATCTACACATAATGTGTTTGCCGAAGGGAACCTCAATAATATCTCTCCCATGATTCCTATTGATATATCAGTTAAACCTGGGATAGTTGAAAATGTTCACATTGGAGATTTGTGTTCTCCCGATGAAATCGTCACCTATACGTCTCTGTTCAAAGAATTTTGTGACATCTTCGCCTGGAGCTACGAAGAGATGACAGGTATCAACCCTGCGATTGTTGTACATGAGATAAATACATACCCCGGAGCTAAACCAGTCTGGCAGCACCTTCGTCCAGTCCACCCATGTAAAGCGGTAGCTATCAAGATCGAGGTTTAAAAACTTCTCAAAGCCGGCTTTATTTATCCCGTGGCTTTGACGGAATGGGTTTCTAACCTTGTATCGATTGATAAGAAAGGTGGCAGTATTCGTGTATGTGTTGATTATAGGGATATCAACAAAGCCTATCCAAAAGACAACTTTCCAACCGCTTTCATCGACCAGATTGTCGATGACTGTGCTGGAAGTGAAATCTTTTCTCTCATGGATGGTTTCTCCAGCTATAATCAAATTAACATCGCTCCCGAGGACCAACATAAAACCGCTTTTATTTGTCCTTGGGGTACTTTTGCCTATAGGAAACTTCCCTTCAGTCTTAAGAATGCTGGCACGACATTTCAACATGATATGTCTTATGCTTTTCATGATATAAAGCATATCGTTCAACCCTATTTGGATGATTTACCAGCTCATTCTTTGCACCATGTCGATCACCCCACTCATCTCCAAGCCATTTTCGTTCGTTGTCGGCTATATCATATCTGTTTAAATCCTCATAAATGCATTTTTTGTGTAGAATCCAGTCGTCTTCTAGGTTTCATCATTTCGCGTCAGGGAACCAGGTAGATCCTCTTAAGGTTGAGGCGATTCTTAATCTCCCTCCTCCTACACTGCGCCAGTTGCAAAGTTTGCAGGGGAAAGAAAACTTTCTTCGTCGTTTCATCCCTAATTACGCTGAAATTACTCGTGGTTTTACGCAGATACTAAAGAAAGATTCAGAGTTCGTCTTGGATAATGTGGCCAACACTGCTTTTGAGGCTTTGAAGTTGTCCCTCAGGCAAGCTCCGCTTCTTTTTCCTCCTGATTATAGTCGTGATTATTTTCTTTATCTTGTTTCCTCAGAGTATACCATTGGCATGGTTCTCGTTCAAGAGGATGATGCACACAATGAACATGTTATTTATTACTTGAGTCGAAGTCTCACATCAAATGAAATCAAGTATCAACATGTTGAAAAACTAGTTTTGGATGCCATTCAAGCCATTCAACGCTTTCGGCATTATATTCTCTCAAGAAAAACTACAGTGATTTCTCATTGCAACCCTATGCAACACATTTTGACACGTCAATTGCTAGGGGGAAAGTAATCCAAATGGATTTTCATACTCCAGGAGTTTGACTTGGAATTCGATCGTGCCACGTCTAAGAAATCCTTAGTTTTTTATGAGTTAATATGCGATTTTCCTCACTCTGCCACGGAAAATGTAGCAGTAGATTCATTGCCCAATGAATCTCTTTTCCTTATTAGCTCTGATGATATTTGGTATGGGGATATCATTATATATCTCCAAACCCATACTTTCTGGCCTGCTTTGTCTAGTACTGAACGACATCGCGTCCGTTATCAATCTCGTCAATACATTATCCTTGGGGATACTCTTTACCGTCGGGGAATTGACTCTGTTTTTCGATGTTTGACGAAGTCAAGAAAGCTCTGAATGACTTCCATTCTGGAGCATGTGGTGTTCATATGTCTGGGTATGCTACTACCCAGAAGATCTTACGCGTAGTATATTTTTGGCCTTCTTTGTTCAACAACTGCATTATTGTCATTCAGAAATGCCATGCTTTCCAGACCTACAATTTGAAAATTCGGTCACATCCTACTCCTCTTCATCCTGTGGTCTCAATTGGTCCTCTTGCAAAATGGGGCATTGATTTCATGACATGTCACCCTCACTCGACTGGGGGGCATGGTTACATCATTGTAGCTATTGATTACTTTACAAAATGGCCCGAGGCAATGCCAAAATTCGCTAATACTGGAAAGATTGCAACGTTGTTTCTTTTTAACCATGTCATATCTCATTTTGGTGTTCCCCAAGCTATCGTTACTGATCATGGTAGTCATTTTAGGAATTTTATGATGTCTGAACTTACGAAAAAGTTGGGTCTTCATCATGATAACAAAACACCCTATTATCTGCAAGCTAATGGCCAGGTCGAAGCAATCAACAAAGTTCTTATAACTATGCTTCGACGGATGATAGGCATTCACAAAACAAGCTGGCACACAATGTTGTTTTCGGCATTGTGGGCGTATCAGACATACGTCAAATCTGCTACTGGGTTTACACCCTTTCGATTAGTCTATGGTGTGGAAGCCATTCTTCCTATAGAATGTGAGATACCTTCTCTGAAGCTAGCTGTCAAACTCTTACCCAATACTTCTGCTGAAGAAGAACGTCTATTGTATCTGATGCGATTAGACGAAACTCGACATGACGCCACTCTAGTAATCGAAGCCCAGAAGAAACGTGTTAAGGCACAGTATGACAAGCATGTCAAGACTCGTGTTTTATCTGAATGTGATCTTGTTCCTCTCTATGAACAGGATCGAGATGTGTTAAGAGCTGGGAAATTCGAACCAATGTGGCAAGGTCCTTATATTGTTCGCTGAGTTTTGGAAAAATCAGCATATAAGTTGGTTGATTACGATGGTATCCCTTTGAGTGAACCCAGGAATGGGTTGTACTTGAAGAAGTACTATGCATAAATCATTTGTGCACAAGTACTTGTATTTTATGTATCATACTTTGTGTGTGTTACTTTAGTTTTCTTTTGACGTTATCTGGTCTCTGCCCTTATGTGACGTTGTGTTTGATTGCTAGATGTCGGATTCTTCGCTACCCTATATTGGCTTCGCTGATGGTGCTAGACGTAGTACTCGGAACCTAGCTTCCGCTACATGGGCAATCTATGCCCCAACAAACGAACTTATATCTTTACGAGGTGTATGTCTTGGCCGTGCAACCAACAACATCGTAGAGTATAGCGTCGTTATTGAATTATTGGTTGATGGTATCTCACTCGGAATTCTTCATTTGGTTGTGCGACTTGACTCGCGGCTTGTAGTACTACAGCTAAGTAATATCTACTCTATTCGAAGTCCTACTTTGTTACGGGTGTATTTGCGAATTCGTCTCTTGGAACGATATTTTGATCACATTGAATATCAGCAAATTCCTAGATGTCTTAATACATTAACAGATGCATTGGCTAATTATGTATTGGACAAACATTCGAACCATTTATAAATCAAATGCATTAAAATTCACACAATATAAAGTAAATATGTAGAAGCCATCTATATATATAATGATCAAAAGAGTTTTTTACAAAAAGTTTGTCCGAAGACCAAAATATCAAAATTTGAAGCTCATAGCTTCTACAAAGTGACATCACGGATTATGTTCACGGTAACACACGACTTCCATAGCAACCCTACGGAGCAATCGACCCATAGCTGCTGATACCCCTACAGTGTGACACTAATCGCGTCATGGAACCTCTTCCAGACTCATATCTGGAATGTCTGTTGTCAGACCCTCTAAATTTTGTTCCACCACCTGATAATCTTCGGCATACTGTGGTGCTACTGCTGCTACCTCTCCTCGTCGCTGGATAGGAGAGGTGTCAGGAGGCCTATACGGTCCAACATCTATGTTATCAACAAAAATTTTGTGATTAGTCTTTGGATAAATATATAAAACAAAAACATTTGAATATGATAAAAAATTCAAAAACATTTAAAAAGAGAAAATGTGTGTACTTCTTATCGAGGTCTCCCCACTGAGCATCCTGAGGTAGTGTTAAATCCGGATCTCCTCGAAAATCCAACCCGGCATAAGCATAGTCATCGACCATCAACATCTGGTTTTGAATCCAGTCAAAGAAAATATCGTCGTACTTGACGATTGGTTCTGCCACGTGCCGGGCCATGAGCCGACACCATCTCATCATTCTTGGATCCCTAGGACCCAGGAAATCCCACTCAACCTGTAGTCTAAATACAGGGACCCTCTCGAGGAAGAAGGACACTAACAAAGATCCATATCCAAATTGTTTCAATTCACCTCGCCTGCATTTGGTTAATTTCCTTTTGATATTGCGAAGCACAGCATCTGCCCAGTTGAATACTCAAGGATCTATACACTCGATGGCGTACTGGAAGTAGATCTGTAATGCCATATGAGGAGAAGAACTCCTGACCATCCAAGATATAGTAAAGAGGATAGTGCGGAGGGTCAAGTTTTGTACCCCCCAGATAGCGACTTTTCCCTTTTTCCTCTCAGCCTCAGGTACACAGTATTGATTGCAGTACTCACTCATCTTTAATCCACCGCCTCTACTACCAGTCAAGATGAAATAATATCCATGCCTGAATAATCCAGTCAAGAAGTATATGTCCTCAATGTCTATGGACAGTGTGTGAGCTCCTACATTGAAAACCTGTTGATCTGGGTCCCACATACGGACCAGGTACTCTAGTAGTCTGACTTGGGCCCTCATGCCCGGGATGCGAAAGTATTTTAAGAGCCCACAATCTCTCAGTGCGGCTATGGTAGGAGGATGATTCTCAACATTTGCATTATCCTCTTCATGTTCTCATTCATGCCACTCAAGCACCATATTTATGGCTATTTATTTGCACAAGGAACAAAAAAAGAGGATTAATGATTTTGTTCATGATCTGGATCTTTTTCATTGGCTAAATATTTTAAATTTTTTTTGAAGTTTGCGGTTCTCGTAGGTGCCCCATTAGCATGGTGTGAGAACCTCGCAGGTGGCTTAAGTCTCACCTGCAAGAATGCATCATTCTCGCAGGCCCCGTCTGGGCTGCCTGCGAGAATGCCAATGCACATGTAGAGTTCAAAAAACCACTTGAAACTGAAAAACTAACCAATGAAATAAAAAATTTAAACCATGAAAATGTCAAGGATGAAGAGCTTACCGTAATGCTGCAGACGGCTCGTTGAATGATCTCTTGTAGCTCCCGAAAATCGACACCAAATTCAGAGGGTAAAAGGGCGGTTTTGGAGCTCAATAGCGGAAATGTGAAATGATATGGTAAAAATGTTTATTTACTCATTTAATTTACTTTTTACTATGTCATTTTGGGTTTTTATGCTTATTTATTGATTAAAACTAATTCCTAATATCAATATGAGTGTAATGACTTGCAGGCATAATAAAATTGATGATTACATACAAGGATATGGACATATTTTTCTCCGTTATGGTTTGTTTTTTGATTGTTTTTTATGGTTTTTACAAAAAACCTCGAGTGTCGTTTTTGTCCATTCTTGCGCTCGTGAAAAATATAAGAATGTGATCGAGCATAGTTTTATCACTTTTTCGGGCTCACCAAGGTTATACGAAAAAGGAACCCCCCTGGAGTTCTCTTTAAGCTCTTTTCAGACTCTCTAAACATGAAA
>JZKD02S1193540.1:386531-398658 GCA_000966675.3 Picea glauca | reverse complement strand
CTTTATTAATTCATGTTTTCTATGACTTTTTCATACCCTTCCATTTGACTAAATAGATTTTATATGTTTTGTCTCAATTGTTTGTGTCAACAACATGCTTAATCCCTTCTCTTTTATTCTTTGGTAATTGTTTTTGTCACATTATGCACTTTTGGGTGATAAGGATATAGATCTTCTATGTTGAATATGGCACAATTTCCTCGTGATTCAATTTATTATAGGTACCTTGAGGGTACCTTTCTTTCCATTGATGAAGTATAACCAAATTTCCAACCTAAAATTCAATTACTCTTCTATGATGATCACCTTTAATATTTTATGATTCATTTGTCTCCCACAATGTTTTCTTCACATACTCCTGCATATTTTTAATGTGTTCCATAAAATTTTCTATACCTTTGTTAACATGTGTTCCATTAGAGAGATCTATTAAATCCATTAATTTTGGGATTTGTCCATAAATAATTTGAAAATGGGACATTTAGAGATCTATTCAGAGCCTCCTTGGTGTTTCAGGATAAATTCCTGAGTGCAGACACAGACCAATCTCCCCAGATCCACCTGGATCTGGAACAAAATGTGACAGAATACTACTCTTTCCCTAGATCTAGACTATTGAATGAAATAAGAGAAATGGATAGTGGACATACCTTATGAACGCTTTCCTTTAATCTCTGTTGTTCCTCGCTTTGCTTCAATGCTCTTGTGCCGTCCAATCACAACAGTACAAACCAATCGAAGTACAAGCAAGATTAATATATTCAATACCTAGTCTATACATGTGATCAAGGAATCATGTAATAAGATGACATCATCATTATGGGAAAGGGACATATTACTGTATTGATTAATTGAAAGTGAAACTTACAACCTGAGCCTTGACGTCGTAGGTCTCCTTTCGATGGCTCCTAGCTCTGACACACACACTTGCTCATGCATGAAGAAAATCAACCACATATGATGACCTTGTTGTTGTCTCTTGCTGCTGTAGCATCAGTCCTCCATACAGTCTTGCACTAATTCTCCAATCAATCTCTTGCTAGCTTGCTTCTAACCTTTTCCATGAGCAATCCCCTCAATATATAGGAGAAGATTGATTAGTTACTTGGATAGAGAATGATCCCAAGATATCTGGGAAGTCAGTACTTTGCCAACCATTCGAAAGCCAACTACCCTTCTAGAAGATTCCTTCTAGAAGGATCGAGAACTTATTAATTTTCCTCCTTTAAAAATAAGTTCGCACCCTAACCATGAGTACAGTGCGAGAAGTTCGCACCCCAGCTAAATGCAGCCTGCGAGAATTAGGCATTCTCACAGGAGAGTATATATGCAGCCTCCGAACTATCTTTAAAATATGATTTATGGAAGCTGATAAGTGTAACCTTTCTCATAGAAATGTTCTTGGTAAAGATCTTGATTATTCCATCATCATGTCATTATCATTGCATCATCACAGTGACCAAAATTGCGGATAAAAGAATGCCCCCCAAAGTCTGAGAGCAGAACCAGTGACAGTCGATAGACTTTGTAAGTTGCATGTGTGTGTCAAGAACCAAGAGCACATCTAATCAAAGACCTGCAAACATCCAAGCATCGGTAGTATATCCTATATATTAATTTCTGATGTAGGCATTCCTATACTTAGATCATAGACCGATGACATCATAAACAAAATTCATGGCCACCAATCATACACTGTGGATCCATGGATTCATAATATAGCATAGCCACCAGAATACACTGTGGATCTGTGCGACAAATCTTCAGTCAAGACGACATAGCCACGAAACATACACAGTGGATCTATGTGTCACAAAATATACATACTCCATCACAACCTGGATCGCAAAGACACTATCCAAGGTCTTCAATCTCATCACCCAAAGTATGAATCTGACCATGTGATTACATGTGTCGAAGTCGAACATGGTAGAAACCACTTGATTACCGGTCATTGATGTATACTGTTAACAAGTGCGAGGGAAATCACCAGTAATGTCAATGACTCCTAAGGTACTACAGTACAATCCATCAATTGTGAATAAATGAGTTGATGTCGAACAATCAATGGAATCTTTCGATCAGGAGTCAATGAGGTAAACCCACTGTCAAAAGCGAAAAACTTGTCATTGAGGCATGCAAGCTCCAAGGTACTAAATAATTTCTAATCCTTAATCCCGGATAATGTGCTGATGTCGATGGACCAAGACTCATCACAGGAGGTCCTTGTTGTATCCCCCATCAGTGACATGAAATGAGTAACAGAGTTTAAAGAGTGAAACAGAGTATATGGCAATTGGACTTTGGACACAGGAAAGGCCGACACAGAGTGAAAGGATAACTGTAGATGGCCGACTCAATAGAGGTTTGGACTGCTCTTGAACATATGAATGACATGACCAATGATTTGGTAGCATTGAATCAAAAACGACACATGGAAAGACCTTGTAATCAAATCGAATGAGAGACAAATGGATTTCCCAAACCGGCTTCAAATGATGAATAGGGGGTGTCATGTTCAAGAGAAACACTTACTGCTAATTAACACAAAGATGAAACATATCCCTTTCCCAAATTTCCCCCCACCATTTCCGGCAAGTACCTCTTTATTTTTATGCAAGCTTGAATAGAATCACATATGCTTGTTGATATAAGCTCATCCTTCGGACGAGTCCCTCGGAGTATTTTTAACGAACCCTAAGAAGGAGTGGTTCGGTCCCATCACAGTTCTGTCAATGTTTGTTTAACGAGTCTAGAGATAGAAAACTCGAAGGTTTTTCAAGATTATAGAGTTTGGAAAAACACTCAAAAGAGAACTCTCTCAGTGCCTTTTTCATACAATAGTCCAACGAGACCGAAAAAGGGTTAAACTATCGCTCGAAGGACGCATAACTTCAAATACTTTAACGAGCGTGAAAATAGCAAGGTCGCTCGGCAATCTTTTCCTATTTAGAGAGTCTAAAAAGAGCTTAAAGATAACTCCAGGGGGGTTCCTTTTTCGTGTAACCACACCGAGCCTGGAAAAGAGATAAAACAACGCTCGATCACGTTCTAGGTTTTTTGCAAGTGCTAGAACGGATAAAAGGCACTTGAGGTTTTTAGATCAAAACCATAAGAAACAAACAAAAAGACATCGTATTGCAAAAGTTTTTAGTCCATAATCATCTGCATAGGGTACCTGCAAGTCATTTAACTCACTTTCGCATTAGAAATTAGGTAAAATAGTGAATAAATATGAAAAAACCCACTTTTACTATGGTAAAAAGTAAATAAAAGCAATTTTACAATTCATTTTTACCATATGTTTTACCCATTTACCAATTTAGTGCAAAAACCTCCATTTTACCTATGATTTTCATCATCAAGTTTCGGGAGCTTCGGGGCATCATTTCGCGAACCGTCTGGATCAGATTGGTAAGTACTCCATCCTCTTGCTTTGCATGGTTCAATTTTATGATTTTAATGGTTAAAAATTAAGTTTTAGGTTGAGTTTTGAAACCCTATGCACATGAAAGGATTCTCGCAGGCTACCCATACGGGGCCTGCGAGAAGTCCATATTCCCGCAGGCGGGCTTAAGTTAGGGTGCAGGAAACCCGCACTGTGCGTTATACCCCACCTGCGAACTGCGTAGAGTCAATTTTTCTTTTTTTGTAATATTTTAGCCAATAAAACCAATTTTCTCATATTTCAGATTACTAATTATCTTTATATGGTTGCCATGCAGGATAAGAACTATCACAATGGTACTCGAATGGAGAGAAAGAGAACACGAAGATGAAAATGCCGCCACCAAAAATCATCCTCAAACCATTGACGCTTTAAGAGACTGTGGTCTCCTAAAGTATTTCTGCATACCGGGCATGAGAGCCCAAGTGCGATTGTTGGAACATTTGGTCCGGATGTGGGATCCAGATCAGCAGGTTTTTAATGTCGGTGCTCATACATTGACGATTGATATTGAAGATATCTATTTCCTGACCGGGCTGTCACGACGGGGTTCATATGTCAGTTTGACTGGTAACCGTAGGGGAGGTCTAAAAATGAGTGAGTATTGTCGACAGTATTGCGTGCCTGAAGCTGAACGACAAAAGGGGAAAGTGGCCATCTGGGGAGTTACCGATATAACTCTCCGAACCATCCTCTTTACTATAGCTCGCATGGCAGGAAGTGCTACCCCGCATATGGCTCTACAGAGCTACTTTCAATACGCCCTTGAGTGTGTCGAGCCCTGGGTCTTCAACTAGGCTGATGCAGTGCTACGCAACTTTAAAAAACAACTGACCAAATGCAGGCAAGTAGATTTAAAGCAGTTTGGTTATGGATCATTGCTGGTGTCTTTCTTCTGCGAGAGGGTTCCAGTGTATAGGCTTCAGGGAGATTGGCACTTTCTGGGTCCCAGGGATCCACGGATGTTACGATGGTGCCAACTTATGACCAGACATGTGACAGGACCGATCGTCAAGTATGACGATCACTTTTTTGACTGGCTCCAAGGCCAGGGTCTGATGATAGAGGATTATGCGTATGCTGGCTTGGAATTTCGCAATGATCCTGACCTTGCCCTTCCTGAAGACGCACAGTGGGGAAACATTGGTAAGAAGTATACCAACTTTTATCTTTTTAGATGTTTTTGTATTTTCATCATATTAAATGTTTTTGGTTTTTAATATTTCACCTGAAGACTAACACCAAATTTGTATTGATAACACAGATGTTGGGGCATACAGACCAGCTGGTAGTTCTCCTGTTCAGCGGCGAGAAGAAGCAGTAGTTCCAATCCCCCAGTATGCCGAGGACTACCTTACAGTGGAGAAAAACTTATAGGGATTGATGCATGATGTTCCAGATATGCCTCTGGAGGAGATCCCACGATGCGATCAACGTCATACCGTGGGAGTCTCTGCCTCTATGGGTCGTTTGCTTCGCAGAGTAGCCAGGACTTTAGCATGCTATCGTGAACATCATTGATGTCATGATATCGTTATGTAGAAGCTATGAGCTTCCATTTTTTATATTTTTGGTCTTCGGACACAGTTTGTAAAAAACAAACTTTGATCGTTATATATATATACATGGTTCTTACCGGTTTACTCTACACTTGTGTACATGTGATTGATTTATAAATTGTTCAAATGCCTATCTAATATGTAATTAGCTAAAGCATCTGTTAATGTATTAAGACTTCTCGGAATGTGTTGATATTCAATGTGATCAAAATGTCTTTCCAAGAAGCGAATTCACAAATAAACTCTTAATAATGTAGGACTTCGAATAGAGTAGACATTACTTAGCTGTAGCACCACTAGCTGCGAGTCAAGTCACACAACCAAACGACAGATTCCAAGAGAGATAGCATCAACCAATGACTCAATAACGGTGCTATACTCTGCTATGTTGTTGGTTTCTCGGCCAAGACATACACCTCATAAAGATATAAGCTCGTTTGTTGGGGCATAGATTGCCCAGGCAGCAGAAGCTAGATTCCGAGTACTACGGCTAGCACCGTTGGCGAAGCCAATATAAGGTAGCGAATACTCCGACATCTGACAATCAAACACAACGTAATCGTAAGGGTAAAGACCAAATAACATCAAACTAAAAACTAAAAGTAATCACACACACTCAGTATGATACATAAACATACAAGTACGTTATGCACAAATGACTCATGCATAGTACTTCTTTAAGTACAACCCATTTCTGAGTTCACTCAAAGGTAACCCATCATAATCCACTAGCTCATATGCCCCTTTTGCCAAAACTTTGCTAACAATGTAAGGCCCACGCCACATTGGTTCGAATTTCCCAGCTCCTAAGACATCTTTATCTTGTTCATACAAAAGAACAAGATCTCCTTCAGAGAAGACACGAGGTTTGACATGCTTGTCATACTATGCCTTAACACGTTTCTTCTGGGATTCTATTACAAGAGTAGCGTCACGGCGAGTCTTGTCTAATCGCATCAAATACAATAGACGTTCTTCTTCGACAGAAGTATTTGGTAAAATTTCTACAGCTAGTTTCAAAGATGGAATTTCACATTCTATTGGCAGAATGGCTTCCATGCCATAAACTAGTCAAAAAGGGGTGAATCCTGTGGTAGACTTAATAGATGTCTGATACGCCCACAATGCCGAAAATAACATTGTGTGCTAGCTGGTTTTATGTATTCCTATCATCCTTTGAATCATAGTGATAAGAACCTTATTAATGGCTTTGACCTGGCTATTAACCTGTGGATAATAGGGAGTTGAGCTATCATGATGAAGGCCGAACTTCTCTGTAAGTTCAGACATCATATTATTTCTAAAATGACTACCGTGATCGGTAACGATAGCCCGAGGAACACCGAAACGAGTGATGACATGATTGAACAGAAAAAGTGCTGCAGTCTTCCCAGTATTATCGAATGTCGGCATTGCCTCGACCCATTTATTAAAATAATCAACAGCAACAATAATGTACCCATGCCCCCCGGCCGAGTGAGGGTGACATGTCATGAAATCAATACCCCATTTAGCGAAAGGACCTACTGAGACTACAGGATGAAGGGGAGCAGGATGTGACCTGATCTTCTGATTATAGGTCTGGCAGGCATGACATTTCTGAACAACTGTAATGCAGTCATGAAACAATGAAGGCCAAAAATATCCTGCACGTAAGAGTTTCTGAGCAGTAGCATACCCAGACATATGACCACCACATGCTCCATAGTGGCAGTCATTCAAAGCTCTCTCGAATTCCT
The DNA here is from genome assembly GCA_000966675.3 of Picea glauca. Taxonomy (NCBI): domain Eukaryota; kingdom Viridiplantae; phylum Streptophyta; class Pinopsida; order Pinales; family Pinaceae; genus Picea; species Picea glauca. The sequence goes on along the minus strand of JZKD02S1193540.1, from coordinate 391,912 downwards.
CAAAAGTTAAACAACGTCGAAACACAGAGTCAATACCTCGACGGTAGAGTGTATCACCAAGGATAATATAATGACGTGCTTGATAACGGATACGATGTCGTTCGACACTAGACAAAGCAGGCCAAAAAGTTTGATTCTGGAGATATATAATGATATCTCCGTACCAAATATCATCGATACTTATAAGGAAAAGTGACTCGTCAGGTAACGAATCAACTGCTACTTTTTCCGTGGCAGTGTGAGGAAAATCACAAATCAACTCAGCGAAAACCAAAGACTTCTTCGATGTGGCACGATCGAATTCCAAATCAAACTCCTAGAGAATAAAAATCCACTTGGAGTACTTGCCCCCCAGCAATTGACTACTCAATATATGTTGCATGGGGTTACAGTGTGAAATCACGGTAGTTTTCCTAGCGAGAATGTAATGACGAAAACATTGAACTGCTTGAACAGCAGCCAAGGCTAGCTTTTCAACACGTTGGTATTTAATTTCTGTAGAAGTTAAACTTCGACTCAGGTAATATATAACATGCTCATCATGGGCATCATCCTCTTGAACGAGAACCATGCCGATGGTATACTCGTACGTAGCTAAATAAAGAAAGTAATCTCGACTATAATTCGAAGGAAAAAGAAGAGGAGCTTTGGTAAGGGACAACTTCAAGGCTTCAAAGGCATCGTTGGCAGCTTTATCCCAGACAAAATCTGAACCGCTCTTTAGAAGACATGTAAAACCCCGAGTAATCTCAGCATAATTCGGGATGAATCGACGAAGAAAGTTTACTTTCCCCTGCAAACTTTGTAACTGGCATAAAGAAGAAGGAGAAGGGAGATTAAGAATCGCCTCGACCTTGATAGGATCCACCCAGATCCCATGGCGTGAAACAATAAAACCAAGAAGATGGCCAGATTCAACGCAAAAGACACATTTATGCAGATTCAAGCGAATGCGATAGAATCGACAATGCACGAAAATAGCTCGGAGATGCTTAGGGTGATCGAATCGATGTAAAGAGTGAGTCGACAAATCGTCCAAATAAGGTTGAACAATATGCTTAATATCATGAAATGTGTAAGACATAGCACGTTGGAATGTAGCACATGTGTTCTTTAGACCGAAAGGAATTTTATGGTAGGCGAAAGTACCCCAAGGACAAATAAAAGTTGTTTTGTGTTGGTCCTCAGGAGCGATATTGATTTGACTATAGCCGGAAAATCCATCCATGAGAGAAAAGATTTCACTTCCGGCACAGTCATCGACGATTTGGTCAACGAAAGGGGTTGGAAAATTGTCCTTTGGACAAGATTTATTGATATACCGATAATCAACACAAACACGTATACTACCACCCTTTTTATCGATTGGTACTGGGTTAGAAGCCCATTCTGTCAAGGCCACAGGATAAATAAAACCGGCTTTCAGAAGTTTTTCAACCTCAAGTTTAATGGTTGTGGCTTTACGTGGATGGACAGGACAGAGGCGCTGCCAGACTGGTTTGGCTCCGGGGTATGTCTTAATTTCATGCACCACAATAGACGGGTCGATACCATTTCTTCATAACTCCATGCAAAGATATCACGAAATTATTTAAACAAGGAAGTGTAAGTTACAATTTCTTCTGGAGAACATGAAGCTCCAATATGAACGTTCTTGACTATCCCAGGTTTCACTGAAATATCTATGGGTATCGTGGGAGAAATGTTACTCAGGTTCCCTTCTGCAAACACATCTCGTGTAGATCCAGGAACGGTCGTAACGACAATAACGGTCGACGGAGTCGAAATCCGTTGGTAATTCTCAAGAGTCTGTTGTTCCAGAAACAGTATGGAACGATGATGCCCATCGTCTCAAGGGGTCTCATCCAAGATGAACATGATCATCTCATCAGTTGGAAAAACAACACGGAAAGGATCAGGAGACAATTCCTCGCAAGAAGAAGTAGTAGGGGTTGCCGATTGAATAGCTTGGTAGGCGGACTCAACCGAACTTAATGGCATAACGTTGTCGAAACGAATATGATCCCCAGGATCAGGGACTATCCAAGGGTTGGCAGACACTGGAAGTTCACGAAGTACAGTAGAGATCATATTAATAGATGCAACTAACGGGCGTGGAATATCGGGTGGTGGTGGTATGGGAAAAGTACCCATTAACGAGGAATCTTTTAAAAGATCGACTCCAACATTCTCATAACCCGGTGGGGTGTTTGCTATGAACGACACGTTTCCCGTGCGAGTATCAGCATTAAAGAAGGCAAGTTGATCAACCATGACCACTTTTCCCTGGTGAGGAAATCGTAGGACACGGAAAAGGGTTGACACAACAGCACGCATAGAATCGACCCAACTTCGACCAAGGAGAAGATTATAATCTAGGGGAGTATCAAAAACTTCCACTTCCACCTGGACGGTCTTACCTTCGAGAGTAAAAGGCAATGACAGAAGAACACCATAAGGTTTGAAACCAGAGCCATTGAAGGCTCGCAAATTTTTTTGTGATTCGGTTAATGGTGGAGAGCCAATGGCTTTCCAATAAGAAAAAGACATTACGCACGTAGAGGCACCCTCATCAATAACCATCCGACAAATGCTCTTGTCGGCAACAACAACTTGGATTTGAAATGCAAGCTATGCGGGTAACCTTGGAATATGCTCTTCCAAGTCAAAGACTATCAAATTTGTGTCCATGGGATCGATTCCACCTATGGCTTTCAACAGGGCCCTTCACTGTGCAGGACAAGACTGAAGGACTTCAAGGGCAGACATCGCTGAAGGTGCTTGGGCCAGATCTTCTACAATGTTGTAGTTCTGAGCCGCACGTGCATGAGGATTGAATGTCGATTTCTTAATGACACCTTTGGGGGGTGGTCGTATAACTGTATCAAGATTCAATCTTTTGAGATGAAGAGGACCGGTTGTGGGTGGATTCGATGGAGAGGGTTGTACCAGATCAGGAGGGGAATCGTCAACCTTCTCCTTAGAAGGAGTATAGTCTTTAGCTGTAGTGGTAAGTGCAACATTGTCTTTCTTGGAATCACCTGTGCACATCAAAACATAGGATTGTGTAGAGGTAGATGGTTGATCATGGATGACCAACGAAGCCTGTTGTTGAGACGGGAAGGGTTGAGACAAGACAACCAGAGTAGAAGGTTTCATCGTTGTTTGAAGGAACTTGTTAACTTCGGCACATCTGGGACAATCCTTCCTGTAGTGATCGTCACCACAGATAAGGCAAGGATAGCGTGGTTTGCATTTATCTCGGTCATCAACAGGAGGGGATTTGGTTTTCTCAGTCTGAGTATTGTTTTTACTCTCCTTATTATTGCCTCTCCCTTTCTTGGATTTGTTTTTACCAGTAGGCGTGGATTGAACAACATTCACTTCAGAGGTTTTACCGGCGGGAGGAGCAGGAGACGGAGCATTTTGAACATTAGAAGGATTGCATTTTGGGGGTGTAGTTGACACGGAATGTGAATGGGCATGAGTGGTCCCAATCACACCATCAGCTGCATGTGAAGCAACTGAAGCAGTAGAAGTGCTGGAAGTACCAGGACAAGGTAAATCAGGTAGTAAGTCATACAAAGTGCCCGTTTGCGAATAAACAAGATCTAGATACTGAGCGCGACTTATAGACTGCTCTTCAATAACAACACCACCCATAGCAATGTCTTTACCAATTTTGTTGACAAAAGATTTTGTAAACCATTCGGCCAGTAACTGATCAGGAAGCTCAAGTTTAATGAGACGCCTCCTCCGATGCCACTCGTGAATATGATCAGAGATATGAGTGCTCATACTTTGTTTAAAGGAGGTTAAAATCTCAGTCCCCGTATCGTAACGAATCGATAATTGGTAATGTGTGAGAAAGACCATTGCAAGGGTGTTGAAATATGAAAAGAATCCTCGTGGTAATTCAATGTACCACTTCACAGTAGCACCTGTAAGGGTGCGTTGAAAAAGACGCAGTCTAATGGAGTCGTCCATCAATGAGTTAGACGAACACCACAAATGGAAAGTCATGACATGATTATTCGGGTCCTCTCCCGCCTTCCCATCAAATTTAGGAATGTCCGATGGAAGCTTTGCAGGAATAGTAGGCCATTGGGGAGAGTGACGAATAGGATCATTGAGAATCCTGGACAAATCTGGAAGATCCAAAGTAGCAAGAAAAGGAAATTGTCGATTCACTTGTGGATACTGATGACTTTGGGGTGGAAGCCCTGTCGGTAAACCAGTGGGACCGTACGCAGTCTGCCCCCATAGGGAAGATCCTGGTTGGGTTGGTGGTGATTGAATTGGATAGTAACCCCAAGGATTTTGACCTTGAGCTTGAGTAGTGGCTTGAGGTTGAGTAGTCTGTCCTGAACCCCAAATAGCATTAGTCACACCTGGATACGGTTGGCCTATAGTAGGGACAGCTTGCTGCCCCCCAGCATTTTGAGGAAAATGTTGCATAAGTTGATTCCAATACTCGGCCAATGCAGGAGGTATGTTTTGTCCTAAAGGTGAGTTGGGTCCTCCAACCAAAGGGACAGTTCCACCTGGAAGTTGTGTACCAACCGTAGGTTGTGTAGTAACTATGTTATGTCCGGGAAAAGGAAAAGGAAACATACTACTCTGACCACCAACAGGATTCTGTACATTAGGCGCAACGGTCGGAATAGTGCCACCAGGATTAAGATTGCCAGGAGGAAAAAGTTGAGGAGGGAGTGTCGGGATGAAACCGGGAATAGGATGCCCAGGAAACTGAGGACCACCTGGGGAATCGACTGGAGTTTGTGGGGGTGTTGGATGAGAAACATTCAACGATGGATTCAGCGCATGGTAACCAGGAGGTAAATTTGGATTAGCCTCAGTAGTTCTCTAGGTATTGATAGGAGGAAGAGTAGTTGCAGTAATTCCGATTGGGACACTCGTAGTATTTGCAAGATGGGCCATCTCGAGATGAATAACAAAACGATAAGTAGTAGTCGCAGGTGTAGCCTCTGGTTCAGGAGACGCAAGAGGGTTGACGAGTTCGTAAACAGGGGATTTAGTACCAAACAAGACTCATCGGAAATTACCTGACCGAAAAGGATCTTGGCCTACTACACTGTGAGAAGGCCCAACAATTGATTCAGAAGATACAGCAAGAGCTTCTCCAGCAAGATGAAAACGTCCTGTAGGTCGTTCACCACGACGAAGATGGTAGTCCTCTATAGTATTGTGAATTCGAAATTCAGCAAGAGGATCAGTGGGTTCTACTTGTGGAGGTGGTGTAAATACTTCTGGGACGTCACTTATGTCCACGTGTGGTAGAGTAACAAGGGGAATTTCACCCGGACGAGGAGAATCCTCAGGGGTACCCTCAGGTGTTGCCGTATGCAAAGGTTGTGAAG
>JZKD02S1193540.1:354083-364424 GCA_000966675.3 Picea glauca | reverse complement strand
TTTTCACCTGCGGGTTTTTTTTTTTTATTAATATATTTTATAATTTTACTTTATAAAGAAGCTCGACCTTTTAGTGCCGATAACAGGATCTCCGCCCCTCATACTTCTGTAAATGATTCATATTTTCTGAAGTAATTATTGGGTGGTAGCCATTTTGATTATGTTTCATAATTATATGCAATTGCTTTACTAAGATGCTTGGCCCTGTAGTCTTGATAACAGGACCGCCACCCCTTATGCTTCTTTCTTTGCAGAAGAATATCTGTGTTTGTTTCTCTATTTGGAGTATATCTGAAGCAGGGATGTTACAAGCATTCAAGCCCCCCACACCATTATTATCCTAATGAGATTTTTTTTTTGAATCATGTAGTCTCTTCAATACCGTTTTTTTTTTTATTATTTAAATGGTTTATCTGTCGTTTAATGGTAGGGAATTTGAGAGCCCATCCATTACATAAATCATAAAGGGGAGCCCATCCATTACAGAAAACATAAAGTCATACCATGGGTTTGTTGTCAAGTATTTGTTGTGACTGTTTCATTTAGTGGCTAAGAATTGCAGGTTTATATATGTAATTCTATTTTTCAACCTATGGGATTTTTGGTGTTTTGTATCACTTTTAGTGATTTGGAAAAAAAAAATTCATCTGCTAGACAGTTCGGCTGTGTACTTCAGGGTGTTTCTTACGCCTCCGATCCTCCACAATCTACATTTGTATAGTTTCTAACTGGAAGTTGCAGACGGTACACTAACATAGTTTTGACGCGTGGCCTTGAAACACTTTTCAGTAGGTGGGGTGAGCTTTGGTGCCAAGAAATCATTCAAGAGGTTTTCTATTAATGGTTTCTTTAGCTTTCGATAATCACAGATATGTATCCTTGTGCTCTTGTTCACATAATTGTATTTTATAGGTGCCAGGATTGTATGAATAAATCCTGTAAGCTTAAGAACAAGAGGAGGAATAGGGGTGAGATTATCAAAATGTCGATCGAATTTCTCATTCACGAACTCTTCTTTGTTCATGCTGCTCCTGGCTCTAGCCAACTCACGTTTTGGGTAATCGTTTTATCACTCACCTTTGGGTAGTTGTAATCGCCTTTCCTGTAGCTAGACGTAAAGTAAGGAAGGGGCAGAGCCAGCTTTCAGTATCAGTAGTTGTCCATGCACGAGTATGTACCTGCCCGCCTATCCATCTATCCCCCTCTCTATATAATAACCCGCCTATGATGTACCATAGAATGGTAGGCGTAATTCATGGGCAAAGGCAAAGGTGTAGAGCTCAACAAAGATAGTCTCGGCTCAAAAGAAAGTAAGAGCCAAAAAAAAATATTGAATACGAGTAGGAAGACCTTCTTCCATAGATAGACAAGAAAAGAAAACCCAGTCAGTAGTTGTTCGTATCATCTAGAGAAGAGCTAAGACCTTCTCCTGGGTCTACCTTCTCTAAAGAAGGGCCTCCTAAGTTGGGTCTCCAAATGGGTCACAGATGGGTGGTGGAAAATCAAATTGGTAAGAAGAATCTTATCATAGATGAGTGAAATTCCAAACAATCGGTCTACATTTTTGGTTGCAAAGATTATGTTGTGCAAGTTCAAGATAAAGTTAACAATATTTCCATTGAGAAATGCACAAAAACAGGAGTTGTCTTTATGGATGTCATGGCAGCTTGTGAGATAGTTAACTGTAATGGAGTTGAAGTGCAGTGTCAGGGTATAGTTCCAACTGTTTCTGTTGATAATACAACTGGTTGTCATCTATACTTAAGCCAGAGTTCAATGGGAGAATCTATAACAACAGCCAAGTCAAGTGAAGTTAATGTGCTAGTCTCGGATGCAACAGATAATTCTGACATGGTATATACCTCTATGCTATTTATCGCTCTAGGCTTCAGTAGCTGCAAAGTTAGGCCATTCATTCTTCTGTGACTAAAACTCTTTCTCACTGTATCAGTTAGATCATAAAAAATATTTAGGACTCTTAATTCCTTTCTTATTTCATGCGTGAGTAATTTTAGGCCAACATTTGGATTTTTGACAATTATGTAAATCATGAAATCTAACAAACTTTTGAATACTATAGTATACTTCTTGATCTGTAGGTTTGAACCACTAAAGCATGACATAAATAAATTGAGGTCTGAACCTTCTCTATTTTCCATAATCCTAATTATTATCTAAGATAAAAGAATGTAGAGATATGAGCATAAAATGAAACAGTGCAGATGTAAAAATAGGATACACGAGGAGAACAGAACTAAAAAGATGGACGCAGCATAACACTTGGTGAGGACAAGCCAATAGAGAAAGAAAATTGTGAAGACAAGCCAAGAGAGTAAAGACATTGTGAAATTAATATCAAAACTTCATCTTCAAAGGAACAGATAAGAAGACAAATGGTTTCACAATTTTCATAATAGATGTTCCATTTTAAGAGGATGTAGTGAAAATTGTATGTGTAGCAAAACTTGTTATGAAGTTTCTGACTTTTTTTTTTTTTTTGATAATTTCTAATTTGAAAAATTTGATGGTAAACCCAAGCTCGAACTTGTCATGGAAAAGTCTCCACATGTCTACCTGGCTTTTAATGGGGTTGAAGAATTTGCAAGAGAACATGGGAGTTGAAATTGTGGACACAACTATTTCATTACTGCAGAAAATAAAGAGCGATTGGAGCAAGCAAAGAGTGCCAACAGCATACAGATCTCTCTCTTTATCTCTCTCATGTACTACATGTTCATATAGCTCTTAGATGTTCACACCAGAATACTCTTCAAAAATCAAATTTCTACAAGTAGAAAAAGTCATTTAGCGTGTTTCCATACCCGATAATGCCATGGGCATTGAGGCATTCTTTTGGCATCACAGTTATCCAATGGCATTTACTAAATGGTGCTTTTTCTTCCAGGTCCTATGAACTGATTATTTTTTTGCAACTACACGTTAGAGTTTAGACTCTAGACATACATATGAATTTCAAATAACAAACGTAAGGATCAATGAACTGTGCTTTAATTGCTTGTTTTACTTTGGTAAATAACAACCCTAGTTGCTTGTTTTACTTTGGTAAATTTGTTGTTTTTTTTTCTTTTTTTTTTTACATTTCAATTCGTATTGCATTTATTTTTATATTTGTTTTAAAATTTCTGTGTTTGGTTTGCAGGTTAGGCGTAGCTGGAGTTGGAGCTGGGAATTTGGCCCTTAAGGCACAGAGTTATCATTTTTTTTTTTTTGGTGGGTACAATTCCATTACTAAATCTGGTAGGCGGGTAGGTAGGTAGGCCCTTGGTTCCAGATTTTGAACCAGGGCTCTGATACCATTTGTAGAGACCTAGCTTAATTAAATACAACATCTTAATTCAATTAACATACAATTTCCTTCTCATACGTAAATTATTCATTCACATCATAAGCATAAATATTCTGCATAAGTTAAAATCTATCTACAACATGGAAATAACTCAACAATTCACAATAAAATACCTGCTTCTGATGCTAATTCTTGTCGATATGGTTGTCCCTTCCTTGCTACCTTGCTGTTGTCTTTCCTAGCCTGATGCACTGACCAACACTGCCCAAACTGAATATCCTCCCAACCAACTAGGAGCAGCCTGTTTGGCTCCCCATCTCCAAGAAATCGAAAGGAATCCTGGCCCCCATGCCCAAAACCCCTAGCAACCCGGTGCCCCCCGCAATGATACTCACAGTCTGCAAAACTCTCCCATAGAACCAGAAAAACCAAGCCAAGAAACTAGTGCTCTCGTCCCCCTCCAAAATGCTTCCTCCTCCCCAAAATTCAAAAATCCTCCTCCCAAAATAATGAATGCCTTCCACTGTAAGGCTCTCCCCGTCATATCCCCCTTCACCGACTCTTCTTTTCATTAAATTCCTTATCCATTTATTTATTATCTTATCCCCATGTATTTATTATCTTATCTGATATTATCTTTACATTTAATGTCTTGTCCCTATTATTTAATGTTTCTTATCCTTTTATTTAATGTTTTGTATCCCCTTCATATACGTAAGTTTTAATAAATTAAATTATTAACCCCATTAATTCTTTACTCACATAATTAAAGAGTCGATTAATAATTAATTAATCATTGACAGTTATGAACAAATAATTAATAATAATTAATTAGTTAATATTATATAAGAAATAATTATTGTTTAGCTAACATCTTAGTACAATCAGATTATCAAATTAATTATAATTAACAATCCTATACATTTATTTAAGCAGGGTCATTACAATTCTCTTTTGGTATAAGTCAGATTTGTCAAATTTTGCATACAACTTGTGTTTTCTTAATGTATACAATACTATCCTTAGATGTTCTTCATGTTCTTCTTTTGTTTTCGAATACACGAGAATGTCATCAATAAATACCAAAACAAACTTATCCAGATACTGACTAAATATGCCATTCATTAAACACATAAATGTTGTTGGTGTGTTAGTGAGACCAAACGGTATAACAACAAATTCATAATGTCCATATATCATTCTAAACGATGTTTTACTTATGTCTTCATCCTTTACTTTGGCCTGGTGATAACCAGATCTTAAATCTAACTTAGAAAAATTATTTTCCCCTCCCACTTGGTCGAACAGATCATTGATTCTCGGTAGGGGATATTTGTTCTTAATAGTCATTTGGTTTAACTCTCAATAATCAATACATAGTCTTAAATTTATGTCTTTCTTTTTAACAAAAGGGATTGGTGCCCCCCAAGGTGTGACACTTGGTCTGATCGATTCCTTATCCAATAGTTCTTGTAGTTGAATTTTCAACTCTGTCAATTCAGGTAAACTCATCCTATAGGGTGCCTTAGATATCAGAGCTGATCCAGGCAATAAATAAATAGAGAAATCTATCTCTCTTCTTGGGGGAAGTTCAGGTATTTCGTCTACAAATAAATCTCTAAATTTATGTAAGATGATAAAATTTTCCAGGCTGGTTTTATTTTCTTTTTCCAATAGATTTGTCACTTGAATAGCATAAATCTAAAAACGTTTATTCATGCACTTCTTAAACTGCATTGCTGAAATTTGCCTAACTCAGACTGGTTTTCTGACGCCTTGTACTTTCCTAACTGTGTTGTTTTCATCTCTGTAAGAAAGTGATTTTTCATAACAATCCAAAATTACTTTATGCTTCTCTAACCATTCCATTCCAATAATGATATCGTACGACCCTAACGACAGAATATTTAGATTTAACTTTGTATTTTGACCATCTAAACTAGGTTCACAATAAAAAATGAAATCTATTACTTTCCTTTTTGTCCATGTTGCTAGTTGTACTAACCAAGATTTTGTATGCTTTACTTTCTTAAGCTTGTTTGAATCAACTACACCAGGAGTAACATAACTCAGAGTATCTCCTAGATCAATTAAAATAGAAATATGATTATTATTAATTTTACCTTCAACTTCCACTATAGTGGATTGGTGATTAGCTTGTCAGCCATCCACAACTACATTGATCTTGTGTACGATTTTTCCCACATCTCCTACTATAGAGGCCTCTTGCAGGTTGTGAATTGTGGTCCTTGCTGTAGAAGTTAAACATGGACAATTCCTCCTTAAGTGAGGTTCTCCACACTCCCACCATTTTAACGGTTCCCTGGGGTTGTCCCCAAACTTCTTGGTTCCCAGATTAACTAGTTTCCCTCCCCCTTGGGTGTTCTGATTATTGGACTGAAAATATTTCCTTAGGAAATTCTTAGCCTCATTCCCAAAAAGGGTTGGCTGGAAGCCCTTCATCCATTGATTCATTATGTATTGTTTCTTATCTTTCCAAGCCTTGGGAAGTTTAGACCATTGTTTGTACTAGTCATAGCACATCCACACCTTTCTAAAAAAATCACTCAAGGTTTTTGGATTGTCGAATTAAATTATGTCCTTATAGGAATGTGGTAAGCAACTTAGGAACCGCTAGATTTTTACTTTGTCTTCCGTGATATAAGACACAAATCTTAATAACTCAAGAATTCTTTTTATCAGGTCATCCATGGTCATTTGGGCGAGTCTTAGCTCAGAGAGTTATTTGTTCTTTCTCTCATAATAACTTTCTAATAAATACTATTTCTTAAAGTATTTCTTGAAATATGACCATTCCATTTATTTTTCCTTTAATCCCTTGGAAAACTTTAGGTCTTGCCACCATATACTCACCCTTCCTTTTAGGTTTTGGATGGCCATTCTGACCTTCATGTTGCTAGAATAGTTATAAATCTAGAAATACTTTTTTATTTCTAGTAACCATGCATCAGCCTCCTCCCCTGTCCTGGACTCTCCTTCAAAGGTGGATGGTTTGATTTTTTTAAATTCACCCTCCAGGTGGTCCACCTGTTTCCTCTTTCTTCCTGTGTTTGTTTTGTTTTTTTTTGTTGGTGTGCTTCGGAAGAACCGTTCTCATTTTCTGCTTAAGGATCAGAATTTTTGGAGGCCCTTTTGTTGACCTCTTCTTCCTTTTCATTATCCTTTGGGCTCTTCTTTGTTACTATGTTACGCAACAATACTTCAATTATTTCCTCTTGGTCTTCGTTTTCCTTTTTAAGTTTATCATTATCTACCTTGAAAACTTGGAGTTCTAGGATAAGGTTCCTCATTGTTTCCAGAACCTGGGTAGTTGAAATTCCTTCACTATTCTGCCTAGTCTCTTTAGGAGGTCCTTGCTTGGGATTCTCCTCAAGTCTGATCTCCTCTTCATTATATGCTTCCATTATCACAACATAAACAAAAAAAAAATTGTTTGTAACAATAAGAATTTTTGTTATGCAAGTATGAGTGATGATCACTTTTCGATTTGAAAAATAAAAAGTTGATCATCGCACCCTCTAACCACGTTCCCTGGTAACGCCTAGGGTTCCTTTGTGCACCGCCATGGAAGCTTAAGGAGGGGATCCTACGCCCCCTCCTTCCCCCTCCACCTCCTTTCGACAGCTGGTTGCAGCCTGCAGTAAGAAGTCGTCCCCCTCAGTAACCCCGAGCTTTGTCAAGAAACTGGATGCCATACCAGAGATCGACCTGCCGCCTGAACTCCCAATGAAAGTAGCCCTATCCCTCTATGAATGAGGACTTGTTGGCAAGTTCATGGGACTCTGGCCCTCAACCAGATCCACATAAAACTGGATACAACGAAACTGGAGGTTGTTGATCACAAATAGTGTTACTTGCTATGCGGTCGGGTGAGGATACTTCATTTTCGAATTTATCTCTCAGGAGGATAGAGATCTGATTTTCAGAAATGGCCCGTACTTCATGGGCACCCAAGGAATTTACTTAAACAGATGGACCCCAAGTTTTGACCCTGCTTCAGAAGTCCCCAAGGATGTTCCTGTCTGGGTAAGACTCCCTAACCTACCGATTCACTGCTGGAACCCCACCTCGCTGCAAGCAATAGGGAATGGCCTTGGTCGCTACATTGACCGAGCAGAACCAAGAGACTAGTACTCCTGTGTGCGGATCTATGTGGAGGTTGATCTGGAGGTAGGTCTACCCGAGGAAATAAAACTAAAAGTCGATGACTGGCACCACTACCAAAATATGGATTACGAACAACTCCCTTTCAAGTGCAGAGGTTGCCGCGAATATGGCCACTTCCAAAGGAACTGCCCAAAGAAACCCCCCACCAAGAAAGAAGGGGAAGAGGGCTGGCAAAAGGCCCGGAAGGGGAGATCCAAAGCGAGGGGCCAAAGAAATGAACAGACAGTCCCACTGAATGCCAAATCTTCAGGGACCAAGGAAACGGAGAACAACTTCAGTATCCTGGATAAAGAAGTGGAGGAAGGGGAACCACCACCAAGAAAAGAAGTCCAAGAGGGAGAAAAGGGAGACCAAAATCCTGAAGACAAGGGAAACCAGCCAGCAGAAGAATAAGGGGCGAAAAATAACTCCCCCCAAAGGCAGGGCATCGAGGAGGGGGAGATCTCATCAGGAAATGAATCAGAAGGAGCAAGTGAAGCTTGGGACACCCCAAAGAAGCCGGGGAGAGGTAGGAAATCCAAAAAAGTAGAACGAGACAAGGAAACCTACAAAGACATACTCAAAGGAGCACAACCAACCATCAAGCAAATTATCGTAGTAAGGCAAACTAGGAAGCTAGCCAAGGCCTCCCAAGGAGGCCACTCCCCTCCACAAAGTAAGAAATGAAGTTAACTTGCTGGAACTGTAGGGGTCTAGGTAGCAAAAAGAAGGAAGAAGCTCTCAGGGACATTTTCAGAGCAACGAAAACATACATTCTACTTATCCGGGGAACCAAGATGAGTCAACAAGACTCTATGAAAGTTTCAAAAAACGTATGGAAAAGCAGCCAGGGTTTAGCTGAAAACGCCAAAGGCACGTCAGGAGGACTCTGCACCCTTTGGAATGCCTCCAAAATAGATCTGATCTGCTCAGACCTTTGCATGCATTGGATCTTCTCCCAACTGCTCCATTGGGAGTCAGGGCAAACGGTAAGTCTCTTTAATATCTACGTCCCATGGCATATAGACGAAAAAAAGAATTGTTGGAAAACCCTCCTAAATTACTTCGCCGACAATGAGCTAGAAAACATCATACTAGGAGGGGACCTAAATGTAACTTTGGCCCAAGAGGAAAAACGGGGAGGATCTATTGTAAGGGACCAAGCTAGAGAATGGGTGGAGGACCTAATCTCAGCATGGGATTTAATGGATATTAAGCCGACCAGGGGACATTACACCTAGACTAACAGAAGGGTAGGCCCGGGGCATATAGCTGCCCGATTGGACAGATTCCTTCTCCAAATATCGTTCATGTCCCTTGGGCTCACAACCACCTCAGATATTTTCCCCCATAGCATCTCTAACCACAAACCAATCAGCCTAGAGCTAAGGAAGGACCAAGGCCAGGGGCCCATCCCCTTCAAATTCAATACCTCATGGATACATGATAAAGACTTTATGCAGAAAGTCTCCAACATCTGGACAAGCAAGGTCAATGGCTCTGTGTTTTACGTTTGGGAAGAAAAATTGAGAAGACTTAAGGCCGCACTAAAAGAATGGGAAAAGAATCAATATAATCCAATCGCCCTGCGACTAGAAGCCCAAAGGCGTCTGTAAATTCATCAGTTCATTTTGGAAAAGAAGGAGATTACTCAGCAAGACTTGCTTAAAGAGGAACAGCTTCAAAGGCAATGGCACAAATCCTACAGAGAGGAAGAAGGATACTGCAGGCAGAAGTCCCGGAGTTTGTGGTTGAAGGAAGGAGACAAAAATACAAGCTATTTCCACAAGCAAGCGGAAGCAAGAAAACAATATAAAGCTGTAACAGAAATTCAAGTCCAAAACATCACAATCTCTGAGCCAGAGGGCATCATGCAGGCAAATTTTGAAACATTTAGAACTCTCTACTCAGAAATGCAAAGGTCAAGCATCGACCCTCAAATGTACCCCCTTTCTACTGTCCCAAACCTAATACAAGAAGATATCAATCTCAAGCTCATGGAGGAAGTCACACAACAAGAAATAAAAGATGCAGTGGACCAAATGCACCTAGATAAAGAACCTGGACCAGATGGATTTACTGCAAGATTCTTTCAGCATTGTTGGGAAATAATCAAATCAGACCTAACCAAAATGATAAGAAAATATCAAGCGAGCAGCAAGATAGGAGGAAGCACAAATTCAGCCTTCCTGGCACTCATCCCTAAAGAGAAAGGAGCGCTGAGCTTTAGCCGATTCAGGCCGATCTCCCTCTGTAACACAAGTTACAAAATTATTACGAAGGTCATTGCAAACAGATTGAAAAATGTTGTCCCTCTAATAGTTCCAGAGAACCAGGGAGGCTTCATCAAAGGTCGACAAATAGCAGACAACATAATTCTAGTGCAAGAAGCTCTTCACTCAAGCCTACGCAGGAAAGATAAAGGTATGATTATCAAACTAGACCTTGCAAATTCTTTTGACAGAGTTAATCATAATTTCCTTTTTGAGGTAATGAAGAAGTTCGGATTTGACCAATCCTTCGTGAACTGGATAAGAGCCTGCATAGGATCGCCATGGATAGCCCCCATGGTAAATGGAAGAGTAACCAGTTTTTTCAAAGCGTCTAGGGGCTTGAGGTAGGGATGCCCTCTGAGCTACCAGCTGGAAAATTCCAGAACCCAAAGAAACCTCCAAGGACTAAAAATAGTGCAAGGTGTAAAGGAAATCAACCATGTGCAATTTGCAGATGATACCCTGCTTCTAGGTGGGGAAAGTCTGTTAGTTGCAAAAAGATTCAAAGAGGAGCTAGACGCATATGCTGCAATGTCAGGAAGTGAGATAAGCCAATCAAAAAGTAAAATTTATGGTTGGAACATCACACCCATA
>JZKD02S1193540.1:339088-352969 GCA_000966675.3 Picea glauca | reverse complement strand
ACCAACCTCAACCTAAATGGAAGCATGCAAATTGAAAAGAAAGGGACAAGACCAAATCCAATGCTGGAACATATGCTGAATCAGTGTTGGAACATATGCTGAAACAGTGCTGGAACATATGATGAAACAGTGTTGTAACATATGCTGAAACACAGTGCTGGAACATATGCTGAAACAGGGCTGGAACATATGCTGAATCACAGGGTTGTAAGCTGAAACACAGTGCTGTAACATATGTTGAAACACAGTGCTGGAACATATGCTGAAACACAGTGATGTAAGCTGAAACATAGTGTTGTAACATATGCTAAAACATAGTGCTGGAACATATGCTAAAACACAGTGCTGGAACATATGCTGAAACAGTGCTAGAGCATATGCTGAAACAATGCTGTAACATATGCTGAAACACAGTGCTGGAACATATGTTGAAACAACGCTGGAACTTATGCTGAAACACTGCTGTAACAAATGCTGAAACAGTGCTGAGACATATGCTGAAACAGTGCTGAGACTTATGCTGAAATAGTGACTGGAGTTTCGGCATTTAAATTTAATCCAGTTCTATTAGAAGACGTACAGGAACTAGTTCAGTTCACAAGTCTACAACTATAGAAGTTGAATGGTTCAGAAAGACATGCCCGAAGAAATTCGAGGCGATTTTGTAATGGGATCTGTGGCTAGTCCACCCCATTAATATAATCTATAACTGTTTCTGTTAAAAAAAAACAATAAGCATTTTTGTTAGTTTTTTCATTAAACAGAATAGTATGTAGTAAAAAACAAATTGGTCCTGTTTTGAGGTCCAAGTGTTGTAACCTTTTCTCTGATACCATATGTAATGTACCCCAAATTCCTTACTCTAGGTGCATTAAAACTTCCTTACTCTGTTATACTTAATCGGTTTAAAACTTTAATAATCACTATCAGAATATGACATATGCTTATTAGTAGTTACAAGTGAGTAGACAAGGTGGCTAACCTTTCCATGAAGTCCCGCCCATTACAATAATTCAGTACATGTGATAACACTTGTCTTAACATGTTAAGGTTTAGACTAAGCCATGAAACTGTGATATAGTTAAGTTTATAAAGTCTAAAGTAATTGTAGCCTAGCATGGTTTCTACCTTTATCAAAGGGTCCCACAAAAGTGTTCACTCAAGCTCCACTTTCAAACTAGACTTGGTAATTTGCACTTCATATCCAGTGAAGGAGTACTTCCAACTTATTACAACAATGTCATGCATTTAAGTCTCCTTTTCTTTATTATATCCCTATATTCCATGGATCAAGAATTGTTTGATCGTTGTTGTTTAGATATACAAACCTTGCCATATATATATATATAGTCATATAAGGAAATGTATTTTCTTCAGTTTATATATAAGAGTTATCGTATACCTTACTTGAAGTTTTTAACATTATTTGCATATATCTATATACGGGTCTACTTGCAACAAATTACACCATTACTGTATGCATGTTTTAACTGTTACATGTAGTGGACGTTCTTGCCAGTTTTTTGTTAAGACGTTAACATAGTAATTAAATGGACTTAGCATACACCAGTTGTATATAATGATAGGGTTGATCGAATAACGATGTTTGGTGTTGAGGGTTGGAATCCCATCAGGCATAACAGGTCATAACCCTAATACTTATTGTCCAGCCTGAAACTTCCCTAACTTAGTGACAAGGATTAGCACTAACAATGTTATGGGCTTGGTTAAATGCCCAGTTAAGACATGTCCGTAAATAACATTAAATTCACTAGGTGAAAGTTATGAGGGTTCTGCACTATACTGGTTCTAGGTTCTCGTGATCAATGTGGATATGCCATGCTCATTTTTTCACATGGATAACGTACCCAAAACTTCTCCATGCCATTACTCTGCAATACGAGGATCCATGGTTAACTAATGTCTCATTTTCCTTTGGCTCTATGCATTTGCAAAAACACCCAGTGCTAAATTCTGCAACGCTTCTCTGTGTGTAAAAAATGGATGATTTTAGGGGCTAAATTTCGCTCATGGGATAATTTTCCATGGTTTTTCAAAAAATGAGATTTTTTATTTTAAAAATGATTTGCCCAAATTCTTTAGGATAAAATTATTTTACCTTAAAAATCGCCAAACATTTATAAAAACTATATAAAATCCTTATAAATTTGAATATTTTTACAAAAATATAGCCAAACATGTATAGTTGGCATATGAAGGATTAGTAATATTGGGCAAGGTTTCTACATTTTAAAACAAATTTTCATCCTTAAAATAATCCCCGGTGTAAAACCGATGACATGGAGGGTTCATGCTCTACATAAGGCAAGAAATGGGTGCACGTCTGTCCGGTTCCCTCCTCTACCAAGTAAACACATGAAAACTCTAACGCTTAAACTGTCCTATAAAAGGTGTGGAAGCTCGAAAAGACTAGTTGTATTCATGATTGTCTCTGTAACTATTTTCCTTCTGGCTTCTAATTGAGGTCCCTCCTTTCTCTATTCGTAAATCTCTGAATGTATTTCCATCCACACTCTGTGTAAAATAAGTATCTCTAACTCGTGGCAGTTTACGACCATGTCTCTTCTCGTGAGGGA
Source organism: Picea glauca (assembly GCA_000966675.3). Taxonomy (NCBI): domain Eukaryota; kingdom Viridiplantae; phylum Streptophyta; class Pinopsida; order Pinales; family Pinaceae; genus Picea; species Picea glauca. The sequence continues at coordinate 350,372 of JZKD02S1193540.1, read as the reverse complement.
AACCACCCGCTACTCAAGTTTTTCACTGGGAATCATATGGAACTTTTATACAAGTGGTTTAGTTTCATGATTCAAGCGTAGACCCGTAACAATTTTAGGGTTTTGTTGGCAAGAATTTATCCTCAATATTCTCCTTTAAGTTTATGCTTGTATTTTCTTTTGGGTTATTCATGGCACGCTTATCGTCCACAAATTCTCGTGGTTACATCTTCCTCTAGTTTTCCATAGTGATTCTTAAATACTCATATGATGTTCTGTATGTTTAAATTATATCTCATTATTTCATGTGTATTACATCGTAAATATGTCTTACATTCGTAAGGTATGTAGGGTTTTTCATGAATGTCCGAGCGACACCTTCCTAGACTTACTGTGATTTATTTTCGTTTTAAATAAATTGACAGTGTATAATCATAAAGGAAATGTCCCCTATGTTTGTAATGATATTTTGATGCAAACCCCTTATTTCTCCTTAGGGATGCACAACCTCCCGGTCAGGATCTCTAAATTTCAGAGCCGAAACATCTCTCCTGGTTCTGATCTGGAACCTCTGAAACTAAGTCCACAGGACCTTATCTACATTTTTCCCATGCAAACTAGTGCTAGGCACACGCTCTCACTCTTCACGACCACGGGCTTAACCCAAGAGGTGTGTCATATTTCATGAATCTAGGGTTTCTAATATGACGATTCCTTGACTCCTCCAAGTCCCAAAAACCCGGTGAGGGATAATAGAGATTAGCTCCTCCCTTCCCATGTCTCACGTGACCACGCGCTCGTGACCACACGCTCGTGACCACAATATTTACCACAAAGCGCTTCATCTCCTCCAAGTCACGAAAGCCAAAACACTCCCAGATTATGAATCAATGTCTTGAAGTGTCTGAAAATCCGACGGTCCTGATCCTTTCGAGGTTTTGTCGGTCAAGAGTCCTGACCCTTTCCCTTTGTGTTCTCGGTAGCTGGAACCCGAAACAATGCCTCACTTGCAAATTGATGGCTCTAAGCCTCAAGAGATGTGATAGTCTGGATCTTTTCAGGGTTTTGTGGGCAAAGAGTCCCGACTCTTTCCCTTTGTATCCCCGATTGATGAAACCCGAAACCACCCCCTCGCTACAAATCAACAAATCCAAGCCTCAGAAGATATGGCAACTTGGATATTTTCAAGTTTTTGTGGGCCAAAACTCTCGACTCTTTTCCTGTGTATCCCAGGTAGCCGAAACCCAAAAAGGGACCAATGTTAACCTCCTCGCAACTCTGTTTGATCCAACAACTCACGAGATTTTGCGTCTCTCTCCAAAATCTCTCCACCTTCTCTTTAGATCTTTGTGGGTCTTCCCTCCTAGACATATGCAATGCTAATTCTTGTGCACTTGTCTCGAATCAGGTGATCGTTGGTTCTCCACTTTGAGATAACGGTCAATAACACCCCTCTTCTAGAGCTTTTAATCTCTTAGAATTAGAACAATTTCTAAGTCCCTGAAGTTATTTCCCTTAACTTCAACCAGGAAATGAGTTCTTGGATCTTCGACAACACTTTCTGAAGTGTTATACCTTCTGAGCTGCGTCTAATGAAAACTTCGATTTCCCGCGCACTCCTTACATATAAGGGATCTCGATAGCTCAGATCCAAGGGATTTCTCACCAAGAATTTCCTCCCGATCTCCTAATGTTCTCCTCTTGCTCGAGGCACACTTTGCAGAGCTTCAAGTGAAGAGAAACAATTGAAACTGAAACTAACAGTCAGAGTTCCATCATCCCCTACAAAGATTCATCCACCTGTTGATAAAAACAAAATAACAGAGATTTCAAATACAGTTCACACACCATGCATTTGGATCAATTTTTCCTCTGTTATATTCACAAGTTCCAAAACGGCTACAAAATACATTCCATTTACAACAGCTTTGAAAGGTTCAAATTTTACTGCTAAGTTGTCTTTCTCCTACACTACCTTTCCTCTGTGTTTCAACCCCCCTTTTTTTTTATCTGGGCATAAAAACCTCTACTTAACTCAAAAAAAAATATTTCTAGGGTTTCCCTTGGCTACTTGTCAACTCTAGAATCCATCCTACGCTATCTTAGTCCAGTCACATTCTAGAGCCGTAGTGGAAACCCCTTCTCCGCTTGCAATTTTCAAAACATGCCTCAAAGCGTAAATTTCGTCATTGGTTCAAGCGTGCCTCAAAACTGAATTTTGGCTCTGAGTTAAGGCGAGTTTCAAATCTTTGTTGTAACTGCCAACGTTGAAGTTCTGGAAGAACTCCCATGTGTTGAGTGGTCCTACCTCTGTGTGCTTGCCAATGATGCTCCTGCATCATACTCCCCTTGACAAAAATTCATGGACTCATGTCCATGAGTTCCTTCACTGATTTTCAATTCTTCTAGATAACAACTTCATTCTACCAATTGGAATATTCTATTGGGTGCCCCTTCCACTTGACCATATACTCAAAATAGGTCTTCCTCCCGGTCTTCTTGTCGATCCTCTGATCAACAATTTTTTCCATCTGTGGCTTTTCTGTTGTGGGCATTTGCTTTTCCCACTGGATCTTCACTTGATATTTTGGCCCCTCTATTTCATATCTCCTATAAGGATATAGGTTTTAAATATTGAATATGGGTGATATGCCCACATCATCTGGAAGCTCAATCTCGTAGGCATTTGCAACAAACTTCCTCAAGATCTTACAGGGTCCTATCTTCTTCATTTTTAACCTATTATATGTTCCCCTAGGAAGCCTTTCTTTCCTGAGATGTGCCAAAACCTGATCTCCTATTTCAAATTGAAGTTCCTTGTGGTGTTAATCATTTTTGTCCTTGTATTTCTCGTTATAACTATGCAACTGTCCTCTGATCTGGCTATGGAGCCTCTGCATTTCTCCAACAAAATGTTCTACTCCAACGCTCTTGATCTCACTCTGTTCCAGGTCTCTCAACTCAGCTACTCCCTTGGTTTGCATTCCATAGAATATTTAGAATGGGATATTTCTAGTGCTCATGCTTGGTGAGTCATTGTATGAAAATTCTTCTTGAGGCAAAATCTGATCCCACTAGTTATGGTGCTCAGTGACCAGACTACTCAATAAATTTCCCAAACTTTTGTTTACCACCTCAGTCTTCTCATTTGTTTGAGGGTGATAAGATGAGATGAAGTAAAAATATGTCCCCAACTTCTTCCACAGTTTCCTCCAAAAGTGACCAACAAATTTGGTGTCTCTGTTTGAGACAATGCTCTTGGGTAGGCCACGAAGTCTCACAACTTCCTTGAAAAATATATTTGCAACATGTGTTGCATCACTGGTCTTCTGGCATGGTATGAAATGTGCCATATTTGAAAACCAATCCACTACCACAAATATGGAATCAAATCCTCTTTGTGTTCTTATCAATCCCAACACAAAATCCATGCTTGTTGCATCCCAAGGCCTCTCTGGTATTAGCAATGGTTGATACAATCTAGTGTTCTTCCTTTTTCCTTTTGCATGTTGGCAGATTCTACATCTTTTCAAAAATTTTATCACCTTTGTTCTCATACCTGACTAATAGTATGAACTGCTTAACTATGAAAACATTTTATCATGGCCAAAATGTCCAGCCAATCCTCCACTATCTTTCTCTTCAGAAGATTATCTCTCATTCAGCATTTTGGTATGCACAACTAATTTCCTCTGAACAACAGTCCTTCCTAAATCATGCCCTTTTCCCACTGAATTCTATCTCTTAGCCCAAGGTTTTCACATGCTTCATATGCTTCCTTGAAGTTTGTATCATTACAATACATATCCTTAAGGTGTTCAAACCCCAATGTCTTCACCTAGAATTCCTGCAGAATAAAACATCTCCTGCTTAATACATCAACAACCTTGTTAGCATTCCCAACAATGCGTTTTATGACAAAAGTAAAAATTTTCATAAATTCCACCCATTTTCCATGCCTCTGATTCAATTTTTCCTCCCTGGTTATGAATTGTAAGGCTTGGTTATCGCTATACAAGACAAATTCTTGTGGGACAAGGTAATGTCTCCATTTCTTCAAGGCTTGAATTATGGCATAAAACTCCTTGTCATATGTGGAGTACTTCCTCTTAGTCTCATTCAGCTTCTCATTGAAATAGGCAACAAGTTTTTTATCCTGACTCAGAACTCCCCCTATTGCAACTCCACTTGCATCACATCTTACCTGAAATGTCTTTTCGAAATTCGGTAAGACCGAAATTGGTCACTGTGTTATTTTCTCCTTCAATATATTGAAGCTCCTCTCTGCTTCCACTGTCCATTTAAAATACTTGTGCCACTTCTTTACTGTATCCATCATTGGTGCACAAATTCCACTGAAGTCTCTAATGAAATTCCTATAGAAACTGGCTAATCCATGAAATCTCCTTACCTCGAACATGCTCCTTGGGGATAGCCATTCTCTGATCACCTTCACCTTCTCTGGATGGATCTTCAACTCATTCGAAGAGATCAAAAAAACAAAGTAAATGAGTTATGCTTTCATAAAAGAGGACTTCTTTAGATTTATCAACAACTTCTCTGGTTGTAGCCTCCTCATCACTAGTGTTAAGTTTCTCAAATGCTCCTCTTTAGTCCTACTAAAGATTAGTATATAATCTAGATACACAACTATGAATTTGCCAATGAAATCTTTCATAATTTCATTCATCAGCCTCATAAAAGTGCTTGGGGAATTTGTTAAGACAAATGGCATAACAAGCCACTCATACAGGCCTTCATTTGTCTTAAAGGTTGTTTTCCATTCATCACCTTCTCTCATCCTGATCTGGTGATACCCACGTTTTATATCTATCTTAGAAAATAAATTTTCTCCACTTAAGATCCATTAAATCATCCATTCTTGGTAAAGGAAATCTGTACTTGATGGTGATCTTGTTGATGGTTCTCAAGTCTATGCACATTCTCCATCCTCCATATTTCTTTGGGCTCAACATAGTTGGTACTGCACATGGGCTCAAGCTCTCCCTAACCAAACCCTTATCTAGCAACTCTTGGACTTGGTTCTTCACCTCCTCGTTCTCTTGAGGTGTTAATATGTATGTCGCTTTGTTCAACAGACTTGCTCTTGGTATCAAATCGATATGGTGATTGATACTTCTGACAGGCAGCAATGAGTTATATAGCTCATCCACCACTATGTCAACGAAATTATCCAGCAGTTCCTGAACTTCCTCAGGTAAATCATCTATTGATGTACTTGTAAGGATAACATTGGGTTTCCTTACCACAATGAACTACACCTCATGTTCTTCCTTTACTTCTTTCAAGAGTTCCTTCCCACTCATGAGAAGTATGCTTGTGTTGGCCTCCTCTTTTGCTTTCTTCTCCTCTATTGGCAACAACATATGCATTCTACCATTCTTCTCCAATGTATATGTATTTTTCCTCCCATCATGAATGACATTCTTGTCAAAATACCATGGTATTCCCAACAGAATATGGAATACGTCCATGGGAATTACATTACATAAGATTTCATCTCTATATCCTCCTATCTTAATTTCAACCAAGTATTGTTTAGTAATCATTACCTAGTGTCCTTTCTGCAACCATGAAACTTTGTATGTCTTTGGGTGTACATTTTTCTTCAGCTCCAATTTCTCCACCATATCTGTGGATACTAGGTTGTCCGTGCTTCCACTATCAATGATCACCTTGCATACTTTGTCCTTAGTCTTGCAAGATATCCTGAAGAGACTGTTTCTCTGCATTAGCTTTTCAATTTGTGCCTTTGGTTTTAAGATAATTTTCCTCAACATCAGGGATGCTCCATCCTCTGCTCCTTCTTCTTCAACATCTCATCACAGTTCTTTTGAAATGTGAGCTTCGCCTCCTTCCTTCTTCTTCTCGGGACATTCCCAAGATATGTGCCCTTTCTTTCCACAAGCATAGCACTATATTCCTCCTCCGCCTATTCCTCTAGAAGAGTTTCTTCCACTCTCATGTCTTCCTCTAGAACTTCCTCCTCGTTCTGAGTGATTGTGTGGTTTCTTAGCCTCATTCTTAGACTAATGTGCCCTGTCATGGGTAACTCCCTTAATTTTGGTTGGAGCTCGACTCTTACAACTTAATTTTCTAAAGGTGGTTCTCCTCTTCTCCTTGGCAGCATTGTGTTGATTGTCTGTCATACACATAGTACAATTTTTAGTTCTTTGTCTCCTCCTTTTCTCTTTCTCTTTCGCCTGAAGTCTACAGAAGAACAATTTCTCTCTGATACCACTTGATCTAGACCCCCCTATTTCTCCTTAGGGTTGCACGACCTCCTGGTCAACATCTCTGAATTCCAGAGCTGAAATGGCTCTCCTGGTTCTGATATGGAACCTCCAACACCAATTCGACATGCCCTTATCTTTGTTTTGCCCATGCAAATGAGCGCTAGGCACAAGCTCTCACTTTTCGTGACCTGAGGTGGGACTAGAGGCCTAACCCAAGAGGCACGTCATATTTCATGACTCCAAGGTTTCTGATATGATGAGTCCTTGGCTCCTCCAAGTCTCGAAAACCTTGTGAGGGATAATGGATATTATCTCCTCCTTTTCCCTAGCTGACATAACCATGCACTCGTGACCACCAGTTTTACCACAAAGTGCTTTGGCTCCTCCATGTCACAAAAGCCAAAACACTCCCACGTTACAGATCAACAACTTGAAGCCTCCAAAAATCTGACGGTTCTAATCCTTTTGGGGTTTTTTGGGTCAATATTCTCGACCCTTTCCATTTTCATTCTAGGTAGCTGAAACCCAAAACACTCCCTCACTTGCAGATCGATGGTCGTAAGCCTCAAGTGATCTGACGGTCTGGATTATTACGGGGTTTCATGGGCCAAGAGTCTCGGCTCTTTCCCTTGTTATGCTCAGTTGATGAAAATCGAAACCACCCCCTCGCTATAAATCAATGGCTCCAAGCCTTCGAAGTTCCGACGGCCTGGATATTTTCAGGGTTTTGTGTGCCAAGAGTCTTGATTGTTTCCCTTTATTTCCTCGGTAGACGAAACTCGAAAAGGGGCCAATGGTCCAGATCTATTGGGATCCGACGGTTGTTATTCCTCCTAAGGTTTAGACGTTGAAATTCCTTACCATTAACCTCCTTGCATATCCTCTTGATCTAATGGTTCACGGGATTTCACGTCTCTCCCTGAAAGCTCTCCATCGTTCGTTCATATCTTTGCGATTCTTCCCTCCTCGACGTACGCAATGCTACCTCTTGCGTACTTGTCTTGAATTAGGTGATCATTGGTTATCCATTGCAATCTGAGGGTCAATAATGCCCCTCCTCCTGAGATTTTAATCTCTCTGACTTAGAAAAATTTCTAAGTCCCTAAAGGTCTCGCCCTTTGCTTCTCCTAGGAAATGGGTTCCTGGATATTCGACAACACTTTCTGAAGAGTTATCCCTCCTTTGCTTCATCTAATGCAGAATTCAATTTCCCACACACTCCTTGCATCTAAATGATCTCGATTGCTCAGATCCAAGGGATTTCTCACCAAGAAATTCCTCCCGATCTCCTGGCATTCTCCTCTTGATCAAAGAACACTTTGGAGAGCTTCAAGTGAAGAGAAACAATTGAACCTGAAACCAACTGTCACAGTTCCATCCTCCCCTACATAGATTCATCCACTTGTTGATAAAAACAAAATAATAGAGATTTCAAATACAGTTCACACACCATGCATTTGGATCAAATTTTCCTCTGTTATATTCACAAGTGCCAAAATGGCTACAAAATACATTCCATTTACAACAGCTTTTAAAGCTTCAAATTTTACTGCTAACTTGTTGTTCTCCTACACTACCTTCCCTCTGTGTTTCAACCCTTTTTTTTTATCTGGGCATACAAACTTCTACTTAACTCAAAAAAAAATTATTTCTAGGGTTTCCCCTGACTACTTGTCTACTCTAGAATCCATCATACACTATCTTAGTCTAGTCACATTCTAGAGCCATACTGGGAACTAATGCTCCGCTTGCAATTTTCAAAACATGCCTCAAAGGGTAAATTTCGGCACTGGTTCAAGCATGCCTCAAAACTGAATTTCGGTGCTAAGTTAAGGTGGGTTTCAAATCTCTATTGTAATTGCCAACATTGAAGTTATGGAAGAACTCCCATGTGTTGAGTAGTCTTGCCTTTGTGCGCTTGTCAACGATGCTCCTGCATCATATTTCCTTTCTTAAAATACGTGCATGCAGTACCATGCCTGTAATAGCTCTCTATACATGCCTCACATAATTAATACAGGAAAAGTTAAGGTCACAAGTCCTCTCTTGTTGTAAATAATTACATTCCTCAGAGTTTATACTTCGGGTGTAGAATTTACCCTAAATTTACATTAACAAAATTTGTGTTTAAGATGTCTATCCACACTTCTTTTGCATAAATAAAAATAGTGAGTAACTTCCAAATTCTCTTCCATGGGACAAATTATTAGTGATGGAAAAAAAGGTTACAGAGGCTCCAAAAATCTTATTTTAGGTTTAGTTTTATGCTTGGTTTCTTGTCTTTGTTTTCTTTATCATCAGTTCATAAGTTTAATAATTATGATAAAAGTATCCCACAACCCTATTTGAAGTCCCGAATTGGGAAATAAACACCTCTGTGGAACAAGTTTTATGTTGTGCAGACTTTTTTGTTTTGGTTATGAAATGTATTGCATGTTTAGAAATGTACTCTTACTTTTTTATATTCTGGAGCATTCAAGAAATTATTTTGGTTACCAAAATCATGATGGGACCCCTATTTCCTTGCGAGGATCCCCATTAGTTACTTTAGGGTCCACTCCTCCCCTTCGTACTATGGACAACTTGTGTTAGTGATGCCAATGGAAATTCACTCATGCCAACCTCAAGCTAAGTATTATCCATGTGTTGAATCTTCAATATTGAATTTTGTTTCCTTCTTTCTTAATCCTATTTAATAATTATCGATTTATCTTCAATATTTAATTTTTTTGGTTCTTCACAACATTGTTTATTGATTTTCACAATTTTCGCCTTGCAAGACTTAAATATTCCGACCAAATGGATTTACAAGATCGGCTCACTCGAAAGTTATTTGAGTTCCAACTCTCGACGTTAAAATTAGCTTCCTAGGTTCTATTTATAGTGGTACAGGGTTCCACCCTAGGGTACTATGTTGTGATTGTTTTGAACCAGGTTCCAATGACAAACTAGTTACATGTATTTAAATTCTTTAATGTAATAAACAAATGTAAAGGGAAAACATATATTGAATACGATCCCATGACTATTCATCTATGATAGCATGTGTTATGTATAATTTTGAATATTTTGTTTTGTATATAAACCATCACATATAACTAATGTAATTTCTCTCTAAAGGAGAATTGTTACTTACTTTATCATCATTCTATGATACTTGTACAGAAACTGATATGGTATACTACATGTATATTTATGTACATAGATACATCTATGTGATTATATGGAATGCACACAGTCATCTTGTATATTCTTATAATTTTCCACACTAGAACTAACAGTTTTAACATTCTCTATGCCTAGTCCAACATATACATAATAGTACCATATATATATGTGTGTGTGTGTGTGTGTGTGTGTGTGTGTGTGTGTGTGTGTGTGACTCAACTCCATTAAAAGTTAAACATTTACAATAAATTTCTTATCTTTACTCAATGAATTAAGTTTACCTATAAAGAGTTATCCTATAATTCCATTTCATTCTATCAGCTATTAATCAACAAAAGATTCAACAAGGAACAAGTAGATGTACATATCTGAATAAAGTGTTGGTACAACAATTGTAACAACCAAGTTCCACCCAACCGTAGAACAAAACAATCAGAATACTTGTTTCGTTCACCCCCTAGCATGACCATGAGTCCATAAGGGAGAATTCCCATGATCCTCTTCCGCTATAGTCCTTTTTCAGATTAGAAATCCCCTTGTCTCACACTCAAAACAATGTTCATAATAGAAAGTGATATCCTTTCCCCAACATAATTAGCAATGTCATGCCTCCTCCCATATGATGTATATACAAAAGCCTCTTGGGCCTAGGTCTTTTTCCCCCTTTGGGAATTTTCCCAGCTTTACAAATCCTTGATTTTCAGGGGCTGTCAGTGGCCAAATTCCTTATTTTCCACTTGTAAAATTCATCCATGAGGTAGTTCAATTCTATTCCCCACTGATGGAGTCGTGGTCAGTTGATTTCAACCTAGTTGTTCCATTTTTCCTTCAACAATTAATATAAAAGGATTTGTCTTTTACATGTGTTATAGCTAAAGAATTGGTTGGGAAAATCAAATCTTTTCCCAACTATCACAATAATTAATTACAATTAATCAAATTCCAAATTGGAATTTCCATAAATGGAAATAAGTTTCCAAATACGAATTTGCCAAAAACAAAAATAATTTCCTAAGTGCATACAAAATTTAGTAATTAATTATTTTGGGGGATATTACAATCGACCAGAAGAACATTGTTTTGGATACTATATAGGTTCCTCACTCATTTTTGTAAATGTGTTGAACCTACATAGAATAGATCTAGCTAAACAATAATACACACATTTGTAGAGAGAATTGGAAAAGGAAGAAGAAGGAGAGAAAGAATGGAAGAATTCTCATTAACCGTTGTGAATAATGAATAATTTACACATGATATACTTTGTATAAATCAATGAGTTCAAATTGAGGTGAACCAAGTCGCCATAGTGGTGGTCTAGAGTGATTTCAACACACACCAACAGTTACGGGAGTGAACTTCCACCTATTCTAGTCTCTCAGGCAGTTACTGGAGTGAACTGCCACCTAGTTGAGTTAACTAGTCAACTAGTCATCAGTTAACTAAATGAACGGAAATTAGTGAGGATTTAACTCAAGGAATCAAGGCTAATGTTCCACTCTAGTGATGATACCAAGGCAAGGTCGAATTATCATGGTGATGATCCCAATGTTGCATGGTGATGATCCCAATGCAACATCTAAACTAAACTTAACTAGTCAAACTGAAGTGTGAACTGAAAGAGAATTTTCTCCAGGTGGAAAATTCTCTCCTAAAATATAGGAGAATGGATAATGACTAATTATGACTAATAAACAAATAAAAACCTTAGTAAAAATAAATCCTAGGTGTGTGTGAAGTAACTCCAACACCCCCCTCTGAACATCAGTATGATGAAAATAAAGATTGGGTCCTGGCAACGAGGCCATCTTAGGTACCCAAGTACAAAAGATACACTAAAAATAAAGTGAGGAAAGAGGGAAACCTCATGGGAAACCCCC
>JZKD02S1193540.1:307935-329280 GCA_000966675.3 Picea glauca | reverse complement strand
AGTTCTTATATCCATAGTCATCTAAGGCAATGCATTTTCTTGAGTTTATACATAAGAGTTATTGTATACCTTACTTGAAGTGTTTAACATTATTCGCATATGTCTATATACGGGTCTACTTGCAACAAATTATGCCATTACCGTATGTGCATTTTAACTGTTACATGTAGTGGATGTTCTTGCCAGTTTTTTGTTAAGACGTTAACATAGTAATTAAATGGACTTAGCATACACCAGTTGTATATAACGACAGGGTTGATCGAATAACGATGTTTGGTGTTGAGGGTTGGAATCCCATCAGGCATGACATGTCATAACCCTAATACTTACTGTCCAGCCTGAAACTTCCCTGACTTAGTGACAATGATTAGCACTAACAATGTTATGGGCTTGGTTGAATGCATAGTTAAGACATGTCCGTAAATAACATTAAATTCTATGGGTGTAAGTTATGAGGGTTATGCACTATACTGGTTCTAGGTTCTCGTGACCAATGTGGATATGCCATGCTCATTTTTTCACATGGACAACATACCCATAACATCCCCTCGCCATTACTCGACAATATGAGGATCCATGGGTAGCTAATGTCTCATTTTGCTTTGGCTCTATGCATTTGCAAGAACACCCACTGCTAAACTCTACAACGCTTCTCTGTGTGTAAAACATGGATGATTTTAGGGGCTAAATTTCGCTCATGGGCTAATTTTCCATGGTTTTTCCAAGAATGAGATTTTTTATTTTAAAAATGATTCGCCCAAAGTCTATAGGATAAAATTATTTTACCTTAAAAATTGCCAAAAAATTATAAAAACTATATAAAATCTTTATAAATTTGAATAGTTTTACAAAAATATAGCCAAACATGTATAGTTGGCATATGAAGGATTAGTAATATTGGGCAAGGTTTCTACATTTTAAAACAAATTTACATCCTTAAATTCATCCCTCGTGTAAAACCGACGACATGGAGGGTTCCTTCTCTGCATAAGGAAAGAAATGGGTGCATGTATGTCTGGTTCCCTCCTCTTCCAGGTAAACACATGAAAACTCTAATGCTTAAACTATCCTGTAAAAGGTGTGGTAGCTTAGAAAGACTATTTTTATTCATGATTGTCTATGTAGCTATTTTCCTTACAGCTTATGCTTGAGGTCCCTCCTTTCTCTATTCATAAATATCTAAATGTATTTCCATCCACGCTCTATGTAAAATAAGTATCTCTAACTCGTGGTGGTTTACGACCTTGTCTCTTCCTGTGAGGGAAACCACCCACTACTCAGGTTTTCATTAGGAATCATATGCAATTTTTATACAGGTGGTTTAGTTTCATGATTCAAACATAGCCCCATAACAATGTTAGGATTTTGTTGGCAATAATTTATTCTAATCTTCTCCTTTAAGTTTATTCTTGTATTTTTTTTTGAGTTATTCATGGCATGCTTATCTTCCACAAATTCTCGTGGTTACATCTTCCTCTAGTTTTCCATAGTGATTCTTAAATCCACTTACGATATTCTGTATGTTTAAGTTATATCTCGTTATTTGATGTGTATTATGTCATAAATATGTCTTACATTCGTAAGGTATTTAGGTTTTTTCATTAATGTTCGAGCGACACCTTCCTAGACTCACTCTTATTTATTTTCGTTTTAAATAAATTGACAGTGTATAATCATAAAGGAAATGTTCCCTATGTTTGTAACGATATTTTGATGCAGACCCCCTATTTCTCCTTAGGGATGCACGACCTCCCGGTCATGCTCTCTGAATTTTGGAGCCGAAACGACTCTCCTAGTTCTGAGCTGGAACCTCCAACACCAATTCCATAGGCCCTTATCTACGTTTCGCCCCCGCAAAGCAGCGCTAGCCACAAGCTCTCACTCTTCACGACCGCAGGGGCGACCAAGGGATTAACCCAAGAGGCACGTCATATTTAGTGATTCCAAGGTTTCTGATATGACGAGTCCTTGGAAACTCCAAGTCTTGAAAGCCTGGTGAGGGCTAACAAAGATTATCTCCTCCCTTTCCCTAGCTCACGTGACCACACGCTCGTGACCACAAGATTTACTAGAAAATGCTTTGGCTCCTCCAAGTCATGAATGCTTAAACACTCCCACATTACAGATCAATGTATTGAAGCCTCCAAAAATCTGACGGTCCTGATACTTTTGAGGTTTCATGGGTCAAGAGTCCTAACCCTTTCCCTTTGCATTCCCAGTAGCCAAAACCTGAAACACTGCCTCACTTGCAGATCGATGGCTCTAAGCCTGAGGAGATCTGATGGTCTGGATATTTTCGGGGTTTCGTGGGCCAAGAGTCCCTGCTCTTTCCCTTTGTATCCCTATTGATGAAACCCGAAACCACCCCCCCACTGCAAATCAATGTCTCCAAGCCTCCAAAGATTCGATGGCCTGTATCTTTTCAGGGTTTCGTGGGCCAAGAGTCTCGACTCTTGCCCTTTGTATCCCCAGTAGTTGAAACCTGAAAAGGGACCAATGGTCCATATCTATTAGGATCTGATGGCTGCAATTCCTCCTGAGGTTTGGACATTGAAATTCCTCACCATTAAGCTCCTCGCATCTGTGCTTGATCCAATGGCTTGGAGGATTTTGTGTCTCTCCCTGAAATTTCTCCACCTTTTGTTTAGATCTTCATGGGTCTTCCGTCCTGAACATACGCAATGCTAACACTTTCACACTTGTCTTGAATCAGGGGATCATTGGTTCTCCACCGCGATTTGATGGTCAATAACACCCCTCCTCCTGAGCCTCTAATGTATTAGACCTAGAAAAATTTCTAAGTCCCTGAAGGCATCACCCTTCGCTTCTCATGGGAAATGGGTTTCTGGATTTTCGACAACACTCTTTGAAGTGTTATCCCTCCTAAGCTTCGTCTGATGCAGACTTCGATTTCCCGCACACTCCTTGCATCTAAGTGATCTCGATAGCTCAGATCCAAGGGATTTCTCACCAAGAAATTCCTCCCGATATCCTGGCGTTCTCCACTTGATCGATGCACGATTTGGAGAGATTCAAGTGAAGAGAAACAATTGAAACTAAAACTAAGAGTCACAGTTCCATCCTCAAAACAATCACATTCCTATCTTCTTAATTTTTAACCTGTTATATGTTCCCCTAGGGAACCTTTCTTTCTTGAGATGTGCCAGAACCTGATCTCCTATTTCAAATTGAAGTTCCCTATGGTGTTCATCAAATCTGTCCTTGTATTTATGGTTAGAATTATGCAACTATACTTTGATCTGGCTATGGAGCCTCTCCATTTCTCCAACAAAATATTCTACTCCAGCGCTCCTGATTCACTCTATTCCAAGTCTCTCAGCTTAGATACTCCCCTGGGTTGAATTTCATGCAATTTTTGGAATGGGATCTTTCCAGTGCTCTTGTTTGGTGAGTCATTATATGCAAATTCTACTTGAGGAAAAATCTGATCCCACTGGTTATGGTGCTCAGTGACCAGACTACTCAATAAATCTCCTAAACTTCTGTTTACCACCTCAATATTCCCATATGTCTGAGGGTGATAATATGAGTTGAAGGAAAAATTTGTCCCCAACTTCTTCCACAGTATCCTCTAAAAGATACCAACAAATTTTGCATCTCTATCCAAGACACTGCTCCTAGGTAAGTCGTGAAGTCTCACAACTTCCTTGAAAAACAGATTTGCAACATCTGTTGCATCACTAGTCTTCTGGCATGGTATGAAATGTGTCATCTTTGAAAACCTATCAACTACCACAAATATGGAATCAAATCCTCTTTGTGTTCTTGGCAATCCCAACACAAAATCCATGCTTATTGCATCCTAAGGCCTCTCTCGTATTGGCAATGGTTGATACAATCTAGTATTCTTCCTTTTTCCTTTTGCATGTTGGCAAATTCTACATCTGTTCACAAATTTTATCACCTTTTTTCTCATACCTGGCTAATAGTATCAACTGCTCAACTGTGAAAACATTTTATCATGGCCGAAATGTCTAGCCAATCCTCCACTATGTTTCTCCTTCAGAAGATTATCTCTCATTGAGCATTTTGGTATGCACAACTGATTTCCTCTCAACAAAAGTCCTTGCTAAATCATGTACTCTACCCACTGACTTTTATCTCTCAGCGCAAGGTTTCCACATGCTTCATATGCTTCCTTGAAGTCTATATCATTACAATACATATCCTTAAGGTGTTCAAACCCCAAGGTCTTCACCTAGAATTCCTGCAGAATCAAACATCTCCTTCTTAATGCATCAACAAACTTGTTAGCATACCCAACAATGTGTTTTATGACAAAAGTAAAATTTTGCATAAATTCCATCAATTTTGCATGCCTCTGATTCAATTTTTCCTCCCTAGTTATGAATTGTAAGGCTTGGTTATCGCTATACAAGACAAAGTCTTGTGGGACAAGATAATGTCTCCATTTCTTCAAGGATTGAATTATGGAATAAAACTTCTTGTCATATGTGGAGTACTTCCTCTTAGTCTCATTCAGCTTCTCACTGAAACATGCAACAGGTTTTCTACCTTGACTCAGAACTGCTCCTATTGCAACTCCACTTGCATCACACCTTACCTGAAATGTCTTTTCGAAATTCGGTAAGACCATAATTGGTCGCTCTGTTATTTTCTCCTTTAGTATATTGAATCTCCTCTCATCTTCCTTTGTCCATTTAAAAGACTCATGTCCCTTCTTTACCGTATCCATCATTGGCACACAAATTCCATTGAAGTCTCTAATGAACTTTCTATAGAAATTGGCTAATACATGAAATCTCCTTACCTCGAACATGCTCCTCAGTGATATCCATTCTCTGATCGCCTTCACCTTCTCTGGATCCAAATTCAACTCATTCGAAGAGATAAAAAAACCCAAGTAAATGAGTTTTGTTTTCATAAAAGAGGACTTCTTCAAATTTATCAAAAACTTCTCCTGTTGTAGCCTCCTCATCACTAGTGTTAGGTGTCTCAAATGCTCCTCTTTAGTCCTGCTAAAGATTAGTATATAATCCAGACACACAACTACAAATTTGCTAATGAAATCTTTCAGAATTTCATTCATCAGCCTCATAAAAGTGCTCGAGGAATTTGTTAATCCAAATGGCATAACAAGCCACTCATATAGGCCTTCGTTTGTCTTAAAGGTTGTTTTCCATTCATCACCTTCTCTCATCCTGATCTGGTGATACCCACTTTTCAGATCTATCTTAGAAAAGAAATTTTCTCCACTTAAGAAATCCATTAAATCATCCATTCTTGGTAAAGGAAATCTTTACCTGATGGTGATATTGTTGATGGTTCTCGAGTCTATGCACATTCCCCATCCTCCATTTTTCTTTAGGCTCAACACAATTGATATTTCACACGGTCTCAAGCTCTCCCTAACCAAACCCTTATCTAGAAACTCCTTGACTTGGTTATTCACCTCCTCATTCTCTCAAGGTGTTAATCTGTATGCTTCTTTGTTCAACAGACTTACTCCTGGTATCAAATTGATATAGTGACTGATACTTCTAATAGGTGGAAATGTGTTAGGTAGCTCATCCACCACTATGTCAGTGAAATTATCCAGCAGTTCTTGAACTTCCTCAGGTAAATCATCTATTGATGTAATTGTAAGGATAAATTTGGGTTTCCTTACCACAACGAACTACACCCTGTGTTATTTCTTGAATTCTTTGAGGATTTCCTTCCCACTCATGAGAAGTATGCTTGTGTTGGCCTCCTCTTTCACTTTCTTCTCCTCTATTGGCAACAACATATGCATTCTACCATTCTTATCCAATGCATCTGTATTTTTCCTCGCATCATGAATGACATTCTTATCAAATTGCCATGGTCTTCCCAACATAATATGGCATACGTCCATGGGAATTACATCACATAGGATTTCATATCTATATCCTCCTATCTTAATTTCAACCAAGTATTGTTTAGTAATCATTACCTGGTGTCCTTTCTGCAACCATGAGACTGTGTATGGCTTTGGGTGTGCACTTGTCTTCAGCTCCAATTTCTCAACCATATCTATGGATACTAGGTTTTTCGTGCTCTCACTGTCAATGATCACCTTGCATACTTTGTCCTTAGTCTTGCAAGTTGTCCTGAAGAGATTGTTTCTCTGCATTGGATTTTCAATTTTTTCCTTTGGTTTTAAGAGAATTTTCCTCAACATCAGGGATGCTCCATCCTCTCCTCCTTCTACTTCAACATACTATCACTGTGCTTCTGAAATGTGAGCTTCTCCTCCTTCCTTCTTCTTCTCGGGATATTCCCAAGACATGTTCCCTATCTTTCCACAAGCATAGCACCGTATTCCTCCTTTGCCTCTTCCTCTAGAAGAGTTTCTTCCACTCTCTTGTCTTCCTCTAGAACTTCCTCCTTGTTCTAATTGATTGTGTGGTTTATCAACCTTGTTCTTAGACTAATGTTCCTTGTCATGGGTAAATCCATTTCTTTTGGTTGGAGCTAGACTCTTACCTCTCCCTCACTGATTTTGTTTTCTGTTCAACTTCTTCTCTACCTTCAGTGAAAAATGATAAGGATCCTCCACGGTTCTGACCGAAATCATGTTGAGCTCATCCTGGATCTCGTATCTCTGGCAATTTATGTACTTGGAAACTTTATCTTGTCTATCTCTCTTCGTCTAGTTCTAATGTTCATCCTGTAGAATTCCTTTGTGTACTCCTTAACCGTCATACTTTTCTATCTCAAGTTTTGAAACTTCCTCAACAGATTTATCTGATAATCTTTGGGAATGAATTTATACTTCAGCTTCACTATCATTCTGTCCCAATTATTTATCCTATGTTTTCCTTTGCTTCTTCTCTCAGCCTATAGTTCATCCCACCACAGTGTTGTGCATGCCTGCCTAGTGACATCCTATTTCACCTTTTTCTCCTCATCGACATCTTCATAGTAGAAATGTTTGTCCATGGATCTTATCCAATCCAACAGCTATTCAACATCTAAATTTCCTTAGAACATTGGGACCTCTATTTTGGCTTTGCCTCCCAATCTAGAAACTTCTCTCAGCAAGCATCCTTCAGCATCATTCCCTTCTGCATCTTCTTCGACTTCTACTTCTTCACTCTCTGCATCATTGATATCTCAAGTATCGGGTTCTCTTCTCTGTGCTTCCTCGATCGCTTCCAATATTGCACGAAGTTCCCACATCTCCCTCTCTACAACTCGATTTTCTAAAGGTGGTTGTCCTCTTCTCCTTTGCGACATTGTGTTGACTATCTGTCACACACAGATTACAATTTCAAGTTATTTGTCTTCTCCCTTTATCTTTCTCTTTCACCTGAAGTCTACAGATGAAGAATTTCACTCTGATACCACCTGATCCAGACCCCCCTATTTCTCTTTAGGGATGCACGACCTCCCAGTCAGGATCTCTAAATTATGGAGTCCAAATGACTCTCCTGGTTCCGAGCTGGAACCTCCAACACCAAGTCCATAGGCCCTTATTTGTGTTTTTATCGCGCAAACCATCACTAGGCATAAGCTCTCACTCTTCGTGACCACAGGTGCAACCACAGACTTAACCCAATAGGCACGTTGTATGTCACGACTCCAAGGTTTTTGATATGACGAGTCCTTGGATCCTCCAAGTCTCAAAAACCCAGTGAGGGATAACGAAGATTATCTCCTCCCTTTCCCTAGCTGACGTGACCACGTTCCCATGACCACAAGCTTTACCACAAAGCACTTCATCTCCTCCATGTCACGAAAGCCGAAACACTCCCATGTTATGGATCAACGGCTTGAAGCCTCTAAAAATCCGATGGTCCTGATCCTTTCGGGGTTTCCTGGGTCAAGATTTCTAACCCTTTCCATTTGCATTCCCATAGCTGAAACCCAAAACACTCCCTCACTTGCAGATTGATGGCTCCAACCCTCAAGAGATCTTACAACCTAGATATTTTTGGGGTTTCGTGGGCAAAGAGTCTTGGCTCTTTCCCTTTGTATCCCTGGTTGATGAAACCAGAAACCACCCCCTCGCTATAAATCAATGGCTCCAAGCCTCCAAAGATTCGACGACCTAGATCTTTTTAGGGTTTTGTGGGCCAAGAGTCTCAACTCTTTCCCTTTGTATCCCCGATAATAGAAACTCGAAAAGGGACCAACGGTCCAAATCTATTGGGATCCAATGACTGTTATTCTTCCTAAGGTTTGGATGTTGAAATTCCTCACCGTTGATCTCCTCAAATCTATTCTTGATCCAATGGCTTGTGGGATTTCACGTCTCTCCCCAAAATCTCTCCACCGTCCGTTCAGATCTTCGTTGGTCTTCCCTCTTGGATGTACGCAATGCTAACGCTTGCGCACTTGTCTCGAATTAGGTGATCGCTAGTTCTCCACCATGATTTGATGGTCAATAACACCCCTCCTCCTGAGCTTTTAAGGTCTCACCCCTTGCTTCTCCTGGGAAATGGGTTCCTGGATCTTCAAAAACACTTTCTGAAGTGTTATACCTCCTGAGCTTCATCTAATTCAGACTTTGATTTTTCGCACACTCTTTGCATCTAATGGATCTTGATAGCTTAGTTCCAAGGGATTTCTCACCAAGAAATTCCTCCTGGTCTCCTGGTGTTCTTCTCTTGATCGATGCACACTTTGCAAAGCTTCAAGTGAAGAGAAACAATTGAAATTGAAACTAACAGTCACAATTCCACCCTCCCCTACAGAGATTCATCCACTTGTTGATAAAAGAAAATAACAGAGATTTCGAATACAGTTCACACACCATGCATTTGGATCAATTTTTCCTCTGTTATATTCACAAGTGCCAAAACGGCTACAAAATGCATTCCATTTACAACAGCTTTGAAAGCTTCAAATTTTACTGCTAACTTGTTGTTCTCCTACACTACCTTCCCTCTTTGTTTCAACCCTTTTTTTTATCTGGGCATACAAACTTCTACTTAACTCAAAAAAAAAAGATTTCTAGGGTTTCTCCTAGCTACTTGTCTACTCTAGAATCAATCCTATGCTATATTAGTCCAGTCACATTCCATACCAGTAGTAGAAACTCCTACTCATCTTGCAATTTTCAAAATGTGCCTCAAAGGGTAAATTTTGGCACTGGTTGAAGCGTGCCTCAAAACTGAATTTCAACATTAAGTTAAGGTGGGTTTCAAATCTCTGTTGTAACTGCCAACGTTGAAGTTATGGAAGAAATTCCACGTGCTGAGTAGTCTTGCCTCTGCATGCTTTCCAACGATGCTCCTGCATCATATTTCCTTTCTTAAAATACATGCATGTAGTAACATGCCTGTAACAACTCTCTATACATGCCTTTCATAATTAATACAAAAAAAATTAAGGTCATAAGACCTCTCTTGTTGTAAATAATTACATTCCTTAGAGTTTATACTTTGGGTGTAGAATTTACCCTAAATTTACTATTCCTAAAAGTTGTGTTTAAGATGTCTATCCACACTTCTTTTGCATAAATAAAAATAATCAGTAACCACCAAATTCTCTTCCATGGGACAAATTATTAATGATGGAAGGAAAGGTTACAGAGGCTCCAAAAATCTTATTTTAGGTTTCGTTTTATGCTTGGTTTCTTGTCTTTGTTTTCTTTATCATCAATTCATAAGTTTAATAATTACGATAACAATATCCCGCAACCCTATATGTAGTCCCGAATTGGGCAATAAACACTCATGTGGGACAAGATTTATGTTGTGCGAACTTTTTTGTTTTGGTTATGAAATGTATTACATGTTTAGAAATGTACTCTTATTTTTTTATATTCTGGAGCATTCAAGAAATTATTTTGGTTACCAAAATAATGATGGGACCCCTATTTCCTTGCAAGTCCTCATCCCTTATTTTAGGGCCCACTTATCCCCTTCATACTGTGGAAATCTTGCATCAGTGACGCCGATGGAAATTGATGTAGGAGCATCTCAAGTGAGCCAGCACGGAGACAATGGATAGCTAGAAAAGCACCCAGCACAAATTTTGAAATATCTTGAATCATAAATGAAACATCAAGTGGAGGCACACTTGTATAATGTAATCGAACTTTGAGGAATTCGCTCTCGTCCTTAGTAGGTAGAAGGCATTTATGGTAGTTAATACAAGTAGATAGAATTCAATTCTAGATTAGACAGTTTTAGAACGCAAGAGGGAAATGAGATATAGACACCCTCCTTGTGTATTGTGACATTATTATGAGAGCGTGAAGAGCATAGAAGAGAAGCAGAGAGCTGTGTAGAAGACTCCATGTACAGATGTTCTGAATTAATACAAAAAAGTTGTGATTCAGACTCATGGTGTTCATATATTCTGTGTGTATGCATCTTTGAATGTTATGCTCATGAATGTTTTTCTCTTTTTGTCATGCAATTTATTTTATGCTATGTATGGATTATTTCTTGTTTAATGTTTGAAATATGAGAGGAAAGAGGAGAGGAATGAGTTTCAATTCTTTCTCTATCTGAGCAAGAGTTCCTGCAAGGAGTGCAGTTGAATTGTCCGCAAGGAGTGCATCGACAAGGTGTTCAGGGGTTGTCTCTGAAAGCTCAGGAGAGATATCTTTTGTTCTCATTTCCATAGAAGTGTAGTGAGAACAGGAGCCATGCAAGGAGTGCGCAGGCTAAGCGAAGTCTCAGGGTTGTGGACCTGAGTGAAGTATTGAGGGATTGTTGTTGCTGGTGTGCATAGAGTCGAAGGATTTCAACACTTGGAAGTGCTTGAAAGTATGCCACAAGGAGTGCATGAAAAGGGGTTTTCTGAAAGACTCAGAGTTGGGAAAGTTCAGAACGATTTGAACCTTTGAAGCAGTCGAAGGAAGGCATAGCGATGTCGAACCACAGGAGGACGAGTTCTCAGAGAAAGAATGGACGGTGGGAATTCTCTTAAGAGAATTCGCGAAGTCCCGTGAGCCGTCAAATCTCACGGAGGAGCAGGGGAGATACGATGAGTATTCCTGAAAGATTCTAAGCTCAGGAGGAGTAGGACCATAGATTCAAGCCATAAGGGTCGTTGGATTTACACCTGGGTTTCTATATCAGGTTTTCATGGATTGAAGTCCCATAAACTTTGCAACGGGAATCACAAAATCACGAAACACGAAGTCCCAAAAAGATAAAAGGATTTGTGTTTGCCACAGAGGAGTCAGTGAGTGGATAGGTGGTGCACTATTGAGACGGATTCAAACTCCGTTGATCATTTCGAAGTTTTGGGGAGTGAATTTTTGAGTTCTTTTCATTAGGATTCACGATATCGCGAAGTTCGAAGTCCCGATGGAGTAAAGGGGCATTGAAAGGTCAACCTTGTGAGCGTGTCGGAATTTCGGAACATCAGGTTTCGAGAATCGTGGGAACAAGTTGCTTGACACCGCGACCGTTGAAATCACGATAGGGGAAAGTCTAAAAGAGAAAGAGGAAGGGTCAACATTGATTGATTTTGAGTTTTGGAGATTTGAGAGACAAGAGCGTGACCAACGGATTCGCGAAAGTGTGAAGTCTGATTTCCCGAATAAAAAAGGGGGAATTTCTGAAGTTGATTGTGGGTGCAGGTTTCTCGAAAGGGAAATAGAAGAGCCATTCCAAAGATCTTCGGGCCAGTGTAAAGGGAAATATCCTGTGTTGACATGGACCTTCCAACCTGCGGGTTGTGGAGGGAGCGTGCGTCATCATTTTTGGTATCAAAGCCCAAAAAGGTTCTTTGATTTCTGTAGCAGAGAAAAAGAAATTCGCCATTCCACCGAGGAGGAGGGATAGACAAACACCCGATCCACCATAGGAGAGGGAAATTTAGAGAAGAAGGGGTAGGCAGATGACTGACCTAGCCATGGAGAGAGAAATGCATGATTTATGCGCTAGACTTGAAGACATGGAGACAGCACAAAGACACACAGTCAGTGCGGGGAATCTTAGTGATTCCGAAAGTGAGATTGGGGTTGAACCTGAAGAAGAAGTTGCAGCTGAAGATGCAACAAACGAATGATTGATCAAAGCTATTTCAAGAATGGGTGCAAGAGTGAAAATGGACATTCTAGTTTATGAGGGAAATCTGGATGCAGAGGAGCTTCTAGATTGGATTAGAGCCCTAGACACATACTTTGACTACGAAGATGTCGAAGAGGACAAGAAGGCCAAGCATGCTGTCACAAGATTGAAAGGACATGAAGCATTGTGGTGGGATGAACTACAAGATGAAATATGCTACAAAGGCAAGCCGAAGATCAAAAGATAGGATAGAATGATCGCGAAGATGAAGGAGAAATTCATCCCTAGAGATTTTCAGATTACTCTGTTCAGGAGGATGCAGAACCTGAGATAGAAGCTGATGACAGTGAAAGAATACACTGAAGAATTCTATAAGCTAAACATCAGGGCAGGTCATCAGGAAAGTGATGACGAGAAGGTTTCCAGATACATGAATGGCCTGAGATACAATATTCGGGATGAGATGAGCATGGTAACCATCCGAACGGTGGAAGATGCTTACCAGATGGCTATGGAAGTTGAAGAGAAGCTGAGCCAAAAGCAAGGTCAAAGAGGCTGAAGAAGAAGTCAAATCAGAGGCAAATCAATTGCCCAAGAAAAATATCAGAAGCCCAAAGAAGACTGGAAGAAGCCTCAGACTCGAACTGAGAGAGGTGGAACCTCACAGAGAGGGAAACATACTGAATAGAGAGGAGATTATGCTGAAAATAATACTTTTCCTCGTACCAGAGATAGAGGAAGAGGAAGGGGTGGAGTAATCACATGCTTCACATGTGGAAAGAATGGGCACAAGTCTTATGAGTGTCCAGATAAAAATAAAGAGATTGGAGAAGCTCACATCGCCGAAGCACAGAGGCGATATATTGAGGCAAAAGATGTTGAAGGCCAAATATCGTTGATGATGCGAAAATTCCTTTTGACACCAAAGGAGGAGGTGGAAAGTTCATTCCAAAGGACCAGACTTTTCCGGACTACTTGCAAGACCAAGGATAGGGTATGCAAGGTCATTGTGGACAGTGGTAGCATGGGTAATCTCGTTTCGACAAAGATGGTAGGAAAACTGGAGCTGGAGAAGATTGAACATCCGAGTCCATATAGAGTTTCATGGATACAAAAAGGACATTAGGTAAATACCACAAAACAATGTTTAGTTGAATTTAAGATAGGAGGATATAATGATAAGATATTATGTGATGTCATTCCTATGGATGTTTTTCATCTATTGCTAGGTAGACCATGGAAATATGACATAAATGTGATTCATGATGGGAGAATGAACACATACACCATAGAGAAGAATGGGAGAACTCACATGTTGCTTCAAATCAAGGATAAGGAGGTGAAACCAGAAGTAAGAAACACTGTACTTCTCATGAGTGGGAAGGAACTTCTTACCGAGGTTAAGAAGAACAAGGATCCACAATTCATTGTGGTCAGAAAATCGAAGATTGTTTTGACCAACACAAGAGTGGATGATTTACCAGAAGAGGTTCAGGAACTGTTGGAAGAGTTCGCTGACATAGTAGTGGACGAACTACCTCATTCATTATCACCAATCAGAAGTGTGAGTCATCATATTGATCTCATACCTGGAGCTAGTTTGCCAAATAAAGCTGCGTACAGATTGACGCCACAAGAGAATGGAGAGGTCAAAAGACAAGTCCAGGATTTTTTGGACAAAGGGATGTGTTGTTCCGACAGTAGTCAGTCCAAAGAAAGACGGAGGTTGGAGAATGTGTACTGACTTAAGGGAGATTAACAAGATAACCATCAGGTACAGATTTCCATTGCCGAGGATGGATGATCTGATGGAGTGCTTGAGTGGAGCAAAGTATTTTTCAAAGATTGATTTGAAAAGCGATTATCATCAAATCCACATGAGAGAAGGTGGTGAGTGGAAGACTGCATTCAAAACAAATGAAGGGTTGTATGAATGTCTTGTTATTCCATTTGGCTTAACAAATGCATCGAGTACCTTCATGAGGTTGATGAATGAAGTCCTGAGGGAGTTCATCATAAAATTTGTCATTGTGTATTTAGATGACATACTAGTTTTCAGTAAAATAGTGGCAGAGCATCTGAAGCATTTGGCTACAGTGATGCAGAGATTGCAGCAGGAGAAGATGTTGATAAATATGAATAAGTCCTCATTCATGAAGACATAGCTCATCTACTTCGGATTTGTTATTTCTGCAGATGAGTTGAGGATAGATCTAGATAAGGTGGAAGTGATCAAGAGTTGTCCATCACTGAAGAACATATTTGAGGTTAGAAGTTTTCATGGATTGGCTAGTTTCTACCGGAAGTTCATTAGAAATTTCAGTGGAATTAGTGCACCGGTGATGGATACAGTGAAGAAAAGACACAAGTCTTTTCACTGGACAGAAGAAGCTGAAAAGAGTTTTAATTTGTTGAAGAGGAAGATTACGGAACAACAAATTTTGATGTTGTCGGATTTCCAAAAGACATTTCAAGTGAAATGCGATGTGAGTGGATTTGCAATAGGGGCAGTCCTGAGTCAAGAGGACAAGTCGATTGCATACTTCAGTGAGAAGTTGAATGAAGCAAAGGTGAAGTAGTCCACATATGACAAGGATTTCTATGCTATCATCCAGGCATTGAAGAAATGGAGGCATTACTTGATTCCCAAAGAGTTTGTCTTATACAGTGACAATCATGCACTACAATTTGTGACTCAACAGGAAAAGTTGAATCAGAGACATGTTAAATGGGTTGAATATATGCAAAATTTCACTATTGTGATTAAACATATTTCTGGAATTACTAACAAAGTTGTTGATGCTTTGAGCAGGAAGTGTTTGCTATTGCAGGAGTTCAAAGTCAAAACATTGGTTTTTGATGACCTCAGGGACATGTACAAGGATGATCCAGATTTTAAGGAGGTGTATGAATCAACTGAAAACCCAATTCTCAGAGACAGAATCCAATGGGTAGAATACATGATCCAGGAAGGATTACTGTTTAAAGGTAATCAACTGTGTATTCTAAAATTCTCCATGAGGGAGAATTTGCTGAAGGAGAAACACAGTGGAGGATTAGCGGGGCACTTTGGTCACGAAAAGACGTTCACAAAGTTGAATGAGTCATATTTTCGGCCAGGAATGTGAGCATACGTCAGGAGATTTGTAGACAGGTGCAGGATTTGCCAGCATTCGAAGGGAAGGAGACAGAATGCGGGGTTTTATCAACCATTTCCCATACCTGAAAGGCTGTGGGATGCAATTAGCATGGATCTCATATTGGGGTTGCCAAGAACACAAGGATTTTTTGACTCAATCTTTGTGGTGGTGGATAGATTTTCCAATATGGCACACTTCATTCCATGTCATAAGACCAGTGACGCAACTCACATTGCAAATCTGTTTTTCAAAGAAGTCATTCAACTTCATGGCTTACCAAGAAGCATAGTTTCGGATCGAGATGCAAAATTCATAGCGCACTTTTGAAGGACCTTATGGAAGAAGTTGGGAACTAACTTGCTATTTAGTTCGGCATATCATCCTCGGACGGATGGACAGATAGAAGTGGTGAACAGAAGTCTGGGAGACTTGTTGAGGAGCTTGGTGATAGAACACCATAGCCAGTGGGACAACATATTATCATAGGAAGAATTTACTTATAATGCTTCAGTTAATAGAAGCACAGGGCAGAGTCCATTTCAAATTTTTTATGGCATGCAACCGAGAGGAATTTCTGAATTGAGAGATTCATAATAGACTTCAACTAGGAGCGCTAGTGCATAATATTTCGCATAGGTGATGAAGGAACTTCACAGCCAGGTGAAGGATCTTTTACAGAATTCGAGCCAAGAATATAAGTGCAAAGCAAATCAACACAGAAAAAAACTTCAATTTGAAGTTGGTGATTTGATTTTGGCACACCTGAGAAAGGAAAGCTTCCCGAGAGGAACATATAATAAATTGAATATGAAGAAGATCGGACCATGTAATATCTTGAAGAAATTTGGGGCAAATGCTTATGAGATTCAATTACCCGATGGGATCGGAATTTCTCTAATATTCAATGTGTCAGATTTGTACCCATATAAGGCTGAGGAAATAGGAATAGGAGATAAGAAACCAGTGATCCAGTGGACAAAGAAGATGCTCGTTGCAGATAAGCCGCAGATGGAGTGCATACTGGACAAGAGGGTCAGTAAGAAGACCAGGCGAAAGCAATATTTTGAATATTTGGTCAAGTGGAAGGGCCATCCAGTTGAATATGCCAGCTGGGAGAACAAAGCAGAGATCCAGAAGCATGGACAGACCGTGATCGAGCTCAT
Source organism: Picea glauca (assembly GCA_000966675.3). Classification (NCBI taxonomy): domain Eukaryota; kingdom Viridiplantae; phylum Streptophyta; class Pinopsida; order Pinales; family Pinaceae; genus Picea; species Picea glauca. Next base: position 312,996 of record JZKD02S1193540.1, on the reverse strand, counting down.
GGATAGGAGCCCATGAAAATTTTCAAGTGAGGGAGTATGATACAAGATCATCTCAAGTGAGCCAACGTGGAGACAACAGACGGCTAGAAAAGCGCCCAACACAAATTTTGAAATATCTTGAATCATAAATGAAACATCAAGTGGAGGCGCACTTGTATAATGTGATCGGACTTTGACCAATTCTCTCTCGTCCTTATTAGGTAGAAGGCATTTATGGTAGTTAATGCAAGTAGATAGAATTCAATTCTAGATTAGACAGTTTTAGAGCACAAGAGGGAAACGGGATATAGACACCCTCCTTGTGTATTGTAACATTATTATGAGAGCGCGAAGAGCATAGAAGAGAAGCAGAGAGCTGTGTAGTAGACTCCATGTACATATGTTCTTAATTAATACAAGAAAGTTGTGATTCAGACTCATGGTGTTCATATATTCTCTGTGTATGCATCTTTGAATGTTATGCTCATGAATGTTTTGCTCTTTCTATCATGCAATTGCTTTTATTCTATGTATGGATGATCTCTTGTTGAATGATTGAAATATGAGAAGAAAGAGGAGAGGAATGAGTTTCAATTGTTTCTCTATCTAAGCAAGAGTTCCTACAAGGAGTGCAGTTGAATTGTCCGCAAGGTGTTCAGGGCTTGTCTCTGAAATCTCAGGAGAGATAGCTTTTGTTCTCATTTCCACAGAAGTGCAGTGGGCACAAGATCCGTGTAAGGAGTGCACAGGATGAGCGAAGTCTCAGGGTTGTGGCCCTGAGTGAAGTATTGAGGGCTTACTGCTGCAGGTGTGTGTAGAGTCGAAGGATTTCAACACTTGGAAGTTCTTGAAATTCTACCGCAAGGAGTGCGTGCAAAGGGGTTTTCTGAAAGACTCGGAGTTGGGAAAGTTCAGAAGGATTTGAACCTTTGAAGGAGTCAAAGGAAGGCATAGCGATGTTGGACCACAGGAGGATGAGTTCTCAGAGAAAGAACGGATGGTCAAAATTCTCTTAAGAGAATTTGCGAAGTCCCGTGAGCCGTCAGATCTCACGGAGGAGCAGGGGAGATACTGCAAGTATTCCCGAAAGGTTCTAAGCTCAGGAGGAGTAGGAACATAGATTTAAGCCATAAGGGCCGTTGGATTTACACATGGGTTTCTATATCGGGTTTTCATGGATTGAAGTCCCGTAAACTTTGCAACGGGAATCGCGAAATCACGAAACGCAAAGTCCCGAAAAGCTAAAAGGATTTGTGTTTTCCATAGAGGAGTCAACGAGTGGACAGGTAGCGCACTATTGACACGGAGTCAAACTCCGTTGATCATTTCGGAGTTTTGGGGAGTGGATTTCCGAGTTCTTTGCATTAGGATTCGCGACATCGCGAAGTCCGAAGTCCCGATGGAGTAAAGGGGCGTTGAAAGGTCAACCTTGTGAGTGTGTCAGAATTTCAGAACATTGGTTTTTGGGAATCGTGGGAACAAGTTGCTTGACACCGTGACCGCCGAAATCGCGATAGGGGAAAGTACGAAAGAGAAAGAGGAAGGGTCAGCGTTGACTGTTTTCAAGTTTCGGAGATTTGAGAGACAAGTGCATGACCAACGGATTCGCGAACGTGTGAAGTCCAATTTCTCGAAGCAAAAAGGGGGAATTTCTGAAGTTGATTGTGGGTGCAGGTTTCCCAAAAGGGAAATATAAGAGCCATTCCGAAGCTCTTTGAGCTAGTGTAAAGGGAAAGATCCTGTGTTGACATGGACCTTCTGACCTACGGGTTGTGGAGGGAGCGTGTGTCATCAGAAATGCACTTGCGCCAACCTCAAGATAAGTATTATCCATGTGTTGAATCTTCAATACTGAATTTCATTGGCTTCTTTCTTAACCCTATTTACTAATTCTCGATTTATCTTCAATATTTAATTTCGTTGGTTCTTCACAACATTGTTTATTGATTTTCTATATTTTCCCCTTGCAAGACTTAATTATTCCAAGAAAATGGATTTACAAGATCGTCTCACTTGAAAGTTATTTGAGTTCCAACTCTCGGCATTAAAATTTGCTTCCCAGGTTCTGTTTAGAGTGGTACAGGGTTCCACCCTAGAGTACTTTGTTGTGATAGTTTTGAACCAGGTTCCAAGGACAAACTGGTTACATGTATTTAAATTATTTAATGTAATAAACAAATGTAAAGGGAAAACATATATTGAATACGATCCCATGATTATACAACTATGATAGCATGTGTTATGTATAATTTTGAATCTTTTGTTTTGTATATAGACCATTGCATATAACTAATATAATTTCTCTCTAAAGGAGAAATGTTACCTACTTTATCCTCATTCTATGATACTTGTACAGAAGCTTGATATGGCATACTGCATGTATATTTATGTACATAAATACATCTATGTGATTATATGGAATACACACAGTCATCTTGTATATTCTTATAATTTTCCATAATACAACTAACAGTTCTGACATTTTCTATGCCTAGTCCAACATACACATAATAGTACCATATATATATATATATATATATATGACTCAACTCCATTAAAAGTTAAACATTTACAATAACTTTCTTATCTTTACTCAATGAATAAAGTCTACCTATAAAGAGTTATTACATAATTATATTTCATTCTATCTGTTATTAATCAACAAAACATTCAACAAAGAACAAGTAGATGTAGATACATGAATAAAGTGTTGGGACAACAAATGGAACAACCAAGTTTCACCCAACCGTAGAACAGAACAACCAAACTACTTGTTACAATCACCCCCTAGCCTGACCATGAGTCCATAAGGGCGAATCCCCATGATCCTCTTCCGCTACAGTCCTCTTTTAGATTAGAAATCCCCTCACCCCGCACTCAATTAAGTGTTCATAACAGAAAGTGATATCCTTTCCCCAACATACTCAGCAATGTCCTACCTACTCCCATATGATGTATATACAAAAACCTCTTGTGCCTAGGTCTTTTTCTCCCTTTGGGAATTTTCACAGCTTTACAAATCCTTGATTTTTAGGGGCCTGCTAGTGGCCAAATTCCTCATTTTCCAATTTTAAAATTCAGCCATGAGGTAGTTCAATTATGTTCCCAACTAATGGAGTCATGGTCAACTGATTTCAACCTGCCTGTTCCATTTGTCCTTCAACAATTAATATAAAAAGATTTGCCTTTTACATGTGTCATAGTCAAAGCGTTGGTTGGGAAAATCAAATCTTTTCCCCAAAATCATAATAATTAATTACAATTAATCAAATTCCAAATTGGAATTTCCATAAATGGCAATAATTTTCTAAATATGAATTTGCCAAAAACAAAAATAATTTTCTAAGATCAGTACACTAAGCACCAAACTTGGATTTATTATATTTGTTTCTAAAATATTGGTATTTGACCCAAAACCCCCAACGGAAGGCCAATAACTCAAGGAAATGAAAGGATCAATTACATTTTTCATACGCTCTCCCCTCATAGATAAGGATATGTTCTACATAATTTTGGTCTTTTCTTATTTGATCCTATCTAGTTCTAGATAAAAATATTTGGGATACTAAACTTAGTCCCAGGTCTTATATAAGGATAAAAAAAAATTATTTGCCCCATCCACTCCCTTCCCTGCCACACACGTCATGAATCTTTCTAACCGAAGTATAGGTATAGGAAAAAAGACAATAATTCATTTGCTTATTATTCAGATCAGCCCCTCCCCTAAAAGAGCATCTAAACAAGGGAATTATTGGATAAATACTAATGAAACTTTAATAATTAATTATTTTTGGGGATATTACAATTGACGAGAAGAACACTGTTATGGATATTATATAGGTTCTTCACTCATTTTCTCTATGAATAAAATTCACCGGTGAGTACAGTTCTCATAATTATCTGTATTGTTTATAACAAACATTATCACATGTGTTCTATCTATAGGTATTATGTCCAGGTACCAAAACCCATCCAACTTCAGGTCGATGTTTGATGGAACACATTTCCCACACACGACCCAATTCTTTCCGGTGAGTATACTTGAGAGTTCAGGTGTTATGACTGAGTTTAGCCCTTTTTCTTCATCTTTGTAGTAATTAGCACTTGTAACTTCCTTAAATTGGGTTGTAGTTTGGCATTATTTAACCCATGCGTTACCTCATTTACTTGCAGGCATGTTAATTCTAGAGAAGGGTTTTGTTCCCAAACTCGTGATCACAGTACCCACTTTGGGGAGTATGTCAACCCACAAGCTCTCAATTTATTTCACAATGTCATATCCATCATATTAGAGGTATAAGTTTAATTTGTGTCATCCTATACGAACTACTGCTACAGTAACTACTCGGTCGTCGATATTAATGTTTTTATTAAACTATTTTCCTTTTAATTAGGAACAATGACCCTCGACTAAGAATAAGAATATGTGAATACTAACCTCTCTCTATGACCAAGCATGGTTTCCTCCCTTTGAGTGTATGCATGTAAAACCCATTGTTTGTCACTTCTTTGTGTCGGTCTCTCATTTTTTTTTTTTTCTTTTAAACATTATAAGTCTCTACTTCTAATTTTAATTCTAGCATTCTTTGTTATAGAGGGATGATAATAGGATACGTCCAGGGGAAGATCCTCTACCAAGCATAGACACACTTAACCAAAATCTGGTCAACCCAAAGTTTACAAACTGGAACCCTAAGGTAACCAATGTATCATTACCAACTCGATAATCCAGTCAATATTTAGGATCTTTGTTGTATAATGATACATTATGACCACCAATAAGATTGGCATGGTCTCGTTACCATTAAGAATGCTTGTTATCCACCTTGTGTTTATGAAGTCTTACTCTGCAAAAGTCGGCTTGACTTCTTAGATTTAATATTTGACTATGTTTACAGAGGGGTTCTAAGAATTTCATACTATTATTTTTATAATACCCCTGTAGTGGGTTTAATCGTTTGTTGTATGAATAAATTGATAGGGCTCATAATTAAATCTGTAGTGTTTACTGTATAACTAAATTAACATGCACCAAGATCGATTTTGTAGGTACAAAATGGTATATATATATATATATATATA
>JZKD02S1193540.1:276142-298344 GCA_000966675.3 Picea glauca | reverse complement strand
AAGGCAGTTTTTGGGATATCACCTTCCTTAATCCTTAACTGATGATACCCAGATCGCAAATCGATCTTTGAGAATACTGTTGCTCCTTTCATCTGATCGAAGAGGTCATCTATTCGCGGCATTAGGTACCTATTATTCACTGTAGCATGGTTCAAGTCCCTGTAGTCTATACACAGTCATAAGGATCCATTCTTCTTCTTTACAAAAATTACCGGTGCACCCCAAGGTGAGACACTGGGCCTTACTAGCCCTGAATCTAGTAACTCCTTCAACTGCATTTGCAATTCACAAATTTCTGGCCCTGTCATTCGATACAGAGTCTTGGATATTGGTTCTGCACCGGGTTTTAGCTCAATGGTAAAATCAAGCTCCCTCTTAGGAGGTAATCCTGGTAATTCGTCTGGAAAAGCATCCTGAAATTCTGACAATACTGGGTACTGATCCAATGAGGGTCCCTTCCTTTCTTTCACTGCTTCCACTACATAAAGTCGACACCCTTTTCTCAAGCATTGCTTGACCTTCATAGTTGATATAAAGTGTAATGAGACTTTTCTCTGTACACCCTGAATCTCTATCGGTTTTCCCTCATCATTGACACAAAGCACCTTCTTTGCGAAACAATCTATCAAAGCTCGATGAGCTGCTAACCAATCCATTCCAATGATTAAGTCATATGCCCCAAGAGAAATGACATATACCTTCAACTTGGTAGTGCACACTCCTAGGTCTACTATACAATTATTGACACTAGGTCCGACAACTTGTTTCTTCCCCGAAGCCATCTCGACTTGCTTAAAGTCATCGTGCTCATAGGCTGCCATCCCACTCTTTTCTAATGCAAATGGTGAAATGAAACTATCTGCTGCACCAGAATCAAACAAAATCTTAACATTAACATAATTTAGTGTACCTAACGACTCCACTATGGTGGATTGATGTTCATCCTGGGGGTTATCAACCGCTACATAAATATGGTGGCTGCTACTTGCTTTCCCCATCGATGCCTTTCCTTCATTATGCACGAACCCTGGTTGAAACTCTGGGCAGTCACGCTGGTAATGGGGTCCCCCGCACCCCCAATAGGTAACACCAGGTGGAACCTGTGAATTTCTACGTGTCTGTCCTTGAAATGAGTTCCTTCCCTTGGAACCTCTACCCCTACTAGTTGTTCCCCGAGATGGTCGTGGACTTGTCTGCACCGTTGGCGATGAACGAGATGCTGCACTAGCTACCATTGAAATCCCTGCAGCTATTGTCCTCGACACATTTCTGTTACCATAAGGTGGTGGCCTTGAGCCCCCTCCCCTAGTAAATTTCCTAGGGGTATTTCCTACGAACCCACAGCGATGCGGAAATGTCGATCTTGTACCCCCTGTTAGGTTCATGTGTTCTTCCACATAATGCACACTCTCTACCACCTCCGCCACTGAAGACGGTTTCCACATCCGCACCATAGCTCTTATCTTCGGGTTCAATCCATAAATGAAGCACTCTGCTTGTCATTGGTCAGTGTCCAAATATGAAACGTATTTAACCAGTTCCATAAACCTGATCTCATATTCTTCCACAGTTCTGTTTCCTTGTACTAAGGCATGAAATGCCCCTACTTGTTGTTTCTCGTAGTATGCTAGTAGATACTTCCTTCGGAACCTTTCCTCGAAGAGTTCCCAAGATACCGTGTATGGGGTAAGGTGTATTTGTCTTTCTAAGTTGCCCCACCAGTTCAAGGTGCTATCTCTTAACTGGAAAATTGCAATCTTTGCCTTTGAATTGGACGCATAGTCCCTTAAGGCAAAACACCTTGTCATGCCTTCCAACCATGCTTCCGCGCGTTCACTGGCGCGACCCCCGGCAAACTCTGGAAGTTTGATTTTCTACAACTCTCGAGTGATTTCCTCAGATGGAAGTCCTCCCCCTGAATACCTTGATGCTTCTGGATTACCCGTTCCAGATAGTGGGGGTTCCACTTCATTCCCTGCTAGTTGGCGCCCTTTTAAAGTCTCGTTAATAGCTTCTAACGAGCGTAGTATGAGAGCTAGTTCGGGCGATGGTGGTGGTGGTGTTGGTGGTGCTGGTGGTGTTGGTGGTGGTTATGGCATTGGTGGCGTGGGTGGCGCCCGTGACGACACTCCCCGGCCTCGACCTCTTCGAGTCCTGGCCATCTGGTATGACTTAACCTGCATCACCCAAAGCTATCAGGGTGAGTCCCAGGACATTTCAAATTGGTGCTACTCAAACTTAGAAACAGGGTTAGGCGTAAGTTTTCTTTACTTTTCTGTAAACAGACATTACTCCATAAGGGGAATTGGCTCGGTTTTGGGTTAGGATTAAGCATCTAAGCTTGGTCAACATCAAACTTTAAGGTAGGCTAACCTTACACTTTAATAACATAGATGAATTTAAATTATTATTTACATTAATTTAATCCATTTTAACTTTATACTAACTTATACTAACTCATTCCTATCTATATATAATTTATTTATACTAAATAATTTAATCTATTTTATAATATTTCTCACAGTATCCAGTAAATAAAATAAAAAAAAATAAAAATAAATGACTAAACGAGTACCCAAGGGTTTGGGCACGCCTGGGTTGCAAGTGCTTGTCTGGTTTCCTCAAGCTCCCCTCGTCTGAGCCGATGTGGCCCTTCAAATCCCCTCAGGATTCACTGTCGAATGCCTCAATCCACAACCTTATCTTCCTTCGTCACGGCCCCTGCACCTACCGTGGCTTATTCCCGACTCTGTATTGGGTTTCGGGGTTTCGGACTTTTCGCTGTCACGATCCCCTTCCCTCTCCAATTCCCGATTCGCGATGGGATCAATTTCTAAGAGCTAGCCCCTTACTAACTATACCTTGGTCCATATGACCTACCTCCATGATCGTGGCCTTGCATCGCCCTATCGGGATTCGGGGTTTCGGCATTTGCAATGTCATCGCGCGCACGTCCTTAGGATTCTCGATCCCCCGATCCCCGATGAGCTCCTAGCACATTAGCCCTCCAAGCTATGCCCGTGATCCACATGACCTTGCCTTGTGATCGTAGCCTTATTCCTTATCGGGATTTCAGATATCGCGCTATCAATTTGCATGAATCTCGTGCCTACGGAATTCCCGATATCCCGATACCCGATGCGCCTCTTCCTTGCGTTTTAGCCCCTCCGGCTACACCGAGGTCCATGTGACCTGCACATATGTGACCATAGTCCTAACTCCTATCGGGATTCGGGGTTTCTCATAATAAAGATTCGGCGCATATTGAATCCCAAAACCCCGATCTCCGATTTCGCGATATAATTAAGTCTCAATTAAACCGTCATTAATTAATTCTTTTAATCAAGGGTTAAGAGTTAAGTTAACTGCGTCATCTTTCGGGGTTCGCGATTTCGTAGTGCGTGGACACCTTGTCCACGAAACTCGCGATATCCCGATACCCGATGCCACCTGTCCACCGTTGACTCTTCCGCGGGCCCCATTGTCTTTTGGCTTATCGGGAAATCGCGTTTCGCGATTTCACAACTTGTGTAGCTATGTTTCCAGGACTCCCGATATCCCGATGCCCGATGAAACCCTCTTGTGGCGCTTTCACCGATGGTGCTAGATGATTTCCACGCGTCCTCAAAATGAACGGCTTAGATCTCGTTGGGAAATCGCGGATCGCGACTCCATCATGCGAGCAATCTATGTCATCGAAAACCCCGATATCCCGACTTCCCGGTTGGCTGACAGCTGGCCTCCACTACGTCTCTATCCTCCTTCACTATCGTGATGACAGTTGGCTCCCACTCATCGGGGTTTCACGGATCGTGAATTCAAAGTGCCTAAACATCATGTCCCCAGAATTCACGATTTCCCGATGGGGCCAAACGCCGATGGTTTTCGATGATTGTCACCTGTCTCATAGATGGAAGGTTGTGATTGTACCAGGATTTTCCCTACGGATTTCCTAACTCTTCCCAGATGACGGACACTTGTCTTCTACTCTGACTCTAGTGGTCCCACCATGCTTACGTCACTGTCGGGATATCGTCGATCGCGATTCCCAGCGACGCGGTTTCTTTGTCTTCGAAAACCCTGATTTCCCGATCCACGACTCTTTCGGGATCTTCTGACACGCGTCACCCACAAATGTACAGTCCATATCGGATCGGGAAATCGCATATCATGATTTCATTATGCAACGGTTCTACTCTCCTAAAATCTCCGATGGTAAAATCCCGACGCCTCCCAGAACGCTAAAACGTGTCCTGCTGAGATCAACAGCTAGGATTCGTTCTCGGGATTTTGAGAACCACAAGGTCTCTATTTTCTAACTTCATAAAACCCCGATGACTTAGATTTCCTGATGACTCCTCCTGTTCACGCTAGGGCTTAAACCCCGCGCAACTTGTCTAGATCTAACGGCTGACGGGATTTCGTCCGAGATCTGACGGCGCAGATCCATTCTCCCGTGTAACAGACAGCTCTTCTTTGAGATAATGATTAATTTACATGAAACATTACGTAATGTAAAAATTTCTCTCTTTTGCACGTTTGAAATTTTATATGGGTCTAATGTTCATGAGATTTTACACATTTTTTTTTTTTTAAATTCACCAAGGCTAATATAGGCAACTAGTTTCACTGTTCCTGCACCATACAGGTCTTCTAAATTTCCATTTTCGGTTGTGCATTGGCAGTTCCTCATTTAGGTAAGTTCGAGGTGAAGTAGGCATTTTCAAGGTCCAACAAACATCTTTTGCATGTTATTTAGTATGGTTCGTGTAATTATTGAATCTTACCAGTTTCAAGCCTTCCAGAGAAGCTTCCCTCGACATTTTCATCAGTTTCAGGTGTCTGTTCTACCCGAAACTTCATTAATAGCATTGCTCAAATAAAATTTAAGTTATGACCTCTCTTTTCCGTGCTCAATAGCTTGGATACCATACTGTATCATGTATCAGTCCCATTTAGTCATATGAACGTGTATCTCTTACAGGTTAAGCGTGGTTGGAGTTAACACTCCGGGTTTCGGCCCTTAGGCCCCAGATTTCGAACTAAGACGCTCTGATACCATATGTAATGCACTTATATTTCATAACATCAATTTACTCTCATAAGCAACTTATTTTGATAACTGAAACAATACTTCACAACATAATATTGATTGGGATAACACCACTTCAGTAACTTAGATTTATCACAGGATAATAATTTTCTGGCAGAATGAAATAAATGCATAACTTCACAAATACCTGGGTCTAATGCTATTTTCTACTGCTTTCCTGCTGCCTACTGCTACACAGATCTACCCTGCCACAAACAAGAAAATAACTACCCAAAACTACTGTCCTCCCTGCCAACTAGGAAAACTACCTAGCTCCAGGATATCTACGGATATCCTGGCCCTCTGTGCCCAAAACCTCCAGCAACTCGGTGCCTCCCCTGATCAAAAGCCACAGTCCAGAACACTCTGTTCCTTGCTCACAGCAAGCCAACAGTCTACAGAGAATACAATAGGCTCACAGCCAATACCACAGTGCACAACAAATACCACAGTGCATAGAAATTCTGCTCACGGCAAAATGCAACGGTTCTCGGCAAATACAACTGGCTCAGCAATACAGTCCGCAGCATCCATCCCCGCCGAATGGTGCGCACATCCCCCTCTTCCCGTCCCTTATTCCTCCCTGCCGACTCACGCAATTACTCCACAACCACCCCCTTCCTCTGTCCTGCGTCCCCCTTTAATATTTTATTGTCTCGGGATTTCTGGGCTATCCTGCTCTGCATACGCCACCCCCTGGGCATACGCAACTCTTATTATATCTTTTCTTTTTGATCTCTTAAATTTATGTCGCAGGTCATTAAATGTGATCTTCAGTCAGATTATTATTACTTAGTTAATCCTCAATTATTCTTTAATTAACTCTTATTTAATAATCTTAATCATTTATCAATTTAGGGTCGTTACATAAGTCCCTGTAGTTTATACACAATCGTAAGGAACCATCCTTCTTCTTTACAAAAATTACTGGTGCACCCCAAGGTGAGATGCTCGGCCTTATTATCCCTAAGTCTAGCAACTTTTTCAACTACATTTTCAACTCATAAAGTTATGACGTTGTCATCCGATACAGAGTTTTGGAAATCGATTATGCACCAGGTTTTATCTCAATAGTAAAATCAAGCTCCCTCTCAGGAGGTAACCCTGGTAACTCGTTCGGAAAAATATCCTTAAATTCTGACAATACCGGGTACTGATCTAATGAGGGTCCCTTCCTTTCATTCACTGCTTCCACTACATATAGTCGAAACCCTTGCCTCAAGCATCGCTTAACCTTCATAGTTGAGATAAAGCGTAGAGAAACCTTTCTCCATACACCCTGGATCTCCACTAGCCTTCCTTCATTGTCAACACAAAGCACCCTTTTTGTGAAACAATCTACCAAAGCTCGATGAGCTTCTAACCAATCCATTCCAATGATTAGATCATATGCCCTAAGAGAAGTGATGTATACCTTCAACCTGGTAGTACACAGTCCCAGGTCTACTATACAATTATCGACGTTAGGTCCTATCGCTTGTTTTTCCCCCGAAGCCATCTTGACTTGTTTAAAGTCATCGTGCTCGTAGGCTACCAACCCACTCTTTTCTAATGGAGATGGTGAAATGAAACTATTTGTCTCACCAGAATCAAATAAAGTCTTAACATTGATATGATTTAGCGTACCTGATGACTCCACCACCGTGGATTGATGTTCGACCTGGCGATTATTAACTGCTACATAAATCTGGTGGCTGCTACTTGCTCTTCACATCTAGGCCTTTCCTTTTCTATGCGCAAATCGTGATTTCAACTATGGGCAGCCACGCTGGTAATGGGGTCCTCCACTTCCTCAACAGGTAACATGAGATTGAACCTACGCACTATTCTGTGACTGTCTCTGAAATGAGTTCCTTCCCTTGGAACCCCTGCCCCTGCTAGTTGTTCCCTGAAATGGTCGTGGACCTGCTTGCGTTGTTGGTGATGAACGATATGATGCACTCGCTGCCATTGAAATCCCTGCGGCTATTGTCCTTGGTGTGACTATATTACCATATGGAGGTGGCCTTGAGCCCCCTCCCATGGGAAATGTCCCAGGGGCCTTCCCTACGAATCCAGGATGATGCGGAAAGTTCGGTCTCATACCTCTGGTTAAATTCATGTGTTCCTCCGCATAAGGCACATTTTCCACAGCTTCCGCTACTGAAGATGGTTTCCACATCCACACCATAGCCCTTATCTTAGGGTTCAACCCATAGATGAATCATTCTGCCTATCATTGGTCATTATCCAAATACGAAATATACTTGACCAATTCCATAAACCTAATATCGTATTCCTCTACAATTTTTCTTCCCTGTACTAGAGCACGAAATGATCCTACCTACTGTTCCTCATAGTAAGCTGGCAGATATTTCCTTTAGAACCTCTCCTCGAAAAGTTCCCAAGATATTGTTTCCGAGGTAAGATGCAGTTGTCTTTCCAGGTTGCCCCACCAGTTCAAGGCACTGTCTCTCAACTGAAAAATCACTATCTTCTCCTTTGAGGTGGATGCATAGTCCCTTAAGGAAAAACACCTTGTCATACCTTCCAACCATGCTTCCATGCGTTCACTGGCATGACCCCCGGTAGACTCCCGAAGTTTGATCTTTTGTAGTTCTTTAGTGATGTCTTCATGTGGAGGTCCTCCCCCTAAATTTCTTGATGCTTATGGATTACCCATTCCGAATGGTGGGGGTTCCACTTCAATCCCTACTTGTTTTCTCCCCTTTAAAGTCTCATTTATGGCCTCCAAAGAGCACAGTATGAGAGCTAGTTTGGGCAATGGTGGCGGCGACATTGGTGGTGTTGGCGGTGCTTGCGACAATTCTCCTCTGCCTCGATTCCCTCGAGTCCTAACCATACTGTATGATTTAACCTGCATCAACCAAATTTTTCAGGGTGAGTTCAACGACGTTTCACATTTGCGCAACTTAACTAGAAATCAGGGTTAGGCGTAAGTTTCCTTTTACTTGTCTGCAAACAGACGTTACTCTCTTTAGGGGAAGTGGCTAGGTTAGGGTTAAGAATCTAAGCTTGGTGTCACTTCCTAAGAAAACTACTGACTCTGTCGCCTAGTAGCTACGCTAGCTTTGCACCATACTCGTTGATTCTCTAACTTACCTGCCTAGTGCGCACGAAGCCCACCCCTCGCTTGTCTTGGTCTAAGTCCTTATACTTTGCCTTTACAACTAATTAAGGTGACTTCCAACCTAATGTCGATGAAATGAGTCTAAGGCTATACTTCGATGCTTGACTCTAGGGATTTCCTTGGTGGGTTGTACATATGCATTGAATTGTGTGTCTCGGTGGCTGCAGGTGCGAGTCTTGAGGATTGTAGAGTGGTTTTCAGGCATTAGATCTTAGCGCTTGTGCACTGTGGTTATGTATTGTTTCTAGACTTGTGGTCGCAAGATGTAGTGAGCCTGAGGTGATACACCGAAGCTTGGTGCTCGGCTTTGACTGGTAGAATGGAATGGAGGGACTTGGCGCTTGGCTCGGTGGTTGAGGGCTCAAAACTCAGTGTTTGGTTAACATGGATAATTGGAGATTATACTTCGAGATAGTATTTTATACCTATTAATTTATTTATGTATAAGAATTTATTTTATAACGACACATGTGTGGCGCATTGGTGTTTGGTTGTTTTCCAAGGCTTGGACTATGGTGAGTAGTCGTGGGTTCAAAACCCGTCTACTCCAACAAAATTTTAATATAACCCAAATTTTAATCTAATCCCTAAAATCATTAATTAACTTTAATTTAGATTAACTTTACACTAAATAAAACAATTAATTTAATTAATTTTTTTTAACGATAATTAATTAACTTTAAAATTATTTTTACACTAAATTAAAGATAGTTAATTAAAACAATTAATTAAATTAGTTGAATTAATTAATTATTTTTAAAACAGTTAACTATACTTTACACTAAAATAAAAAATTTAAACGAACACATAAAAAAATATATATATATAAAATATATATAATAAAAAAAAAAATAATTTAAAAACAAGTGCGGGCACACATGGATTCCACGTGCCTGCCTTGCTTCCTCCAACGCCCCCCTATATAAACCCTAACCTTTATCGTCGTAACCCCAATTCCTCTTTTCCCCATCGTTTCTTCTTGCGAGGTTTCTGGTTACGCAGTCGGCCACCATGGCCTTCTCTCATGGCTTCTCCTCCTCGTTTCGTTTGTCAGGTGTTTGGTTTCTGGCATTGGTCGTTGGCTTGTATATTGTGGCTTTGGTAACTAACATGTGTGTTGTGTTGCAGGATGGTACCAAAAGAAAGCGACAAAAACGACAATGGTTGAGAAATTAGACCATGCAATTGGCAGAGCAGAAATGAATGTGCATTTCTGTCATTAGGGCTTTGATTTTTATGATGCCAGAAAGAGATACAGGTTCATTAGGCTTAGATCTATCTTTATTTTGTTTATTGGGCAGGTTTTTAAGTCGGTAAATTCCTTGTTCCTTGTGAGAAGCCTTTTTTCCATTTGGAATAAATCTCTTTGGAGAATATGTAATCCATCTGTCCATGGTAACTTTAGGTTGGCTATGAAAACTGGCAATATTAGGCAATTTTTGCGACTTAACGGACAAAAAGTTTTTGCTAGTTAAAACTTTGTGATTAAGATCCTTTTTTGTTGTGAACACTGTGAGTCTAACGATGGTAGATTTAAACTTATGGATCTTTAATTCCTCTAGCAGGTTTTAAGTAGTTAATCTTTGTTTTTAATGCAAAAATCGTTTTCCTGTTGGGAACAATTCTCTCCTGAGGCTAAGCTAATTTTCTTAACAGAACAATATGCTAGTAATGTGATAGTGTGTACATGTAGAAACTATTAGTATGGCTACTAAGATCAAGTGTTTTTAGTTGTTTTCTGTTTTGAATATGCTTACCAGATTATGCTTACCGGTTAGGAGAGAGGGACGAGAGGCATTCTAAAGTTTTGAAGCAAGAAATAGGAGTCATCTTCAAAAAGCCTCCTTGCTGTCTTTGTATTCATTGACTTCGATAATGAATAAACCCTTTGCATAGAAGTGTAGATCGATAAAACCTCTAATTAACCATGTTGAAGATATCCATTCCTAAGAATAAATTATGTTGGAAAAACCCCAATGAATTGACAAATTAGGGCATGACTAGACATGTACTGGATTTCGTAGCTAATAGATTCTATTGGAATTTATTTTATTTTATCTGGGGATTGTTAAAGTCTTAGAACTACAATGATTAAAATCATAACTCCCCTCTGCTAGTTGCGATAACTCTAGCACTCCTTTGTCTTCAAAATTTCAGATTTGTATGAAGGTTGGGAGGGACACTCCCCTCTCCTAAATCCAAGACCAACAAAGATAGTTTTCAAGTTACAGAGAATTAACAGTCTTCGTTCCTGTAACCAATCACCCTTTGTATGCGTGTAACACCAACAACACACACATACAAAGTGACATAGCCTTGCTAATATGACTATCTTACTCCTTTAACACACTCCAAATCTCTTGAAACCTAAGTCAGCTAATATGACTATATTACTCTCATATTTTCCCAATTCTCTTAAAACCGGATCAATTTGTTCAAAACTCTTGAGACCTTATCAAATACTGAAGAACTATCAAAGTAGCGAGAAACAAAACATTGTTCATTCATTATCTGTAATCAAGTCACACCTGTTTCAACCTTTTGGAAAGCAAGAAAACAAGATATAGCTTCTCATACATAAAGTGGCATGACTAAAGTCAATGTTCTTCTTCCAATTTGATAGTCATCATCTAGACTTATACCCTTCAACACTGTTGCAGTAAGAAGAGAATATTTTTTAAAGAACATCGTATTTATCTTCGAAATAGTGTCCCACAAAATTAGCTTTTAATGAAATGCAAGTATATTTTTGTTAGTCATCATCTAGACTTATACCCTTCAACACTGTTGCAGTAAGAAGAGATTAATTTTTAAAGCACATTGTATTTATCTTCGAAATAGTGTCCCACAGAATTAGCTTTTAATGAATTGCAAGTATATTTTTTTTGTTTATGATTCTGTAACAGATAGGAAAAATAACATTCTTATTGGTTTGTAAAAATGAAAAATGAAAAATATATATCAATAGAAACTGTAACAACCCAAATTGGATTAGAGACGAAGACCATGTTGGCACAAAGACAAAATCTTAGTATTGTGAGTGGTTAAACCCAGGTTTCAGTTTTGAAACCGGGCTCTAATACCAAGTGTAAGAACCGTAAATTACTTAAGACTGGTAAAATTTCATACAATTAAACATAGAGATTATTTAGTATAAGCAATAAGTAATTTATTTCAGCATATAAGCAGCATAAATTAAATTTATGAACAACATGCTAATAATTTACATAACCATCCACATAACACCACATAATCCTGAAAATACATAAATAAAAAAATACCTTCGTCCAATGCTAAATCCCCGATCTTTGTTTGTCCAAGCTGAAGCTGAAACTGTGCTAAACTCTGCCCAAAACCGACTAACCACCCAGCCAGCTAGGAGCAGCCTGTCTGGATCCCTAGCTCGAGGATACCGTAAGGAATCCTGGCCCCTGAGCCCAAAACCCCCAGCAGCCCGGTGCCCCCTGCAATGGTTCACCAACACTCCAAAACCAAACTCCCCCAAAACCAGAAAAATATCCAACAACCCAAATACAGTCCTCTCCTCCCAATTTTTCAGAATCATCTCCCTTTCAACTCTTCCCACTCATATCTCCCTCCATTCATCGGCTCCCTATCCTCCATTAATTACCTTATCCTCCCCATTATTACATTATACCATTCCTTTATTACCTTATTCGATTCCTTTATTACCTTATCCTATTCCTTTATTACCTTATCCTTCCACGCCATGCTTCATTCCCTCCTTGCATACGTAAAGTCTTATTGTAAATAATTTAAAGTTATTCAGCCATTTAATTCATCACCCAAATCTTTGAATGTGTTAAGTAATCATTTAATTAATTAATCGACATTCATTAAACAATAAATAAATAAATAAATAATATTATTAATAGTTAAACATTACTTAACTAATACACATTAAGACAGTTAATTAATTAACTATACTTAATAAACCCTATGCAACTATTTAACCAGGGTTGTTACAACCAAGCTCTAACTCTGCAAAAGTACTCAATAACGTTCGATTTAAACCATGATTTTTTTCTGTCTCCCTTGTTTTACCAAACTAAGAATAATAGACTACCTAGGTATTTTTCTTTCTTTTTCCATTTATCATTGTCCATAACTCTTGGGAGTCTTTGCCTAACTATTTTCTAGCTTGTTTCCTAACCTCCTAGATTCTTGGGGGTAGGTTCAAACTTGTCCTCATGGAAACCAATCACATTTACCCTGGTGGCTTCTATCCTCTTTTCACTTTTTCCATGGAATAGAGTATTTCTCTTTTCATAGTTGAGTTCTCTCATAAATTTATCTTAAGTAATTTTAAATAAAATAAACTTTAAAAATAATATTTCCATAAATGTTTTTCACCATCAAGTACTTACGGTGATAAAAAATGTTAATCAAAGTTTTTCTCAAAGTCATAATTCCATAATCACAACCACATAAATTTACTCAAATATTTAATTTGGAGGGATGTTACACTATTGCATTATCCATGGTGTAGCTTAGCTTGAAAAATAATGGTTTGAGTGGTGAAATGTGGCTCAATATGAAAGAGATGATCATGCTTCAATTATTAGACATGATGGAGGCACCAACCAACATTAGCGCACTAGAATTCCTTTTGCATAACATGGTCCTTATCCTTCACCTCTTCAATCATCATCCAGATCTCCTTTTCCTTTATGGATTAAATTCCTAAGAGTGTAGGGTTATTATTGGGACTATAGAAATTGATGACGCCTCTCTCTACAAACTCCATGAGATGGGATTCATTGTAGAGCTTGTCGATTATCCTTTCTTCGCTTTTTTTATTTGCCATCACTGGTAGGTAGCCCTTCAACAACATACTGTTTTCTTCTTCTCCTATTCTTTCCATAATTTATTTCCTAGACAATGTTCAACTATATTTGTGTGAAATTTATAGACGAGTGAAATGTGGAGGACCTCCATAGGAAGAGACAAGAAAAGGATAGAATGAAATTCTAAATATGGAAGAGATATTTATAATGGCCCAAGAATATGCTATGGATGATTATAAACACTTTAAAACAAGTTGTTGCATGTAAATATATGAATATCGTTCATTTCACTGCCAAACGTTAGTTGACAAAAACAACAATTGCATTTTTTCGAAGGATGGAATGTGTCTAGAAATATGTGGTTCATATGCAAGCTTGACGGAATTCATTACTCTAAAGATAGCCATGTGCATGTAAAGTATGGTAGGAAGGGGACCATGCCTCAATAATGGGCGATGGTTGTGCGTGGCCACTACTTTATTCAAATTGTAAGGAAACCTCCACAATGAGATTGACACGAGACTTCCAGTACACAAAATAGAGTCAAACCAAAATTAAAAGTAAAATTTTTAAAGGTTTTCAACAAGATAACGAACATTAATATGGACTTATCTAAATAGAATTTATTAAGATGCCACATGGATAAATGGCATATTAATTCAATGTAGAGACTCGTTTTATTTATTAATATAATGATTCTAAATAAGGATCGTGAACAAAGGATCTACTTTTCCTCCATGGTCAATAAGTCTATTTGCAGTGAAATGATTCAACCATGGTGAAATATTCATTTACCAAGACGATCTCAATGGGAAATCAAACCTCATATAAATCCCATTTGTTAGTGGTGAAATATTCACTTTACCATGATGATATCTACAGGCATATGAGAGATCATATACATCTGAATCATTTTCTGCTCTCCTCCACTACCAGTAGAAACCACTCTCTACTCTGTACAATGAGCTTAGAGGTCACAAGATCGGATCTCATTAACTTAAGAAAAGGGATGGAATCCTTGTGTCGTCAGGCACATGTTTTTCTTGTTCATTATAAGTGCAACATAGGACCACTTTCTCATCGATTGATTTTTACTGGAACAAAGTTGAGGTCGCAGCTGGGAAACTTTCCTCGTTTTGGTTTTTTGTTTCCATTGGTAGTGTTGGAAATGAACCTAAAACAAAACAAATAATCTCCGAAGGTAATAATTTCTCGTTCAACAATATTTTTTCTTTATTTTTGCATTTCAAAAATAACCTATTGTGTCCGTAGAATTATTTTTTTTAGCTGAAAATAAAAAATAAGAGAGAGACAGGAGAAGTTCAATCTTCTAGAAACAAATTTCTTAAAACCGAGCGTCCTAGAGTGTGATTGTTGCATTTTTTATATATTCATACTAGAGGTTTCAGGTTAACATTTAGTATATAATTGCAACACTTTATTGTGTAAATTACATACTGCATTATGTGATTTATTTTTCATTAAACTTCACAAAATTGTAGAAAAACACAAAATATTCTTATACAAGTTAATTTCGATAGAGTGTAGAGAGTCTAGCATGTACATGTACTAGTTGCTCACTTGGAGTTCTATAAAAAATGGTATGAGAGAAGCTCTAAAGGATAAGATGTCATTGATGTTACCTCCAAACACTTTTTAATAAATTTCCTCATTTCTGAATTGGTAACCTTTTGCTATGATGTGGGAATTATGCTAGAACTCAACTTCTTATAAATGTAAGCAACATTAGGGCACTCGTTGTAAGGAATATCTAGAGTAAATATCTCTAGTAAGCACATGCAAAATGAATAAACATCTACATTTTCATTATGATACTACCCATATAATTATGGAGCCATGAATTTTGGTGTACCAATGATAATGTGTGTAGCATGATCATTTTTCAAGATGCCAATGAAAATGAGATCTCTGGTATTCATAGCATTATTATTACCCTTCACGAATATATTTCTACAATTCAAATATATATGAATTATGCAAGGGTTATGACTGAATATAATTCAATACTTCCAATATCTGTTGCGCCAAATTCTTCATCTCCTTCATAGAGACATGTGTAACACTCTGCTCTATTGAGCACACTTTTATTTTCTTATTCTTTGAGGACACTTGCGTGCGAGTGATCCAATTATGGTATATCATGATTTCGTTTCGATTATGGATTATACATGATGATGATGTGTTGTGACTTATTGTTATATTGATGTATATATGTTGGCAGATGTTATTGATAAGTTTTTCTGAGTGTCCAGGGAACATGATAGGTTATGGATGCTAATAACATCAATGAACTTCCATGGACTCTGGATTGAGTCAAGGAGTGTATTGTATTTTGTTTTAGTATTTCATTTTAAGCACATGTGACACATGATTGATTTAAATATGATTTACATATATGGATTATTGACAATGGTTTTGTTAGTGGATGCAGGTTGAACGATGCTTTCTAATCCAACTCACATAAGGAGTAGAGGGACCATGCAAAGAAACCATATATTGAGGGAGAGGTGTGGCATCTTCCTTGTCACAACCTACTAGTACACCCATCATGGCCGAATAGTAGGTTAATAATTACCTAGTTTGAGAGGTCGATGATGTCATGAGGGAGGACTGACATAGTCGCTCATGAATATTCTAAGGGACACACAATAATGCATAGTCCTTATTCCTTAGAATCCCTTAGTCTCTCACAAGATCAACTAAGTGGAGTTTTGACTGCAAGGGTCAGAAAAAATTCCAAAAGTATTCAAAGGTGAGTGGAACCCTTGGAGAATGGAGGTGTGTCTTGAAGGGCACATCGCATAATTAAAAAAAAACTTGAGTTAATAAATCTAGATGACCTAGAAAACATTGAAATGATTAGACCTTGTTGGAATAAAATAATTAATTAAACCATAAATTATTAACTATAATTCCCAACAAAAGTTTAAGAATAAGTCTAAATCTAAAATTAATTAAATGACTAAATGAATTATGAAATAAATTAAAATATTGGAGAATAACCAAACTCTAGGAAAAAGGGGAATACAATTTAAAGGATGGATAAAATGCACATGTGTGCATTTAAATAACAAAAATGATATTTAAAAGAGAAAGTAATAATATATGAGAGAATAGGTGTTCACATAGAATAGTTTCTAGAGTCAAGCTACCACTAAGTCTAACTAGAAGAAGACTCATAATCCAACTCTAACTAATATATAGTTAAGAGACACTCATTAAATGAAAATTTGGGGAACGAAGGGACAACTAAGAGAGAAAATAGGAACACATTAGGGAATGTGAAGGGATTTTTCTTTTTAAATAAAATAAAAATGGTGAGTGTGAAAATAATCATAATTAATGTAATCTAAAAAGATAATTATTTGTTCATGAGGACATGTGTCGGTGAATAAATTTATATAAAACTAATGTTGTAGAAGGAAAATGGATTCACTTATTCTTTGGAAGGTTATGCTGCCAAAATTATTGAGGACTTTGTTTTACTTGTGAGAGTTGGGATACCAAGCTTGAAGAAAGAGTGGAAGCTCTTCCTTGCGAGGAAATCTTGGAGCTACTATTTTTGGTTTCTTATGTGCGGCCCCTTTGAGGCTTAGGGTGATAAGGGGGAAGAGGATTACCCCTAGAGTTGGTTGGGAGGAACCGGTGAAGTCTAGGATTAGCGGGCAGAAGCAAGGGACGACTACAAGTTTCAAGTGGAAGATCATCAACAACAAAGTCTTCCTTCGGTTATGGTATTTAATGATTAAGTTCTAAATTTTATGTATAACTATTGTTGTAAACTTAAACTATGAATATTGTTTATAATTAAGGTTGATTACTAAATGTGTATAGGATCTACATTCGCTTAGATATAAATATTGTTATGTTCAGATTCTGGGTAGAAAAATTTGATTATGTATAATGTTAAGGCATGGAAGAATATTGAATAATGATTTAGAATTTTTGCTACATATAAAATATTTTTTTGTAGATGAACTCAATTATTGAATATGTTCAAAGTTTATTAGAGTACATGTTAAGCTGTATAGAAATATTTTCTTAGAAATCCTAATTAATATTATGTATTGCACATAATGGTCAACTCGGAAAACCAACTATTGGCTCTATCGATTTGCATTCCGACTTAATTGTAGCTTGTTAGAATGATTTATACTATCAACTCTATCTACTGGTATTTCGAATATTCACTAGGTTTTATAATGATTTGGTATTTTCAAATATGTAATTATTTAAAAAAAAAAGTTTCCTCTAACTAAGACGTTGATGTTAAAATCGAATCTGGTATTGAAACAATTTCTAACCTTAAAAGAACAAGTGTTGCATGGCAACTTAGTCCCTACAATGTAGATTTGGAAATGGAGATGATAGTTGACACCATACAATTATTGATGATAATGATGATTAACATCATCTAAGGCTACAAACACATTAAAAGATGGGGATCGAAGAGGATTATTATTTAAAATACTAAGTTTTTGAATCGTGAAACATCAATAATATGCTAACTAGGGGCTAGCTTATGAGAGTTTTAAATAAATGAGAAAAATTAACACAACTACCTACACCGTAAAAAATGTTGGAATTCAAAAAATTCGACATAGGATCACAAGGGATGGAGGAAGACATGTTGCTCCATAGTGACACATAGTTTATAAATTTGTCGTACATTGTCACATACCAACAGTATTGGCCTCATGATCTATGGTCATGTTGATACTTTATTATGGCTACCATATAGTTTTTGGATTAAGTTGAACTTTCTTCCAATTGAGTAGAACCAACAAAATGCAAATCACATTTAAAAAATTTCAAATTTAAAAAATAAAATTAAAACATCTCAAACTTGATAATATATATTTTAATTTATATAATATTTATTATTTTACATGATATTTTCTTATCAAAATTACACCATATAAAATGTACAAGTCAAATACATAAGAGTGTGAGTGTGGTAGTTAATATTGGCTTTACAAAATCACAACATGAAATATGTCATGTGCATATGAATGTGGTACTTAGTATTGCCTTTACAAAATCACAACATGAAATATTCCATGTGCATATGAGTGTGGTAGTTACTTAGACCCGATTAGAATGACCAACTTCTTAGTTAATAGTTATTATTAATTCCCATGGAATAAATTAATTTACTTGCTTGATCATTATTCATGTGCACACAATATACTAATTATACTAATTGAGGTGTTGACCTTTCTTTCTAGATTTGTCAATTTTCACTTTGTCAAAACCAATGATGAGCTAACAACTTTCAATAGATGGATGCACAACAAAATGAATAAAAACACTTAGTAAAAAACATTGAAAGATTTGAAAGCAGTGATTAAATTTCAAATGTATTAATTAATGGAAAATGAGAAAAAACAAGTATTTTTATTATACCAAAAAATATATATTTATTTTTTTAAAATTTTCATACACAAATTTAAACCAAAAAACAAAGTGATGTTAAATAAAAACAAACTCATTACTATAATCCCTTTAACAAATACCAATAATAATATTTTCATCATGTCCCCGAGGTGTAGGACAGTTGGTGACAGAGTGTGTTGTTAAGCCACTCTGTATTGTTAAAGTCATCAGTTCGAAACCTACGGGGACAAAAAATCCAACCATGTTAAAGGTTGGTGTGGTGCAAAAGGTCCACACAAAATAACAAACAAACAAAAAAAATATCTTCATCATTTAATATAATGTTTTTTAAATTATTTTCCATAAATTTTATTTAAAAAATGGATTAGAAAAGATTTAAATGGATGAATATAATATATATGTCAGTTTTTTTTTTTTATAATAGTAATGGATTGTAGGTTAAACAAATTTCACTGATTACTTGGTATTAGTGATTAAATAAATATGTTTTTCTTTTTTAATTTTCATATTAAACATATTTTAGAACTTAAAAATAAGTTTTTTTATTTTTTCACATATAAATTTACAATTTTTCATTCAACCTTCAACATTTTTATGTGAAGTTTTTTGAAAATTTTCATATTAAACGGGATATTTTAAAATTTTAAAATATTTTTTTAACTTTTCACATAAAAATTTATAATTTTTCATTCAAATTTTTATGTGAATTTATTATATAAATTAATAATTAAAAAAATCTTATAAACATGTGAGAAATAAATTAAATAATTAGAAAAAATGCTATTAGATATGACTACTGTCATCCCTTAGTGTGAACTCTCATTCATTATTATATTAGGCCCGTATTCCCACAGATTGGCATGTTCGACTGACAACAATTCTTTATTGGACACATCTCTAATCAATTTTCTGGCATGTTCGACTGACAACAATTCTTTATTGAACACATCTCTAATCAATTTTTTGAGCTTCGTTAAATTTTGCACACATAAACGATATCTCTAAATTTTGCACACATAAACGATATCTCTAATTAATTTTTCCAGCTCTATTCATTTATTGCATGTTGTAATTAATGATTGAAATAGCTAGGAAGCTAATGATTGAAATCACAGCCATTTATTTTGTGTGACTACTAAGAATATTCCAGCCATATTTAATCCTATCCATAGAAAACTTATTAAGCACTAAACTCCTATTAAATCTGTCCATTATCAATAGGTGTACGTCTTTTGGCGTAATTAGAAATGAGAAAAACAAATAGTTTTATTATATCAAAAAATATATATTTATTTTCTTAAGTTAAACATTACATTTCATACACAAAATAAAAGGTAAATTAATGTCAAATTAATAACAAACGATATCTCTGATTAATTTTTCCAGCTCTATTCATTTATTGCATGCTGTAATGAGTATTTGACAGGGTTTGGCATAGCTGACCAGCTGGTGATTAATACAACTTTTCGGTGATTAATCAAATATCATTTTCCGAAATATTAAATACAATTTACTTTAAACAAGTGGGTATAGATTCTAAGATTTTAATAGGTGGTATTTATAATAAAGTTAATTAATTATGTAATAAATTTTAAACATTGAAAGATGTGAAGACAACAATAAGATTTCAAATGTATTAGTCAACTAGCAGTTGGAGAACGTCGCTAATACAGTAGTTGGAGAACGCCGAAGGGTATCCGCTGATAAAAAAATTATTAAATTTTATTATTGATTAACAAATAAACGTTGTGCTTCATTTATCTCGTGTTAATATTTTAATTTCTGTTCATCACTTATGTGGCAATTAGTTAGCTATCAAAGTACTTTTTAAATATGATTACGTAAATGTAAAAAAGTAAACACATAAACGGATGTCTTTATAATTGCTAGGAAGTTAATGATTGAAATCACAGCCATTTATTTTGTGTGACTACTAAGAATATTTCAGCCATATTTAATCTTGTTTATAAAAAACTTATTAAGCACTAAACTCCTATTAAATCTACCCTTCTGCGTAATTAGAAATGAGAAAAACAAATATTTTTATTATATCAAAAAATATATATTTATTTTCTTAAGTTAAACATTACATTTCATACACAAAATAAAAGATAAATTAATGTCAAATTAATAACAAACTCATTGCTATAATCTTTTGACCAGAACTAATAAAACTCTAACTATAATTATTCTTGGATTTTAATTTTTTCATTTAGGATTTACTTCCTAGGTTTTATATTCTCTATGTATTATTGCACAATTTGAAGTTGAGGAATTAAATCATAAAGAAGTAAAATAGGATGTATAGTGAATTATTTCATTTTCTGCTCACTTTGCTCACTTTAATTTCATGTTTTTTTTTTGTTTTTTTTTTAATAAATAAATAAAAATATCATATCCGATGAGCGTGTTTGCAATGATGATTTCAAGTTGATTAAGTACCTATATGAAGAAATATGAACCTGTTAATTAAAGAAAACAACCCCTGTTTAAGTGAATATTGAAACCTAGATGTCACCCTCTAAAGTATGATATTGATACTAATTAACATAGTACTAAGTAGCGAAAAACTTCGATGGGATTTATAACTTTTACCTGTGTGTGTTTTTGTTTTTTTTCTTAGGGCGATGATATTAGAATAATTCCTATTAAATTTCAGTTTCGTTGGGTACTTACCAATCTTATTATTTTTTTTTGTAAATAAAAAAGGCAGGACCTGTTATATTACTGTAGCAAAAATGTACAAAATGGAAAAGCTGCTTGGGATGCCAGTTGTCCCGCCTACATAGGAAACCGGGACAACTGGGCATCCCCTGCCAAATGTCACCCTGTTCTCAAAATAACCAAGTATTTCCCTGCCACGTCCTGCCCGGAGGAAACCAGGACGCGCAGGGTTGCATAGACGTCTATATATCATAAGTTTGTTAATTAAACTGTAAGCTAGGAGGCTCAGAGCCATACTAAAAACTGTGCAAGAAAACATAACCAATTAAGCTGCCAGTAACCTGCTATCCCTCGCTTTTGAGCTGGTCCCCTGTGATCTTCCATCCGGCTGGGAAGGTGTATGCACGTGCGCAGGTGGGGCATTGGCGCCTCAGATGAGTCCGGGAGTGAGCTGCAAAGTACATGTCCATGCGCTGTTCAATCCTGGCGAGCCGAAAGTTGTGGTCACCCATCAAGCTTCGAATCTCAAAGATGAGACTGAGACAATCCCAATGGGTTGAGGGCTCTTGGTCCTGGCCACTTCCATCGTTGGGAACCTGGTCGTGGCCCTTTGGCAATTCTTTCTCCTCCTTGTGGCCCTTTGGCACTTCTTTCGTCTCCTCATGGGGTGTCTCCTCCTCGATATAGCACGGTGGAGGTAATTCTTCTGAACTACCCACTTGAGGCTCGGTGTTATCTCCACTAGAAAATGGCCATCGTGCCGGATTGAAGTCTGATGGCGGGTGCCAATTTTCAGGGGCCGTGAACAGCAGGTGTTCCGGGATGCTCTCGGGTATGCCGCCTTCGGGAATCTCCTCGACCACGTACGCCATGGGCGGGGTGCGCGGCCTCGCTTTTCGTCGTCGAGTGGCCATGGCAAGGGCTGCCTCAAATTGCTGCTTCCTCTCTCGCCTGGCTTTCGCTGCATACCATGCAGCTCCTCTCCGCGGGGTACCACGCAGTCGTGGCATAGTGTAGGTCTGACGGAATTGCCACCCCCGAGTGTTGTTTCCTGTCTCTGCCGAAATTGCCACCACCTTTGAGTGCACAG
>JZKD02S1193540.1:251049-267373 GCA_000966675.3 Picea glauca | reverse complement strand
TACAAGGTTGACACCTCAACAATTGGAGGAAAGAAAAGAAAAAGGTTTATGCTTTAATTGTGACAGCAAGTATAGTAAGGGACATAAGTGTGGTGAGAAGAAATTATTCTACATAAATTGTGAATAGGAAGAAGAACGAGAACAAGAACCATCTAAAGATGAAAACGTAGAAGTAATTTCGTCTAAAGATTTGACTCCCACGATATCATGTAATGCATTGGATGGAATTATCACTTGTCAAACCCTCAAGATCGAACGATACATCAAAAAGAAAAATGTAATAGTCCTAATTGATTTTGGCAGTACTCATAATTTCATTCACTATAAATTAGCCAAATCTCTCAATTCCTTTGTATATCTAGCGTCGAAGTTTCAAGTAATGATTGCAGATGGAGGAACTATCAATTGCTCAGGAAAATGCAATAAGATCAGTCTTACTATGGGGGAATATGTAATGAATAGTCCAATGATTGCTATACCCATGGGTGGTGTTGATGTTGTACTAGGAATGCAATGGTTACAATAATTAGGAATAGTGAATTTTAATTTTCAATAACTTTTCATGAAATTTTCATTGGAAGGAAAATAAATTGATTTAAGAGGTATCACAGGGAAACCCGGTAAGGTGATAAGCTCTAATGGCATGACAAAATTATTGAAAAAGGGGCATCAAGGCGTTATTGCACAACTATTCTCACTGGATGTTCAAACATCTAATTCATCTATTCCTCAAGATCTCCAAGGGATCATTGATAATCATTCCAAAGTACTTGAAGATATTCCCAAAGGTCTTCCACCCACTCGAAATCATGATTATGAAATTCACCTAATTCTTGGGAGTGTTCCTCCTAACATCATGCCATACAGATATCGTTATGCCTAGGAGAGTGAAATTGAGTGCATGGTTGAAGAAATGTTAGAGGCTAGCATTATTAGACCTAGCCAAAGTTCTTACTCTACACCATTGGTAATGGTATTCAAGAAAGATAGTTCATGGCATATGTGTCCAAATTATAGAGAGCTCAACAAGATCACTATTAAAGATAAGTTTCCCATTCTCGTCATTGATGAATTGTTAGATGAACTACATGGAGCAATATATTTCACAAAATTGGATCTTCTTTCATGGTATCATCAAATTAGAATGAAGAAAGAAGATATCCCAAAAATAGCATTCCGAACTCATGAAGGCCATTATGAATTTTTGGTCATGCCTTTTGGCCTTAAAAATGCACCTTCCACATTTCAAGTGTTGATGATTTCCATTTTCAAGACCTTCCTTCAAAAATTTGTGTTAGTACTTTTTGATGATATACTAATCTATAGAAAGTATTGGGAGGATCATGTGCAACATGTTGACAGGGTGCTACAACTACTAAAGGAGAAACAACTATATGCCAAACCATCCAAATGTTTCTTTGGAGTGAATGAGGTAGAGTATTTGGGTCCTATTGTATCTCATGAAGGTTTCAAGGTAGACCCTAACAAGATTAAGGCCATGATGGATTGGCCAATTCCCCAAACATTGAAGAATATTAGAGGATTTTTTGGGTTTCATAGGTTACTACCACTAGTTTTTTCGGC
The DNA here is from genome assembly GCA_000966675.3 of Picea glauca. Taxonomy (NCBI): domain Eukaryota; kingdom Viridiplantae; phylum Streptophyta; class Pinopsida; order Pinales; family Pinaceae; genus Picea; species Picea glauca. Next base: position 265,789 of record JZKD02S1193540.1, on the reverse strand, counting down.
ACTATGGAAGAATGGCAGCACCTTTAATGACACTAACTAAGAAGGATGCATTTTCATAGACTCCAGAGGCAACTAAATATTTTTAACAACTTAAAGAGGTGATGTGAAAAGCTCCTGTCTTGACCACTCCAGACTTCAAAAAAACCTTTATTATGGAATGTGATGCCTCAGGAAATGGAGTTGGTGCTATCCTAATGCAAGAATGAAGTCCCTTGGCTTTTGAAAGTCGACCACTCAAGGGAAAGGACTTACACAAACCCATTTATGAGAAGGATATGATGGCAACACTACATCCATTGAAGAAACGACATCCTTACCTAATATGTAGGCACTTCAAGGTCAAAACAAATCATGATAGTCTTAAATACTTCTTGGAACAAAGTCTATCTTTAGAAGAATAACAAAAATGGGTAACCAAGATATTGTGTTTTGATTTTGAAATCGTGTATAAAAAGGGGAAGAAAAATGTTGTGGCAGATGAACTCTCAAGAAAGGATGAAGATGTTGATGCATTTCTCTGTGCTATAGTGATCATCCAACCCGATTGGATAATAGAAGCAAGGGATGAATGGAAGAATGACGAAAAAGTGTGGACTCTCATTCAAAGGTTGCAGCAGGATTCCAGTGCATCAGATACGTTTACATGGGAAAATTATTCAATATGGTACACATATCTCTTACATTTATGTAGGAAATCCCAACTGAAACAAAAGGTACTATTGCAATTGCGCACCTCTCCAGTAGGAGGGCACTTGGGATTTTTGAAAACCTACCATAGAGTCATGACGGATTTTTTTTGGGTTAGCCTTAAAACTAATGTTCAAAGGTTTGTGGCAGAATGTTTGGTTTTCCAACAAAATAAGGTGGAAACAATTAATACCCTAGGTCTTTTACAACCATTATCCATCCCAAGTCAGCACTGGGAGGAGGTTTACATGGGTTTCATCACAGGATTACCGAAGTTTGAAGGAAAGAATGTCATCATGGTGATTGTTGATAGACTGACCAAGTACACACACTTTTGTGCACTCTCTCATCCCTTCAAATCTAGTACAGTTGCCACTGCATTCATGAAGACAGTTCAAAAGATACATCGTAGCCCAAAGATTATTGTAAGTGACAGAGATCCCATCTTCACTGGACATTTTTGGACAGAATTATTTTCTTGTTTGGGCACTCAATTGGCTCATAGCTCATCCTATTATCCTCAATCTGATGGACAAACCAAGATAGTGAAAAAATTTCCGGAAGGCTACCTTCGTTGCTTTGTCTCTGATAAGAAAACACAATGGTTCAAATGGTTACCCTTGGCATAATGGTGGTATAACACTTCCTTCCATACTACAACAAAAATGACACCCTTTATGACACTCTATGGATACCACCCTCCTTCCATCACTTCTTGCCTAAAAGAAAAATCTAAGGTTCAAGAAGTGGAAGATCACATCAAGCATCAACAACAAGTTCTCCAAATCTTAAAGGACAACTTAACCTTGGAACATAATCACATGAAACAACAAGCAGATCAACATCGTAGTGAAAGAAGTTTTGAATTAGGGGATTGGGTGTTTTTAAGAATACAACCATACAAATGGATGTCCCTCAAGAAAGACAAGAAGGATACTAAATTATCACCAAAGTACTATGGCCCTTATAAGGTGCTGCAAAAGATTGGTACTATGGAATACAAATTGGAGTTGCCTGCATCTTCATGAGTACACCTAGTTTTCCATGTTTCATGCTTAAAGAATGTTATAGGTGACAAGATCCCAGTTCAAACTGTATTTCCAGAACTTGATGAGGAAGGAAAAATCATATTGGAGGCTAAAGCCATCACTGACACAAGAATTCGCCAACTGAGGAATAGATCCATTTTAGAGTATCTCCTTAAATGGAAGAAACTACCGGCTAAAGATTTCACTTGGGAAGATAAGTCTTTTATACAAAAGCATTCTGAGTTACTCAAGCATCGTGGACAATGCTTGTTTCAAGGGGAGGGGCATGTTAAGCCCTAATATTGGCTCATCACCCCTTAATTGGGGCATATTACATTAGTAATGTTATTTTATTTATGTCGGCTTTATTCCATTAGTTTTAATTATACCTCCTAGTATCCTATATATACCAAGAAGACATTTTCATTTGGAATCATCTTGTACTTGAACATTCATGTGGGGTAAAAGCAGGTTGCCCCCTCGAAGAGGCTTATTATCTGAAATTCTATCTTTTTCAAGGCATTGAGTACTTATTATGAGTCTTTTATATTCTATATTGATATTTGGTTCTTAACAATATTCCATCAACTCATTATCATTATTATTGAAAGAAAATGGTCTCTTGAGTTCATGAGGAACCTTTATCATTGCTCCATCATTGTTAAGAAATATCATATAGCTTCCATCGTTCCTTATATAACCACCAATCATGGGATACTGGTCTCTTCCAAGAACAACTCTGTATGTTGGAGGTAGTTCTACCACCACAATATTAAAAACTGTAATGATATGAGGAGCGAAGGTAATCTAGGCATAAAATTTCCTAATTTCTCCATAAGTCGGTACTTTCCTAGAGTCAATTACATAGATTCTTTCACTTGTTTCATAATACTTGGTGCAGCTCATGCCAAGTGATTTCATAACTGCCAAGGGCATGATTTTGTTTGTTGCAACAAAATCTACCAGAAAATTGTGGAGCATGACATCATGATTTTGTATTGAAATGTAAAAAGGTAGAACTTTGCCCCTTAATTTCACCATTGATGCACGCCAAATCTGCTTTGGGTTTGCAATTACTTCTTCAATTCTCCCAGTTATATCATCTAATAATTTTAGAATGTTTTCCCTCTATTGGGGAATTTTTACTACTTATGTGAAAGGCAAAGTAATTCTTAACTTTATTATATCATCAACAACATTATATATCATCTAAAGAGGATTGAGAATATTTTGTTTCTTTTTGACATCTGTGTTGTCTTTTTTACTATTATCACTCTGTTTTTTTTTATATTTTTCATTATATTTCTCCTTTTCTTTCTCAAAATTCTCCTTACTCTTAACATAATTTACATGTTCCCATGTTTGGACAATGTTTTATTGGGAGATAGTATCTTCTTCATCTTCTTCAAATATGTACATGGATGTCTCACATCCATCCATCTGTACAGATTCCAAGACTTCTTCTAGAAATGATCATTTTCTAGTTCAACAATTTGTTCATTATATCACTCATCAAGTATTACTGCGTTTGGAATTGGTTCTCTAGGAAGCCTTTGTCGTTCTTGATTGTTGACATTTTCAAACCTAATTCTTTATTCTAGGGTAGGGTTCCTTATTTGTTCTGGGACCAAAATCCTCGGGTTAAGTATGTAGTTTTCATTCCTTCTTAACCTTGTTATTTCATTTTTCATTTTTCTAATGGTTTTTTTCATCTGCACAATCTTGATTCTTTTCTTCATCTCCTCGAATATGATAGGATTCTTCTTCACATCTGGGATAGTTCCTTTAAAGAATCCTCCACCAATTTCCTAATTTTCAACTGGTCATAACTTTTTCTCTTCATTCTTTTTCGAACTGGATGATCCTTGGTCAGTAATGTTCAAATGATCCATCTTCCTTCATACTCTTCCAGGAATAATGTCAGATTCAACTCATGTTTCAATCATGATTTCCTCCATCTCTATAGCTTTGGTCATTTCTTCATCCAGAGTATCAATTTGGAAGGACCTAATAGCGAAGTTCACATTGGGTGGAATGGCATTTTTATAGAAACCAAGTATTAATGGATCATTAGGCATTTTATCTTGAGGGATCTTGTTTAGTGTTTTATTGATTCTCATATTGAAATCTCTTATCCTCTCATTTTTCTTTAGAAAAATTTGGGTGAAATTAGTGAGAAGAGTATGATGCGCGACTGGGGGAGTGAACATATTCAATAACATGGCTTCAAGATCATCAAATAAGACAATTGATCTTGTGGGAAATGTTGTATACCATTTGTAAGATTGTCCTGATAAAGTTTGGAGAAACAACCTTACCATCACATCATCATGTTTAACAAGATGGAAATCACAAACATCCAAAAACAAATCAATATGTGTTTTATCATGAATTGTTCCCTCTCTAGAAATTTTTTTCAAAGTACCTTTAGGAAGAACATGGATCTCATATTGTTCACCTCCCTAGTCGAGTGGGGAGTCTCTTATCCTTCTTAGATTTCTATATCTTATTATTTATTCATTTCTCCTTTCTTCTCTTCTTTCTTTCAATTTGTATTCATGTATTTTTTCTCATCTTTCTTCATGTGCTTCTTCACGTATTTCTTCTCTTTCAACCATGTCTGGAAGTTTCTTCTATTCTTCAAGAGGATTCTTTTCAATTTATGAGATACACAACTTCTTGGTTTTTCTTCTAGTGATTGTTCATTTGTATTCATCCAGCCTCAATTACCACCTTTCTCTTTCACTCTTTGAACTCATATATAGTCTTGTATTATGTCTCTTCTTTGTCTTCTAATAATTTATCTTTTGTAACATCCCTCTCTTACGTGCATTGAGTGAACTTATTCTTTGAGGACACTTGCTTGCAAGTCATCCAGATTATTATACTATTGGTTGTTTGATTATGATTATGAGGCATTATGGATTTCATGATATGTTATTTTGTGTATTTACATAGACAGGTGCTATTGACTGGGTTCTGTTGAGTCTGTAGGACCTTGGCCCTCAAGGATGCAGAGGCATCGATGAAACCCCTTGGACTGCAGATCGAGTTAGGGAGTGGATTATTGGGGTTGGTTGTTGTTGATATGACATATATACATCTGATTAAATGTTATGATGATCAATTATTATTGCTGACATGATTTATTGATGATGCAGGTTGACGATAGCTTGACGACCAGATTCACATGTGGAGTAGAGGGGTCACACATGACAACTAGAGACTTTGAAGGAGAGGTGTGGACAAAATCCCTGCCACAACCTACTAGCCCTCACATTGTGGCTCGAACTCTAAGTTAACGATTACCTATTTCAAGAAGAACTACAATGTCATGAGGGCCTACTGTGACAGTCACTCACGATGATTCGAAGGGGCACGCAATAAGGAAGGGGCCTTATTCCTTAGAGGCCCTTAGTCTCCCACAATATCACCTGGCGGAGTATTGACTCCAAGGGTTTTTTATGTCTACCAAGTTAGTCAAGAGTCGAGTGGCACCATTGGAGTGCATAGTGTGTCCTTAAGGGCACGTCACGCAATAAAAATGGAAAGAGGCAAGTGGCACCCTCGGAGCACGTAGTGCGTCCTGAAGGGAATGTCACAGAAGGAAAATTGAAAGAGCCGAGTGGCACCCTTGGAGAACCTAGTGCATCCCGAAGGGCACGTTGCATTTTTAACTGGTAAGTTAATAAACCTAGATGACCTTAGAATGAATGACGTGACAAGAAATATTTAAAAACGTTTTCCCTAATAGAAATGTTGTCTAGCCTAGTGAAATTAAAATCTCGGTCTAAGTGACACTTTTCGTCAAAAGTAATAATCATAATTAAACATGTGACGAGAAGGGGGTAAGAAATTCAATTAATTTTTTTAAATCAATTTATAATGGGGGATTAAAATTTTAAAAGGGATTTGATTGTTTATTTTTCTATATATGCTAATAAAAAATTATTAATTAAAAAGAAAAAGGGGAAATAGTGGATTTTTATACACTTGCTTATTTGAGTTTTAGATAAAAAGGGAAAATAGGGAAACTTAAAAAAAATAGGAAACTAAGGGGAAAAGGGGAAGCACAAAGAAAAAAGGAATGTAAGGAAAAAGTTGAATGACTAACTTTAAGAAATCTTTTCATTAAGAACTTTCTAATTTTGAACTCAACTAGGAATTTAGTAAAGGCGTAAGTCATTTAAAACATGTAAGGGAATATTGGGACACCAAGGAGCGTTTTTAGGAATTATTTTTGGTGGGTGAGGGAAATAGGAGTAATTAAATAATTAGTGAAATTAATTTTTGGTGCAAGTAAGGGGATGGGTGACATGTGTATAGGGGAGGTTTTTTTTTAATTAAATTAATGAAAAATAAATTAAATTGGAATTAGGGAAAGAAATCACTTATAAACTCTATAAAAAGGATGGAGGAGGAGGATTATGGATGGGATCTTTATGTGTAACGTTACGTTGTTGAATTTTTTACTTGATTGACCTATCTTGTGGGAGTTAGGATACCCAGATTGGGTAACGAGTGGTAGCTTGACCTTGCAAGGTGAGATGGGTACCAGTTGTTGTTTGGTTAATGTGTGTGGCCCCTTTGTGGCTCGGGGGGCTCAGGGGGAAGAAGAGTACCTCTAGCGTTGGCTAGGCGTTATCGATGACGTCACATTGGTCGACAAGAGGGATATGGATGGAGCGTGCACGGGACAATGACTCGAAGCTGTCATCTTGGGCTACGGTACACATGTGTTTATTTGAGTGGTAGATTATTATTTTTCTTCCACTTTCATTAATGTATGTCTATGTGTAAAGAAATTTGTTTTACTCATATTTTTAATCGAGAACTTAAAGTCGTCATAGCTTTACACTCACCTCTTTTGAATTGATTTCCTTGGAAACCCAGTCCCTGATTATTATGACTTCTCTGTTTGTCTTATTGATTGTTATGAAGAGATTGTGCTTTATCTTCCATCCTTATTCATAGATCATCAGTCCATGCCTGAGAAATCGGTTAGGAGCTGTATCGATGGTGGTCACTTTGGTGTTTATAGACCTATAAATTCTAATGCCCTACTTTTCTGAGTGTGGATGATGAGCGAAGGATAACGTTTGCCCCTAACCTTACTTATCTCCGCATTGATTGATGCATGGATGAACGATTGGTCTTGCGCTTTCTATTGATTGATTTCGCACTTTTTATTGATTGATTTCTTCTTCGTTTTGGTTGGTAAAACTCTGTGTTTTGATCAGTAAATCTTAATTTTTTATTATGTTAACGTCTGTGCTTATTTATGTTGTGACTGGGAATTTACTGTGTCGACAATTGAATGTTTGTTGATAGCTTTTAATTTATATATTTACTGCCACTTTAAATGTTGTATGATCTTTAATTTCGTAGTTTTATTTACTGCTTTCGATGTCATTTTGTGTTATGTTTTGATGGCTTTTCCTCCACCATTTCGTGCTTCTAAATGCCAACAAAAACGTGGTTGAATGCTGCGTTTTAGTAGAAACTTACCAGAGTTTAGTTTTGGCATATCCCAGCGCCTTGATTGTTGAATTTTCTATGTCTTTATATTGTTATGACAACGTTTTACAACAACATTTAATGACAACGAAATTCATGGTGTATCTGTGTTTGTACCCATCTATTGGTTGTTATTTTAACCTTTTATTTACTGCGAATTTACCCTTGTATTGTCTGCAGTTTCTTATAACAAAATCAACGAAATTGTTACATTAAAATGCAGGGAATTGATTGATAAAGAACAGAAAACGAATGTAATGATTCTTGACAGTGATTTCAATTACTGTTGACTTATGTAGTGTGAATAATGTTAACAATGAACTTACAAGTTTCACAATGATTTCATTTATATCAATGGAATCCATAGTTAACACTTACCGATCCAACCCTTATGCCTTCTGTGTTGAATATTTGTAATTGTATATAGTTGGATGTTGTATAATCGTATTAATTTATATATGTGTATTTTTTTAATCCATCGACCATCCATAGTATAGTTATAATTCGTTGTTGTATATTACATGGATGTTGTAAATCGTAGTTAATTTATTGTTGTGTAGGTTTTTTTTTTATCCATTGACAATCCATGGAATAAGTTATAATTTGTTGTTGTACCTGCACTGAGGAATCATGTAGGATCAACGATTATATGTATTGAATAACAATTTTTATTTAGAGAAACGATTGATATTCAACAACAATTTTATACGAACATATGATTATTAATAGACACCAATAGAAATTTATTTTAGACAACAATGTTTAGGTAATGGTGACTGCAAAATGAATGTGATCGAGAGAGAATCTATGTGTAATGTGTGGCTTTAATTTAATATTCCTTGTCAAATTGCAGCGAATATATACACAACATGTTTACCATTGGTAAGGAAGCGTTTTTATGATTGTGTTTATTACAATTATATTACTATGCATTTACTATTTGTTTATCTAACCGCGTGTGCATATGACAACTCTTTTATCATGGTTGAGTATTTACACAACGATATATCTACTTGTGGTTGAGAGTGATGCTTATTGTAATCCCTTGCTAATTTTCTTTTATCGTTAATCCTTTTAAAATATAGCGACACCATGACAACAATGTACCTATATTCTAGTTCCTTTCTAAATTCCCTTCATTTTTGTTAGTCTTTTAAAGACAATTATTTGTAATAAATACATTAACATTATGACATAGACAGGAAATTTACATCATCTCTTCAATGATAGTGATTTATTACACTCAGTGATTTTCTTTGTACATAGCGGATTTACCACTGCGCCTTTTAATGGCTGTGAATCCCCTTTGGTTGTTTAGCTGGTCATAATTGTGCATTATTTAAACTGTCAGATCTAAATGTTAAATTTTAAAGTTGGTTAGAGATATATTGTTTCAGTTTTAAATAGAGAAGTATTTAAAATGTGAATTCTTCAGATAGCGATATAGTTGTAGTTTTAATTGGCGATATAACTAGTTATTGATTATGAGTAAGGTAGTTATCCCTTGTTTAGTTTAGCAACCCCTTTTGCATTTAGATCAATGGTTAAAGATGTTTAATGCGTTGATTTCCTTTGATAGTTTTTGCCTTATGGTAATCTTAATGGTTTGATTAAGTATTGGGATTATCACCTTAGAACAGGCCCAATGTTCTCCCAACATAGAACTAGATAAGGACCCATTGTGATATTAGAATGTATTTTTGTAAGGTTGATGCAAGGGGGGATTTTATGTTGGGACAATGGGTTGGAATTCTTCCAGTGGTGCATGGGTCCCTGGTGCACCGCTAGCACTATGGAAACATGATTTCTTGATATTGGATCATTGCGCGCATTGATCAAGACACACACATAATATTCAGGCTTAGGGTCACATGCCAACCGATGTGGTTGATGACAATTGTTTTTAAGGTGGTGCTTGTTTTGTAAATTTTGTGTTTGTTCGTCACTCACCGGGAAGGTTCTAATTACTAGTCGTCAAAGCTGATGTGTTGGGTTTTTGACATTATCCTTTATCTTGTAGGCGTTGTCTAGCTTGTGTCAGGAAGGTAGTTGATTTAATCTTCCTCTTGATTATCGCATGTTTCGCCCCATTGCCTGATGTGAATGTATGATGAGTCGCTGTTGTTTGTTTCATGCTCTGCATGCGTTGTGTCATCGTCAAGTTGCGTTGTTTAAAAGTTGTCTTTTTTTCCTTCCTACTTCAAAAAAAAAAATTGCTTTTGCATCGAGTCTCTTCTATTTTTTATGATGGGGTCGTTACATATGGTATCACAACGCGTTTCGACCCGCAACTTGGGCTCACTATGGCTTTTGTTCAATTGATTTTTGATTATAAAGTTGCTAATTAATTTGATTTGTATTCATGTGGTAATCATGCTTACAGGAAGCTGCAAAGGAAGATGACAGGGTGCTAAGGGAGGAGGTGCAATGCCTCCAGTAGCATCCATGCCTAAGCATTCTAACCCCCAGGGAAACGAACAAGTTGTCGGGGAGGAACAAATAGTTGTGGGTGATGTGGTTGGGTTGATGAGGTCTTTTCAGGGGATGTCTAAGGCACTGATCAATCGTTTGGATAGAGATGAGGTCAGGGCGATGAAACCCCCTAAGGGTCCACCGTGCACTACGGTTAGTACTGGTAGCATTCATCGTGAACTCGAGAAGGTCAAATTTCCTGAGTTATTTCGTGCCCTGGATAGAACATCCACCGAGGCATGCTTGGAGAATATGGTGATGTGCTTTTCACTTCATGACTATACCTCCAACATGAAGGTCTACATGGCATTCTTTCAATTGAAGGGGAACACTATTCTATGGTGGAATATGCTCCTCACACACTTGAACATGGTCCTCGAAGACATGTCATGGGAATTGTTCGAGAAATGGTTCCAAGAGAGGTACCTATCAGAGGAATTCATTGAGCATTAGTTCAATGTGTTCGGCGCCTTACGATAGGGCAGTCGTACAGTTCCTGAGTACGAGTTGCACCCTAATAATGAGAAACTTAAGGCCAACAGGTTCTTATTTGTCCTTGTTTTCAGCATAAGTGCAAAGGATAGGATTTTGATGCCACAGACCTTGCATGATTTCATCTAGAAGGCCCTAATAGCAGAGGAGGAGATTATCAGTGGGGGTCAGAGTAGGACTCCACCGAGACAAGAAGTGAAAGTGTCATCTGGTGCGCAACAACATCAGACACCAACTAGAAATATGCCAATATATCATGGCTTCTAGAGAGAATCTACTTTCACTCACCTCAGTGACCAATGCCTCAGCAGTGGATTCCTTATCGAGGACCACAACATCAACAACAACAATTTAGGCATGTTCAGCAGAACAAACTAGCATTCCAAGATGGTGGGCCATAATCTTCTACTTCAGGTACCAAGCACTAGTGCATTCGGGTCAAATTTCGATGGTGCGATCGCCGTAATTTCCACTTTCTATTGTTGGAAGAACGAAAAACCTCGGATCCCCTAAAACGCCGTTTCACAGGACGTCTCTTTTCCGATGACATATTTTTCATCTGTATTGCAATTTTATATGACGGCACATGTCATCATAATTTGGATTGTCCAACCCCATATTGACATCGTAAGACTGACATCTAGGTCGTGGCAAGAGCGATGTTTCATACATGGCAAGAGTGATGTTTCAGACATGGCAAGAGTGACGTTTCAAAGGTGGAAAGAGAGACGTTTTGAAGGTGGCAAGAGGGACGTTATAAAGGTGGCAAGAGAGATGTTCCAGAGGTGGAAAAAGTGACGTTCTTAAGGTGGCAAGAGAGACATTTTAAAGGTGTAAATAGCGACGTTTCATAGGTGGCAAGAGAGATGTTCTGAAGGTGGCAAGACCGACGGGACGAGGTATCAGCTCCGACGTGGTTGCTATGGGAGCGAAACTCTTAGACGTGGAAAAACTTACGTCCAGAAGGTGGCAAGAGTGACGACGTGGAATTACTAGCTCTGACGTGGTTTCTATGGGAGCGACAATCTTGGAGGTGGAAAGAGAGACATCTTGGAAGTGGCAATAACGATGGGAAGAGAGTGAAATATGTCGCAATTGCAATGGTTGTGTAGGTATTTAAAAAAAAATACAATATCAATATCAAGACCTAATAGTTATTCCAAGCCCAAAGGAGTAGTAAGTCATATAGGTGTCAGCTAGTGACTCACTTAATAGTTTCCTTAGGATTTCCCTCGCAGTAAAGGTTGGGCCTTTTCTTTCGGGAGTGTCTAAGAGATAAAAAGACCCAATAATATTTGAAATTTGTGGTTCTCTACAAGATATTTATTTATTAGAACGATATTTAAGGCTATATATAAACCAAGGTAGCTAGCTCTACTACTACAGCTCCAAAAATAGTGCAAACAAGAAGCAATTCCATTGAAATTTTGAAGAACTTTGAAGTCCTTAAGACAATCTTACATTATAAATTTTGTATTTCTCTACTAGATGGTTTGATCACAATCCCCTTTCAAAACAAAATCATTCATTTTTGTTAAAAAAACATGAAATCACTATTAGATGACTTAAAGGGATCCATCCCATTATGCCCTTTACAATAACTGAATAGACTACAAGAATTCAACACATTTGAACATTGATATAAATATAACTTCAACTTCATAGCTTGATAGTGGAAGGAAACTCACAAGAAAACAATAGGTTGTTAAAGATGTTGATGGAAGCTGGTCGAACTTGATTATGATGCATAAGTGATCATTGGGTTGTTGGAGGAAGTTGAATCCACTCATCTCCACAAATTCAAAATACCCGCAACTTTCTCCATCCTAAGTAGAATGGAACTTTCACTTAAAGAGATCATAGAAATTACCCTCATGCATATTAGGAAATCATGGAATGAGTTCACCAATAGACTTACCAATGGAATTAACTCTAAAGGATCTGTTTATGCAATAAGTTAGGAGACCTACCATTCTCAAATGTGAAGTTGAGTTGTGAAGAGTTGCTAAATAACTCCAACCTCACTCATAAGCTATGATAATGGTGGTAATATGGCTATATCCTCATCAAGCAAAAGGAATAATGATCGTTTCACCTAGATCCAACATCTTGCAGACCTGCCATTCTTGACCTTGAAGTCGAGTGTGAAGTCTGGCCTTGCTCGTAGGCTATAAGGTAATGGTGGGAAATATGACTAGATCCTTGTTAAGAAAAACAAACAATGATTGTTAAACCCAACTCCAACACCATGGAGGACCATCCAAAACCCAATGATATGCACCTTCAACATCTCAAGGCATACCTCAATAGTAGAAATGAAGGCCACAATGCACGACTATTTCTATAGAGGGCTAAGTTCTTAACTTTTGAACGACATATTTCATATGTGGCAAAACAAACAAGTATAAGACACCAAAAATAATAGATGTTAGGCTTTGGTTTATCATCTATCGAGTAGGGAAACCATGCGTGCTCATAAATCTACTAGACCTTTTTATTATTCTCACATCTAGTTAGGCGCTTTGGCTACTTAAAGAAACAATGAAAGCTAGTTCCCAAAGCAAAAAAGGAATAACCCTAATCCTTGGTGCTCATTGTTTGGATTTGTATTTGTAGTGAAAATGAATAAACCAGATTGCATCATCTTCTATTTCAAGCTCTCTTTCTTTCCTTGAGAGAAGCCATCATCATAACAAAAAGAGTTCAATAAATCATAGCTTAGTTGTTATTTCCATTATTCACTTCGTTGTCATTTCTATTTGTTGTTAAATACCTAGGAGAACTCACTATCTAAAATCAATCTCCAACCCTAAGTTACACACTCAGATATACACTTAATTTTTAATCCATCTTAAGGCCTACACCCTAGTTTTCCCAATTCCTCTCAAAAACAGTTGACGAGTTTACCTCCCTTCCTATCCATAGAGTGCGGCGACTCACTCTAACCATCACAATCCAATGATAACACAAAATACATGTAATAACCACTCTCCCTTGTCATTTAAATGAATAGGGGATACACTTGGACCATGAGAACCCCCAAAGGACATTTAGACATTTTTCTTATGAGTTATCCTCCAAAGAGACCACACTTTCCTTTGGTTTGTGTACTTTCACCATGCCTACTCTAAATAGTCTAATGCCTAAGCTAGCACACTAAAAATAAGCTATAATATGGGCAATCATTAAACTCTACTTTCACCATGCCTACTATAAATAGTCTAATGCCTAAGCTAACACACTAAAACTAAGCTATAATATGGGCAATCATTAAACTCTACTTTCACCACGCCTACTCTAAATAGTCTAATGCCTAAGCTAACACTCTAAAACTAAGCTATAATATGGGCAATCATTAAACTCTTGTAAGAAGTTCATGTGCTTATTTATGTTTACAACCTTAATCTGACTTCACTACAATGCTTGATCCTTTGACTATCCGTTGTCAGTAGATACATGAAATATTGGAATGGATAATCCATTCCATTTATAAGTTTTTAAAAAAACATGAACTTTGCTTATTACCTGCTGCTACTCAATAAACATCAATATATATATATAAATTTAAAAAACCACCCATACACGTTTTACCTTGGTTCTGATCAAGGGAAAATCTCAGACACTAATATTGTACTTATCGCCTAGAATTACAGAACTAGCACAAGCACAGATATGCATCTCATGCTTGCACAGCTCAAGCTTACATATCTAGAGTTTACACCATGGATCAGACCCAGGTTTAGATGGATCTATGACACTAATCAATGCATCCCATTCACAGACACACACATACATGAGTTGATTTATTATCTCCATCGCAACCTCTCTTGGGCTGTTGATTGCACCTTGCAACCCCCACTCCTCTTGGGGCTGTATATTGCCTCTCACTTCTCTAAGTGAAATAATTTGGTAGCACTGTTATATCAATCACCTTTCATGAACTTCGGTAGCATTGTGCTTGGCACTACATGGATAAAGTCTATGATAAGAGTCAATATTGAAATATTTAGTGGAATCATCTTTCTTCCTTAATGAATTGGGTACCAAGGGAGTTTACTAACCTTAACAATCATTCATCTATCAAAATAAAATGCCACATTAACTTTACAATATCTGTCACGATGCACACCCAAAATGTTTAACTCGAACAACTATGCCAACACAACCGTGTGCCTTGCAATTGCCAAACATGCCTTTTAAAGCAGATCAATTCGAGCAATGTTGTTATTTCAATACAAATCTCCAAAGTAATTTGTATTTGACACATCCATTTGAGTTTGGGTAATTAGTAATTGCGTATATTACTGTTGCAACCCACATTAACACAATTCTTCATGCATGAATAGTCTCTTTTTTCAATTATGGTGAATGAACTGACATTAAGTTCATACACGTCTAATAGATCCTTTAAACTTTTACCCAATGAAAAATGTTGTCACAGCTTCTATCCTAATGAGATTACTCTTGGTATCATCTCCACAAGCATGAAGACCTAAAATATGAGGTATGCAAAATTTGTGCATGGCAAATCACTTTAAAAATGA
>JZKD02S1193540.1:230736-250999 GCA_000966675.3 Picea glauca | reverse complement strand
AACATGAACCTCCAAAAGTGTGGAGAACAGGGTTCAAAGTCTAAACCAAACTACACAGTAAATAAATAGTAAATATGGCAGTTGATGTTTGTACAATACTATTTTTAGGAAGTTGCTAACTTGTTGAAAAAACTTTAGTTCAAGCCTTCAAGCATGCCAAAGATACTGAAATCATCATGAATGGAAAAGTTACTAACATAAACTAAATTTTGTTTTCATGCTATGAACAAAGAAATCAAGAAAGATCAAAAAGCATATTTAAGACCTAAATAACACAAGTCTCAAATTTCCACCTTTGTGTTTGGAACGAAGCAAAGACACAATCAAACCCTAGTGATATCTGGGGAAGATTATAGTTCTTATAGATTGTACTTAGAGGGCATGTAGCTAAAAAGGACTTTAAGTATCTGGTTGAGGAGGGGTGGAAAGTTTTTCATTTGCACCTACAACTCGGAGGCTTTTGGGTTGCTCTGCCTCCTTGCCTGCTTCTATAATAGGGAAAACTAGTCTTTGGTAATCAAAAGACTTGAACGATGTAATCAGCATGAGCTATAGGAGAATCCTCTAGCTCAGTGTCCTTAGACTCGTCGAACTCCTTGAGGACATCTGTAACTACACTAGTAGTATTAGTAGAAGCAAGACTCAATGAGAGTGGAGTCAAGCAAATAGACAAGGCGGCTCTATAATGTGTTCTTTTAGGGTTTAGGGCGAGAGAATCTAGGATTCAGGTTAAAAATAAATAAAAATTGTTTTTTTTCCTCCAAAAGTGTGCTAAGGCCTGTAGGGAACAAACTAGTATCGACTCGACTGAGTTGGACAAGTTTGGTACTAAAATAGTCAGTTTGTACACTGTACCAGCTGGTTCAATACCTAACCAGTTCCCAATTCTGTTTGAAGGCCGAATCAGTACCCTAGATGTTCAACTCAGTCAACTCGGCCAAGTCTGAGCTAAGTGGGCCAAGTTTTGAAACAATAAGTTTAAACTCTTGTAATACCAAGTTAAAATAATATTTCGTAGTGTTTACCAGGTCAACAAAAAAGCAATTCAAACACTATTTCTCTGAAGCAATTACCCAATGCTTCTTTATAAAATAAGCAGGGAGAAAAATTTAGAAAGAATCAATTTATTGTAAACGGTTTGTCCTTGTTTGGAATACATATTCAAATATTTGAATTATGTATAGCAGCTACAAATTTCTACATATTTACAGGGAGTACTTCACCTGTGTACATGGAGAAGGTGACTCCAATCAGAAGCACCTGAAACATTGCAGGCTTAAAATTAAATTTCTTGTCATAGATAACAAATGTACTACTGTAAAAATAGGAATGAAGTTTTAACCCTGTAATCAAGACACACACAACAAACGGTGGAATCTCACCAAGACCATTTGTAGTTCACTCTCTGTGAACTACAAATAATGCCAAGGGAATTCACAAAAAGCTTGATACATGTGTATGCCATGTTAGAATTCTAGTCAGAGTCAGTCTCAAAGTTTCCCATGGCCTTCAAACCCCTTGGTCTCTACATCCACCCACATATTGAAGAATTCAATCTTAGTAGGTGAAAAATTGAAGACAATTAAATTAATTAGCAAGTCATGAGATCTATGAAACAAATCACAGAAAAGTCCAGAGGATAAACTTGATTTTGCAATAAATACCTTTTTTGTGATTTTCTTTTCTCATACTTCGTATCGATCTTGTGACAGGTCGCAAAGCCATGAACCAGGGCTAACTAGCTGAATATTCAAAGAAAAAAATCTTGTCAAACTACAGAGATATTGCTGCAAAAAAGAAGAAGATCCTAAATTAGTTCTTAAGCAGTCGGAAATAGATAGATAGATTGATTTTATTAAACTATCGAACTATCACCCAAATTGTAGACCATATGGGACAAAAAAGAGGTTACAATTTGCATGACTTGTAAATTGAACTCTAGAAAACAACAAATGATATTTAAAAAAGCATGCATATAATCACAAATAGTTACCTCAAATGACTGAAAACAATAGTGAAAACATGAAGGAAATGGTGTTGGCCAGTGCCCAGTTACAATACAAAAATATTATAAATTAAGGATCCATTATAGGTGTTGAATGCCCCATTAGACTCTTCTTTAACAACCCTCATCTTTACAACAACTGTAAAAGTCATGAACATTTTCAACTAGATTTTCTGATGTTGGTTTTTGAATGAGAATAGAAAAATCTTATCCAAATTAGTCAACTTTTATTAGGAAAAAGAGATTGAAACAACAAGGGTAAGTTCAGCAACAACAATAGGCCAACTGGATTTTGGTTCAATGGTGAGGTTCACAGATCTATTAAGCTGTCTACCAGGGTTTGTGGTTTACCTTACCCAAATGACATGTCTCAAAAAGGGATAAGGCCGAGGCCAATTTTCACAAAATACATACCCCTTGGACCTGGAACCTAATCCCAAAGAAGTTTGTGGTGTGCAGTGCAACCCTCAACTTTGAGGTGTGTTTGTCAAATGAACTTAAAATTCAAAAAACAAATAGTATGATCTATCTGAAAAAAACAATTCGTTTAAAGTGAAATTTAGAAATGGTTCATCCACTCCAAGTATAGTATGTTGAGATTTGGCTAAACTGAGTAAAGAAATATGAATAGTGGAGGTTACTCATATGTAAGGGTATCTAGATAAATTTCGTCCATTTCTTGGGCCTCAACGACAACTTAATTTAATTGAAGACAATTAAATTAATAAGCAAGTCACAAGATCTATGAAACAAATCACAGAAAAGTCGAGAGGATAAACTTGATTTTGCAATAAATACCTTTTCTATGCTTTTCTTTTCTCGTACTTCGTATCGATCTTGTGATAGGCCGCAAAGCCATGAACCAGGGCTAACTAGCTAAATATTCAAAGCAAAAACTCTTGTCAAACTACAAAGATATTGCTGCAAAAAAGAAGAAGATCCTAAAGTAGTTCTTAAGCAGTCGGAGATAGATAGATTGATCGATTTTATTAAACTATCAAACTATCACTCAAACTGTAGACCATATGGGATTAAAAAGAGGTTACAATTTGCATGACTTGTAAATTGAACACTAGATGTGCATGCTTTCCTGATGCCTACTCTCTTAAGCTCTATACTCAACATCTGAACTTGTTGTGTTTGCTGCATATGATATTTACATGGTCTAACAGCTGAAAGGGCACCCCTTGTCTGGCTATTTTCATACCTGTAGCAACATCATGAAACTAGAATTAGCACAATGCCAATTTCTGAGCAAAATCTAGGAAACTCTGCATGAGAAGATTTGGCAATTATGGTGATTTGGAGGGATCAATTATAAATCTGAGATCAGAACCCAATCAGTAGAATATAATTAGCTTCAAATAAGCACTGTGACAAAGGATCTATATGAGGAATGAGAAGAAGACAAGGATCAACAACATGTGGATGGAAACACATCAACAACAGGATGGTTTTGGTTGCACTGAGATTACACAGTATGGCAAAAAATAATAGCAATGAATCCTTGGCCTGGAGGTCAACCTGTTTAAGTTGATTTGACAGTTGATCCTTCAGCAGTATCAATTTTATAATGGAGCTAAGGATGAGCACGCTAATTGTTGATGTTGTGAGGATAAAATTGAGAAGTGGAGTGTTGTTTTTATATTGCAAAGCCATCAGGCTGCAAAGTTTCCCCTGCAAAAGCTAATGTCTCCTAGATTTCAAGCACTCTTCTCATATGTCTCACACTCAATCAACCTAGATAGTTTTTTTCTCCTTTAATAAACATGCAGCATGGTAGTTCAATGATTCAAGTTTTTTTCTAAAGTTAATATTGGTTGGGTTGTAAAATGCAGTTGCATTTCTTCTTTTGTTCTTTTATACCTTGAGTGGACTATGGATTCCAGAAATTGTAAGCATAATGTTTGGACCGGGTGTGCGAAAGATTAATCATCTTCCAACCATTGGTTATAGGGCTATACGGCCATCTGATTTGGAAGTTCTCAAGGAGATTCATAAAGCTCTATTCCCAATTAGGTCTGGATCAACTATCCATCTAAGGTTCTAAAGCATGTGTTTCAATGTATTGTATATGTTTCTTTTTAACTATGCACACTCCCTTTATAGTTAAGGTGAAGATAATTTGTGTGAAGAATAATCGTGTCAGGCATGAATCAGAGTTATTTTTTAATGTGGTCAATGGTCGAGGAATTGTATCATGGGCAGAAGTTGACAATAGTAAGCTCAATGATCATGGGGATGAACCTATTGGCTTTGTAACTGCTCGTGTTGTAGTGGCAACAGAAAGTGAGGTGCAAATTTTCTGATACTCTATACTGCCTTTATATTTTTCTTGATCAAACAATATTGAGTTTGCTTTGTATACTTTGTTGCAAGAATGAAATGTACTATGAAGTTTTGGTCTCTAATAGCTGGATGAAATTTTAAAAGATGTATTACCTGATTCTGCAGATAGAAGATATGTTGGGTTATGATATATTGAAGACAGATCGAACACTTGTGTATATCCTAACTCTTGGTGTTATAAAGCCATATAGAAATCTTGGAATAGGAAAGTTTCGAGAAAATTAATTAATTTTCCTTTGAAATTGTTCTGTACCCTATTATTTTCATTCTATTGCGAAGCATCTTCACTTTCTCTTTCTTAGTTTTGACATTGAACATATTTTTTCTAGCTTCGAGATTGGTCTGGGAGGTTATTGAATATGCATCAAGCATCCCAAGTTGTAGGGCAGTTTACTTGCATGTCATCTCCTACAATTAGTCTGCTATTCTTTTCTACAAGAACTCCTTTCATTGTTTGCGGAAGATGCAAAATTTTTATTACATTAATGGATACCATTATGATTCCTATTTGTATGTGTACTATGTAAATGGTGGGCGTGCTGCTTGTTTATCTTTGTAAGTACTTACTACTAACTCACTTAAATATTATGTGACTGGAGGAATTTCAGTGATGTTTATTGAGCACTATTTCATTGAATCTTTGTTTGTCCTTTTACAGTGATTTTTTGGCAGCAGTTGGTACTTATGTAAGGAGTCTTTTCCACTCTCTAACAACAAAGATATGGAAAAATGAAGAGAACAAAGCTAAAAAATGGCCCAAGTGTAAAGAAGCTGGTGGGTTACTAAGCTCAAGTGGCCGGCTTCATGTTTCTGACAGTAATGGATGTCAATGTGTCTAATCTATGTAATGAATTGTCATCTTGAAATGTTGTATTCATTCTTGTTTCCTTTAATTAACAACGTGGTAAGTGTAAGAATAAACTAAGTTTACCAATACCATACATATGGGATTTTGTTTATCATCTTTGAGACCCTTGCAGCAAGTAAATGCAAGTGTTTGTGAATGAACACTTGAAGCTTATGTAAAGAAATTTATTTTTCTCTACTACATCCCAAAAGAATCTTATAGAATTGGCTGCAATCATTTGTGAGCTTGGCTCAGGAATCACTTCTATAGTTAAGATGCTTCTTGGTATAACTATTTTGTTTGGTGCATATACTAAGTGCTCTTCCAAGAAGTTCTTCAATTACATTTGAACTTGCTTATGGAGAATGATAATTATCATTACTAATCCTTTGTGATTGTAGCCTTTGTAATGCTAGCAAAATAATCTTACATAATGCACATGCAGTTTGACATGAGTAATAGAGTCCCAAAGGAGCTAGCCTCTGTGATTAAAATGTGATTTGACATTAGCAATACTGGAAGTCATGGAGGGATTTATATTTGTAATTAAATTGATATTTGGTGTAAGTATTACTTTTCAAGATTCTAGGAAGAGGTATTCAACAAAGTCATTGAATTATACTAGAAGTCTTGATTTGTGACTTGTTCTTGTATCTTTATGTTTTGTCTCTAATTACATAATATTAACATAGTCCTAGTTGAGTTTTCTCCTTATCATGATTCATTAATATAAGTAATTGTGGAAAATATCGATGTGGCTTGCTCTTGTACATATGATATTTTTGTTTTCTTTCCACCGCACTGCATTTATCTTTTTTGTCTTCTTCTCACCATAACCTAGTTCTCATGGGGAGAGGTCATGGAGTGATTTTCCTGGCTTTTGATAGCAGGGGTTGGATCGAACTAGAGAAGAATATTTTTCTTGATCAGAATGGATTTTTGTCTCCTTTCTTTGTTTTTTTCTTTGATTTTGGACCTTCCCACTATGTGGCATGTGTTCTTTGAAATTTAAATGCTCTTTTAGCAGGGTTAGAGATGAATCTATTGTGGCTTCAGACAGGTCCAAATTTTTAGGTTGTTTTTTGCTTAAAATAGGAATCTCGAAGGATACTGAAGGATTACAAATTTTGGAAGGACTCAGTTTTTTCTGAGTCCAGAGGCCGATTTTTGCCAAGTGAAGTGTGTTTGGGCTATTGGTTTACCAGATTTCAAATTCCTCGTGTTTTCACAAAATTTTGAGGAAGAAGAATACTAGCTGAGAGAAGCCTCCATTTCAAGTTGTTAACAGTGCAATTATGGAATAAGGAGTGTGAAATGACTTGGATCGATTCTAATGTGCTAGACAACTATTCTATTTTGGTTTTCCAAGGCTAGTCTTCAACCTTGACCAAAGATAGTTTTCTCAAGTAGAGAAAGAAGATTTTGTTAGTGGTATCCCCACTACAAATCGAACAAAATCCAAGCATGGCAGTAATAATTTGGGTCATTTCTATGTTACACAAAACGTGGAAATGTCTAGCAGTTTTCGAAATAGAAACGTCTAGAAACACGACCACCCCAAAATGGGTACGTTGGGGGAAACATGGTATATATATAGTTTTTTTTAAATAACACATTATCTTGCAAGAAAAAAAGAATGATACACATAAATGACATTTTAGAAGGAAAACCACGTCTATATTAACATGAAAGAACATGTGGCACATAGTTAGAGAAGTAATGCCTTGTATGAGGACACTTGGATACAACCATGGAATAGGAGCATTGGGATAACATCTTGTTAGAGAGTGCACCTTCCTAGAGGAGAGGCATTAAACCCTAGGAGAATCATGCCTCGAGGATGTTTCATCATGGGGGTTAGATAAACCCTAGTATGACACTTGTATATCCTTGTATTGTAGAGAGCAGTGTTATTAGAACTGGATCAACTGACCCCAAAAATGTGAACTGATGGACATCGAGGTATATTGAGGTACATAGATGTCTTGGTGCTCTTGATTACATGTCAGTTCTATATCCTCATACATGATAGAATCTATTGGAAACGTTGCAATCCTGCGAATCTTGAAATCCTGAAAATTGTTAAGTCTGTTGAATTTTGAATGGGACCTAAAATTCTCCTTTCTCCATATGAAGTCCAATGAGGTTGGAACCACTCTCAAACATCTTGAAACAATTAATGGTAATGTTAAAAATTTAAGTAACTTTAAGAATTTAACATTACCATTAATTATTGGGGTGGGTGAAATGGTGATGATAGTTAATTGAGCATGTGGATAGATTTAAAATGTCTATTAGTGGTTAATGAGGGGAATTTTTTCCACCTAAGGGATCCACGACCCTCTTGATTGCTTGGACAACCTCGCAAAACTAAAAATTTCCACGGAAATGACTGCCAAACTACTTGGAAATGCCACCGGCCATTTCCTGTAACATAGATCTTTTTCCAGTGTCTTCGACTCTTAAGTTGGTTGAGACTATTAGAAAAACAAACCTTTCCACTAATTTCTATCAACCACAAAAAATTGATCATGTGATAGATGATTTCATACCCATTGGTTCCACTGCCTTGTCACCTACAAAGGGGAATATGAAGCTAAAAGCAGTGCAAGCTTAAGTAAACAATGTACTTGATAGTGCATCTAATATATTTGTTAGTGACAACAAGTTTTTTTCCCAATGAAAGAAAAATATGTTGACTATTTAAAAGAATTCAAGTCTTGTGCCATTCATTTGAAAGCCATAATTGAAAAATCAAGTGTTGGTTGGTTGAGGTCTAAGGATAAGAGATGGAGGACGGGATACCAAATTCTAGGTTGAAGCAACTCAAATTGTGAAATCTCCCACTGGCAAGCGGTAACGACCAATGCTTGTGCTGAAAAATGATCCTTGAAAGATGTCTTGAATGCCAAAGACAACATTAAAGGAGGAAAACCCCTTGAAGGTATAAAATCTTTCAATTCTATTCTTGACCATAATAAAATGGTCCTGTTCTAATTTGATTGTTAGAGGTAGGTGTTGCTAAAGCAGTCTGAAAAATGTGTAAACAAGAATGAATCCTCCTTTTCTTGGGATGGATCCTTTGTTTCAGGGACATAAAAAATTGTATACAAAAATGTGAGAACCTAAGAGTTGGAATGTTTGAATCTATGTTTATATCCCAAGGGTACTTTCCATTCAATATGAACTATGAAGAAGCTACCAAGGCCAAAGTGATGAATAGGGTTTGGACAATAGCTCAGATGTTTGCATTAGAAATTTGACTTTGACCCTTGGGAAATGTTTAATCATCATAGCACTTTGTGGATCGAGTTTCCTTTTCTAGGGGAATCCATCAAGGAGGTTGTGGATATTGTAGTTAAACCTTTTGGGAGGGTGCTTTTCAAAGAAATGGATAAAGAAATCACCTTAAAATCACACTTCAGGTATATTTTGTTGAGTTTCGACGATGGGGGACAAGTTTTGGGGATGACTAGAGAGATCCCCAAAATTTTAGGGGATGACACCCCAAAAAATATAAAAAGAGTACAATTGTTTTTTTTTGGTTCTTTAACCGAGTGCTCCCAATCAACACGATCAAATGAAAAGTGTTCTATTTCGGATATTCAATGGATAGAAACATCCTGCTATGCTATGGAATAACCCTTAATCTAAGAGACCATGAGGGTGGGGGTATCTATCTCACCAAATTTGCTTAGGACTAGCCCTTGGCCCTTGGCTCCTCCCATTTTTTCACAAGCACAAGCACACACATGAGAATGAACATGCCATTATAGAGACTTGAACCTTGGTGGAGTTACAACACCTTGATTTCACTAATCCAACAAGCCATTGTTGACAAATTTAATATTTTATTAGCCAACCTGCAACTCAAATAAGTAAATTTTAAATCTGTGTATTCATACATCATATAACATACAATCCTAAATTTTAAATCTATATATTCATACATCATATAACATACAATCCATACATCCATAAAATTAAAATTTCCAACATATGAAGGTCTGCTTAATGATATTGTGGGAAATCCTTCAATTGTCACTAGCCACGTTATGTTCATTAATCATGTAAATGTTAATTCACTTCCCTTCCATTCCTTGTCAATCTATATTACAATATTGGACTTCACTTGTAGCCTTATGCTTGGGATTTGATACTGTAGTCTCCCAGACTTATCATTGATTGCTGACACAACTTGACTCTCTCCATCTTTTACTAAAAAGCTAATGTTCGGTGACCTTGGTCATAGTTTTTAACATTTTTATGACTACTATTTTTAGTCACAAAGAAATTTAACCAAAAAAAGAGGGTTTTCTATTTTATTTCCCTATGGGTCACTTTGCCTTTTTTTTTAATAAAGGTTTTGACCTGATGAAAAGCATGCTCAGATTAATGTGATTTTAGCTGATTGTGGTTTTGCCTTTTTCTTTTTCTATGCTACAAATGCTTTCCATGAAAGGACACAATTGTGGCAGTGGATCATTGTTGACCTCCTACTACTGGATTTGAATTTATGAAACCTCACTTCATGGGAAAGTGATAGAAATTGAAGCTCCATTCATTGAATAAAGACAAGCTTGGAATGCTTGTAGACATGCTCTTCACATATACTATCTAAATTGGAAGGAAAAACTTAGAGCTCAATTTGGACAGTTTACTTGGTCCAATATGTAAAAATAAGCAAGGATTGTAGCTAGGCTAGATAGGGTTTATAGTGAAATTGTTGTTTCCTTCTCCATTAATTATGTGTGTGTTATGTTTTTACTCTAGAGACATGATACATTGTGGAGTTAATTACTTCAGTGATGGGTTCATATCATTTTCCTATGTCTACCTCCATGTTGATAGGGTAGGAACAAGGAAAAGAGAACCATTTTCAAGCTTAATGTGTCACATCTAGAGTCCCTTGAATGTAGGAAAATCATTCATCAAGTTATTTTGGTTCGTTTCCTTTTTCGCCAAACATGTGGCGGGAAGGTGAAATTTGGAGTACCTTATTTTTAAGAGGGTGGTTAAATTGATTGTTCGGAAAACACTAGAGGGAGGTGCTCAGTTGGAATATGAGATATTTTTTGTTGATTATGTTAGACCTAACCTCCTTTTTCAAAAATAAATTGCATATTTGGAGAAAAATGTACAAAGAATGGAGGAATGTAGAGCTAGAGTAAGGACAAGGGATGGAATTAATTGGGTGGAGATTGGAGATGGACCTTAAAGTTCTTTGATGATCTTAAGGAAATAATTCCTCAAAGTGCATTTCATTGTTGTACCTTTTAGATGATAGGATATGCAACCACTATGATGAGATACGGGAAGCGCTTTAGGGTCATTTTCAAAACATATTGTCCTCGCCATAAATTTTGGAATAATCTTTGAGCAAAAGATGAGTGTTTGATTGGTGGTCCCGTCCACTTTGATAGATTGGGAAAGGAAGTCTCTTAAATTTAGCTTATCAATTGAAGAGGTGGAAGTTGTAGTTTGGCCTCTAAAGGATGGAAATTATGTAGGTGAAGATGAGTTTTTAGTTGAATTGTATAAAGTGATGTGCGATGTCATTATAGAGAATACTATTAGGATTATATGAAGCTCTTCAGTCAAGCTCTCTTGGAAGGCATATTAATGCAAAGATTATTTCATCCAAGTACATTAACCTTTGCTAAGATACTAGCCATAACAATATTTAAATCTATATCATCGGTCTTAGGCAAGGTTGGTTGAGGAGGAGGACTAACTTCCAATGGTAAAGGGGGTCTTGTCGAATGAGGTTTAGGATCACTAGGATATGTCTCGAGTGTTTTATCACACAAACTCGCAATTGTTGAGCTAAAATCCAAAATCTCAAGTGCAATCATGTGTAACTTAGAGAGAAGGCCCCTGTCACCTTACCAACCCTCTTTCACTTCAAGCCAACTTTCCTCTAACTAAAGGGGGTTTCCCTCAATTAAGATTGCAAGGACTTAGGGCAAGGAATATCAATGTGGAGAGTGAAGTCTGAGAAAAATGTGTTTGGGTAGATGAAGAAAGTACTTGGAGGTGTCAAGATCAATGCACTATTCATTGGGCATATGGAGTTAATGTAGTTCTTCAATGGATACCGAGGGAAAAATAATACTTGAAATTCTATCATAGGATTATCATCTCATAATCCTAGGTCAACCTCCTAGGAGAGAAAACCCTAGAGTTTATCCCCTCACAAATAGTAAGTGTCGTCTTATACCTTCAAGAGCTACTAGTACAAGATCAAGACAACTATGTTTTAAACCCTAGGAGGATAGCCACTTCTAACCCCTAGCACTAAACCCTAGACAAGAAAATACTTAAGGGTATAGCCACTCCTAACCATTAAGGAAAACCTTGAATGCTTCAATGAGTTAAGATGGATAAAACAAGGGAAGGGGATGATCACTCTCAATCCTTCCTTAGGGTTTTAAGATTGTTCAAGGAGACAAAGTTAACATGAAACTATTACTCTAATAGAGCATTCACCAAGACAAAGTTAACATGCCACCATTTTGAATTAAAATTCACAATACAGTTGACTCAGGAATGCAACAATAACATAAAACCAAATGGACCTGAATACCTGATGATTTCTTGGTTGTTGCGGTCAATTGCAACTTCAAGCTCTTTCAATTTCTTTCTTGTAGAGACCTCAACATCCCAAGCCTTCTCCTCCCGCTCATTCCTTGAAGCCTAGGCAGCTTGAATGTCAAGCTCAATGGCATGGCACTCTCTGCTCATCTTGTCATAATCCCGGATATTCACATGATGTGACTCAATCTATTGCTTCAGGGACTCATTCTCCTTGGTCAATCTCTTGAACTCACTATTCTTGGCCTCCAAATCCTACTTCCTCTGGCTCAAGAACCTCTCCAGGTCCTCTTTCTTGGATGAAAAGCTACTGATGATGGAATGAAATTATGACACATCGTTGGCTAACTCAACTTTATTCCTTTCGAGAGTTTCAATGGCAGAGGGCCCCGTTTTCAAGTCCTCGACCTTCACTTCCAGCTCAATTATATGCGCTTCTACAGTGGTCATTCTTTGGGTGGTCGTGACTCATTCCTCTTCCATCAGTGGTAAAAATTCCTGGTCAAGGGACTCCACGGCTGCACCGTCACCCTGGAAAAAACAGTGGTAGCTCTTTTCCACGAACATGAACCCTGCATCTCTGTCAAACCACTGAGCTCTCTGATGGACTCATTCTTTGTAACTTAAGAGTTGGACGAGCCACGCCGGGGCAACCAGAAGTGTGGGGTATGAATGGGGACTTCCGATGGCATACATGGCACTCTTGTTTATTTGAAAAGGGTATTGGTAGACCCTAAAAATGAATGGGACTTCGTCTTCAAGCTTTACCCAGCTGCCCCCACAAAGGGTCCAGCTTATGATATCTTAATATCTGAGAACGCCATTCTTTGAGTTATATAATTGTCTAAATCAAATTCCTGCAATCAATATCACTTTGATTTATCAATTCATGTTCCAATGCATTCGATGACAATGATAAAATCAAAGATGGTAGGGGATAAAAGAATGAGAATTTACATTGTTCATGTATTTATCTACCAGCTTGGGTATATCAGAATTCTTGAAACCTTCAAAGGCTACATGTTTTAGCTTCCGGCCTTGGAGAATCTCCAAGGGATTGAAACTCAACTTCTTATCCATTTCATCTAAACCCAATATAATTGTTCTTCCCCATGCCTACAAATAAAATCACATACATGCCGAGTAAACATGAGATGACAGAGAAGGTAACATAATTAATGCTTTACATAAGTTGGATAATTGAAGAAAAATGGTTGTAATTAACATAAGAAGCAGAGACAAAGCATTGAAGACACAAAAAAATCAAACTAGGTGAGCATTGAAGAATAGAAAGCATAAGTTCGACTCTTCCAATGCATTTGTATCTTGAATCTACTCCTCCTTTAGTCATCTCTCTAATCACCTGCAATCATCAATACATTTTACTTTGTCAGAAAATAGTTGTCGTAGATGTTGTCCCAAAAGAACAAACACTCATGTTACAGATTACCTCTTGAATGGGCTTATCAAAATCTGAAGGATTAAGGAACTCAGTGACTCCAAAGCGTTTAGCTATTAGGAAAAGAGATGGCAACTATCAATTTCAACACATGTTCCATAACCATGTGTAAAAGTTAAAGGGAAATAGCCGATCAATAAAATATCTTCTGTCTACAAAGTTATTGTTGTGTATATGGCTTCCAACCCACATGTTTCTTCCTTTGCTGGGTTGATGTTGATACCAAGGACTCTAGAAGCTCCAGCTATTCGAGCACCTTCTGCAACCTGAATAGGGAAGGATTCAGTAGCGGACAATTAGAAATATAGAGTACTAACTAATCTCTGTAGCACAAGAACAAATCTCTATGTATATGTACAACTGTTGCTGCTTGAGATATTCATGACAACTTACATCCAAGCCAATGGTGCCTAATCCAAATATTGCTACCGAATCACCGGGCTTCACCTTCTCACCACTCTAGGAAGCTCCTAATCCTGCAAATCAATGTCAAGCACTCGTTTTCTCATGCATCAACCTTTGAACTTTTGTGTATTTTGAAAGGCAAGAATATCAATTGTATATATTTAAGAGAAGACTGTATAATTATATTACCTACAGGCACTTCACATTCAAGCAAACAGATATTGTCCAACGGAGCTTTCAGATTCACTTTTTCAACACAGGACATGTGCATCACTGTATATTCATTGAATGTGGACAGCCCAAAAAAATGATGGATGGGTTTTTCGTCGAGAGAGAATCAACATTTTTTGTCAGTGTAAGCGACTTTTCTTATGATATCCTTCATGTTTTTGCCCAAGGGAAGGCCTTTCTGGTATAGCAATGTTCCAATGAATCGATGAGATTATAAATATTGGTTTAGGGATCTGATGCATGACATCTAATAGTTGTAATCATTGATGGGCCTGGGGTCCTTCTTGGTGGATGTCTGTTTCCCGTAGGAGGCTATGGAAGATGGACGACCTAGATTCGATGAAGAGGCTAATGAGGAGGATCACCGGATTTTCTTGTTGTCATTGATCGGCATCGATTGTAGAGGCAGTTGTTGTTAATGTCCTCTCTTCTTCATTTGCAACGACGGGAAAATATTCGATCTCTTTGCCTTGATGCAAATGGACTGTGGGCTCATAAACCGAGGAAAATTTGGGTTGGCTGGTGATTCTACTCCTTCCCACTCAAATTTGAGAAGAGTAGATTTTCAAACTTCGGTTGGTTGTTTTGAGGTTTAAGATGGGTTCAGATATGTGAGGTATCTAACAGTGCACTATGTGCTTATATTAATTAGACCATATGGATAGGTAGGTTTATTATGAAAGTTTGTATTTATTTATTTAAGTATAGGGAAATTGATAAATAGGTATTATTTAGGGTGTTTTCTAAACATTCAATTTTTTGAAAATTTTCACCCTAAAACAAATTTTGGTCAAATTTACATTTTCTGTTGTTTAAAATGTATCTTTTTAATTCATAAATGGATTTAGCACCATGAAAAACCTTTAGGTCATTTGAATTATACAAAATCAATCACTCAAATCTGGAGTTCCAACAATTTTTGGTCGAATTTCAGTAAAAATTGATCATAAAATATACTCGTAAAAACTCCAAAAAGTCGAATGTTTAGATTACGCGATTATTTAGACCAAGTCCAAGTTTAAATTTCACTGACTCCCACTATAAACCCTAGGTTAGTGTTAATAGCCCATAATCTAGTCTAATAGGAAACTTATGACTTAGCAAGGATTGAGATGTCTGGAGACACACCCGAGAGGGGGGTCCCACTCATGGGTGTTGCCTATCCTTATAGAATTATCACAATGGGCCAAAGTCTCATCAAGGATTTGAACCAAGTGAAGAGAGTGAAACACCTTCACTATCAAAGTTTTGTCTTTTTTTAAACCTCTCATTATTAGGGTCATACTTTTCTCGAAACCATTC
The DNA here is from genome assembly GCA_000966675.3 of Picea glauca. Classification (NCBI taxonomy): domain Eukaryota; kingdom Viridiplantae; phylum Streptophyta; class Pinopsida; order Pinales; family Pinaceae; genus Picea; species Picea glauca. The sequence goes on along the minus strand of JZKD02S1193540.1, from coordinate 235,807 downwards.
TTAGTATCACTATTACCATTCTCACTACTATTCTTAGGATCCCAAGGTTCTATCCTTCTTTGACACCATACTACCTTCATATACTTTGGTTTTGAACTTGTAACCTAAACCTAAAGAATGTTGAGCATCTTTCCTACAAGATTGAGTATTTTTTTTATGTTTAACTTACATAAATGTGGATAGTGGTTTCATTTTCATTGAGAATGGTAAAATTCATATTTTACAAATATAAGTTATGACTTGATCTATGAGAACATCAAAAGATTCAACAGGATGGGATTTATGGTTAACATGAACAAAATAATCTGACATGGTGTGGACTTTTTAATAACTTCCTCGAGAGCCAAAAACCACTGAGAGTGTCAAACGGTGGTAGAGAGCATGCCCCGTGTTACCAACTTGAGAAGCATAGTTTAAGGAAAGTCACACTGGCACCTTCACAGTGGTCATCTCCCTCTAACCTTTCCATTGCATTGCAATTGGATTTTGGAGAGGTTTCGGATGCTCCAATCATGGATTTTGTGTTGTTCCTCTCCACTTATGCTACTTACATGAACTTCTCTTTTATCTCTATTACCTCTACACTGTATTTAAATGTTGGAGAGATTCGAAATGGTCTTGAGATGTTTTCTAATATGCAAGTCAAAATCACTCAATGCATTTCATTAAAAAAAAAAAACAGTGTCTAATTAATATTATGGCTTGGATTTCTTCTTTTATCAAGCATCCAACAGAATAAGACACATATAATCAATTTCATAATCATTCATCACACAATATACATATTTTTAATGAGAATGCTCGTGGAGAATAAACTCCATTTAATATGAAAACCTTGGAGAATGTAATTCGATGAGTATGTGCAGCTATAAAATTCATGACCTTTAAGATTCAACATCCATGGGACTGCATTTCACAATGCCCAATACTCCAAGTAACGTGAAAGTAACAAATTCAAGGCATGTCCTTTCCATGAGGAACTTCTTTTGTCTTGAAACATAGCAACTATCTAGGTTCAATAAGCCATCGAATAGGGAAATATCTGTGCTCTACTTTGAAACCCTAACCAAACCCTAGCTCTAACTGTTGGGATGATGGATAGCAATGGGAGAGGGCATGCACCCCATCATAATGGAGAAGCACATGCCTTTAACGTTGTGGTAGTGATCTTTGTGAAATCCTCCAAGGTGTAGCAATACAGATTTGTCAAAATACTAGAAGAAATTCCCAAGGTTATCATCCCACCATCCATCTCCATAAAGAAAGCATTGGCTCTGGTAGATTGGGGACTAATTGGTCAATTTATAGGTACATGGCCATCTCAAAAGACAATGGCATTGTGCTAGTTGTTCCTTCCAAACCTTTGTTTGAATATTTAAATCTTCCTAGGACTGAGCCAAAAACTCCATTTCCCTGCATCATGCTCATGGAGTATTACAATCAAGTGTTTTACATAACCAAATATTATCTAGTGTATCATGACATGCATTTCCCTTCTTTCTTCATATTCAATAGAGTAATATAAATAAAATTGAATGGAAAGCTAAAAATCAAGATGAATTTTTGAACACTAAAGTCTCCTTTTCAAAGCATCAAAACAATGGTTTCTATCTTGGGCCCATAAAAAGCAGTATTTCCTTTATTAATCTACCATAGTTTGATTAATTCTCCTTGAGAAACCATGTAGGTTGAAATTTTTGACCCGTTCTTCAAATATTCATTCCAGTCTATGTATGAAAAAATATCTCCATTTCCCACAACCTATAGGTCAATAGGAGTTTGTCTTTCCCACTGGTAGATGTAATCCCAATCTCTAATCTTTCTATATTGTATTTTTCATGTTTTTCCATGAATTTTTATAGATACTACTCTTGATTTATTGATGCTTGAAATAAGTGGGTAGACACAATTCCTTCCTTTAAAATAGCATATTTGCATCTTAATTGTCAAAAGTTTTTCCATGACTCTAACAATAAGTTTAATTGTATTTCACGGTCTTGAAATTTTTGCAAGAAGAGAAGAACTATCTCTTTCCATGAGATTCATTTTACACCTTGAAGCCATAACGATTTGGTGGTTGCTACTGTTGGGTTTGGTGAAGAAACTTGTATCATGAACCATGTTTTGGGGAATCTAGATAGTTTCAACTTTCTTTTGAGGTTGTGTACACTATCAACAATCTATGTCAGAGTAGCTACCAGGTATCTAAATAGAGAAGAATGGTATCCACATTGAATTTGATGTCTTGACTGAAGTAGAGAGCACACAAAGAAGTGAATATGCCAATCATCGAAGTGCATCAGAAATTTCATACTTGTCTATTGGGAAAAATTTCAATTGTCAGCTTCATGGATTTCAATCTTTAAAATGAAGACATGGACAATGTGGAATTAGGCCCAACACCTAAGGTGACTGAATGAAATCCCATCATGCATGACATGAAATTCATAGAAAAGGGTTTTCCATATTCCATAGCAACCTTAAAGCAAAGGGTCTGCCATCTAACTAATTGCAAAGGGTCTACCATCTAACTAATTTCCTTGAAGCATTTGTATGCATTACTAAAAAATTAATTAGTACCACCCCAAATAAGGACATGCTAATTATAAAAGTGAAAAGCATTGGTTTTAAATATAAGAAACTTTTCATTAATATAAAATTGGGGCAAAAATTAGCATGCTACCACTTTCTCTCTTTTGGTATTACCAGCTTATGTTGGAACTGGTCTTCTGGGAACATGTGCAAATAGATCCACTCCACTTCAATTGGTTTGAAAATTTGATCTGTATTTGAGCAAGGTGGATATTGATCACGATCTAGTGGATCTTTATCTATATTTGAAACAGGAATACTGGCATATTATATTTATTCTCAAACACTTTCGAAATGAAAAAGATGTTATAAGCTTATATCTTGCGTCTAGGGAATCTATTGTGGAAGTTAGCTCTTGATATTTATCTACACCAGTATCTGATCTTTCTAATTGAATTACAAAAAATAGAAAATTGGGGTGAAATACCTCTGGATAATGGCCATTAACAGGAAATTGGGAAAAATACCTCCCAATAATTTCCAATAACAGAAAATGGGGGCGAATGGAAATATATGGTTCAAATTTTAGAAGGTGAAATCCATTTCTCTTCTCTCCTCTCCCAAATACCCGTGGGTGAAGGGTTTTAGAGATAAGTTTTTTAAAATAAATTTGGGGCTATGTATAATGAAGCCCCTCAGGCCCTTCTATGGAAAAACTTCTCCCAGTCAAAATTTTAAGCTTTCTAATTTCTCCCATGGGGAAATTTTTCCCCTAAAATTTTCTATGTAGATCAATGTGTTGTAAAGGACATGATTTATAGTTTTGAGGTGGTTGCCTCAGGATATTGTGATGAATTTTGTCATATGTAAATAGTGGGAAATAATCTTTTCTCAAATAGAAACAAGTGTGTTGATATGGTAGCCAATGTCAATGACACCAACATGTTATGGAATCAACGTGTCCATCCCACAAAATATGGATCTTTGTGACACAAGAGTTGACTACATATGGTTGCTGAAATTCCATGGATTGAACCATCCAATGGTGTTTGTGATGGGTGTGTATTGAGGAAGCATAATCAAGATTCCTTTCCTAAAAACAAAGCAAGGCAAGCTTCTCAACCCATTGTATGCATTCATAGTGATATTCATGAGCATGTGGCTTACACCTTCTAATGGGGGAGGAAAGTATTTTCTCACCTTCATTGAGGGTTTTCCTACTTTCTTTGGGTATACACCATTAAATATAAAGATGAGGTGTTTGAAGATTTTAGGGAATTCTAACTCTTGTGGAAAATCAAAGCATCTAGAATATCTATTGCCTTAGGATTGATGGTGTAAGTGAATATATTAGAAATTATTTCCACTCATTTCTCATAACTCAAGGCATCTCTTACCAAATAACTATTCCTTACACTCCACAACAAAATGTAATAGAACATAATAATAAGGCTATTATGGAGATGGCTCACTGTATGCTTCACTCCAAGAAAATGAATCTTACATTCTAGGGAGAGGGAATTGTTTGCATAGTTCATATAATCAATACAACACATACTCATGCTTTCACATGTACAACTCCCTGTGAAAAATGTTATGGAAACAAACCTTCGATCTATTTCAAATTTCAAAATTTTTGGATCTAGTGCATGGACTGATGCTCCTAACAAAGGAGAAACACATCAACATCTCCAAACTCATACTACAATGCTAAGATTCACTACAATTTTTTTTTTAGGGTTATTTCCATTATGATTCCACCACTCATAGGGTGGATGAATATAGAGAGGAACCCTTTCATGAGTTCCTACTCATAGTCTACTAGGATATCTCCCAATACTCCTTTCAAATGATTCTCGATGTGATTTCCTGGATTGTGCCTCCTCATATTATGATGCATGTCTTCCTTTGTATGAATTCTTCCATGTGTTCATGTATCTCTCACCTTCATAGTGTGATGTTCCTACTTCTTAGCAAGCTCCTTCAAGAACTCCATCTATAGTGTCTGGAAAAATAACTGGGGCTAATGAGATTGATGATTCATCTAGCCTCATACCAATCATCAGTTATTCTTAGAATGCTCCTTTCAATCCCCCATCCAATGAGAAAATCAATGATAATGACCATGATGGTGATGATGACGATGAATTCTTGGGAGGCCCATCTACTAGTTACTCTCCATATGTCTCACCCAAATCCTCTACCTAAGTGGGATATCTCCACCATTATTTATGCAACTAAGTTTCTTATTGGTACCAAGAGTTATCAATGGAATTTTATAACTCCACCTCAAACTATTATTACTTAGGTGGTTGACATTCCTGCAAAATACCAAGATATTTCCCTCAAGGCACTCTAGAGCATGATTTATATTGTTGATGAATCTGGTGGATTTTTGAGGGAGCCATGTGGATTTCACGAGGGTAATACCCTTGTTCTTCATTGAGGATGGAATACAAATCTTGTGATATAATGATTTCCCTCTATGGCCCTAGTTCAAATTAAGAAGAGGTGTTAGAATTATTGGTGTAATATTCAC
>JZKD02S1193540.1:185363-229693 GCA_000966675.3 Picea glauca | reverse complement strand
TAACTATGTAACTTACTAATCCCTTAACCCATGACCCTCCTATTACATTCACTCTAGTAACCAACTAACCCTTCACCCTTATTGACGATATTGATCTCCATTGACCATTGTTGACGATGATTGAGCATAATTCATCATGTTTGAATATAGTAGACCATATTTAACATGGTTGACTCATATTGACCATCTTAATAACCTACACTTGTTCTAAACCTGCAACTAGCACACTAGTTTCCATTAAGGCTTAAGGAAGCTTTTCTCATGATACCATTTTACTACTCGCTTGGCATCCAACCTCTCAAGTACTCAATGCTTCGACACTGAAATTTTCATGATGGTCCCAAATAGATTCTAACCCTTTACACACCATAATCATTTACCCCTATAACTCATGACATGAAAATCACACCCTAAAACATTCTAACCACTAACTACTATGACCCTAAAGCATTGTTATTATAGCAAACTTGTCACAAAATCCGTCAAATGCAACATATTTATAGATTTTGTAACGTCGCAATTCCGACATAAGAAAAACCTAAGTGACCGTTAGTATTTTGACTTGGTCAACATACTAAGGTGACCGTTGGAGGGGAAAACCTAGTTTCCAAAACGTCGCAATTGTGACCTCAATCTTCACAAATGTGGCAAGAACGATGTATATGTCACAAACGTGGAAAGAGAGATGTTTTGGTGGAAAACGTGGCAAGATAAATGTTAACGTGGCAAGAGAGACATCAATGTGGCAAGAGAGACGTCAACGTGGAAAGATTGACGTTATCGGGCAATATGATTTTTTTTTTTTTAAATTTTCTCTATTTTGCGACAATATGGACAATTTTGTCCATAATGCCACAAATAAAATGTCGGAATGTTTACAATATGTACTAGTGAAGAGTATTGGACCGAAGAAGGGGTGTTGGACTTGTGGGGAGCCACACTACCAGAACAACTTCCTAGTGGAGAGGACTAGAGAATCTCAATCAGTCGGACCCACTACCGTGTGAGATTTGGGCAAATCCCATCGGATTCATCCAGCAGTGAATAAATACTAGGTAGAGCACGAGTCGACTGTGCTCGATACATCAGGTACCTTCACTGACCATACCCTTAGTATTTTGATAGATCCTGGTGCTATCGAGAGTTTCATTTCTAGTGCAGCGCTAAAAAGGATTAAAGTAAATATAGTCGAACACAATAATTTTAGCTTTGTAGATATGGCTTCAGGAGCCAAATAGAAGGTTGGAGGGAAGGTTATAGGTCGTATTCTTAACCTAGGAGAGTTTGTCACCAGGGCCAACCTGTAATTCATGATATTAGGATCTTATGAAATCGCGATCGGTATGGACTGGTTGGAATCACATGAGGCAACACTCAACCATAAGAAGAAACTGTTGAGCTTGGCCGATGATGAGAGACAGAGATGTATGAATGTAGGTCAGAACCAGGGAGTTTCCCTAAGGTTTATCTCTTCCTTCCAACTACAGAACAACATGCACAAGGGATGTAAGATTTACGTGATCCTTGCATTAAACGAGAAGGGAGTAGAAAAATGTCTAGAACACCTTCCGGTGGTGACAGATTTTGTTGACATGTTCCTAGAGAAGTTACCTGGGATGCCACCGGAGAGGGAATTGGATTTTACAATAGACTTAAAACCGGGTATTGAACCGATAGAAAGAATTCCTTATCGAATGTCGACCCCAAAATTACAGGAGTTGAGAATTCAACTGAAGGAGTTGTTGGACGTGGGACTGACACATCCTAGTGTGTCATCGTGGGGTGCACCTTTTATATTCATATGAAAGAAGGATGGGTCATGGAGAATCTGCATTGACTACCAACAATTGAACAAGGAAATGATCAAGAATCAATATTTGTTGTCGAGGAATTTTGATCTATTTGATCAAATGAAGGGTGTGATAGTGTTTTCAAAGATCAATTTGCGATCAGGCTATCACTCGTTACAGATCAAGGAGGATGACGTCCCTAAGAACACTTTTAATATGAGGATTGGAAATTACAAGTTTATTATTTTACCTTTTGGATGGACAAACACCCATAGTATATTTATGAGTTTGATGAACAGGGTGTTCCACGAATACTTGGACAAGTTCGTCTAAGTATTCATTGACGATACTTTTATTTACTGTCGAACGAAGCAGGAGCATAACAAGAACTTGCGCTTGCTTCTATAGTGTCTACGAGAGAACAAATTGTTTGGAAAATTTTCTAAATGATCATTTTACCAATCAAGGACTCACTGTTACACGTCAAAATTACTTAGCTAGATAAGTGTCGCATATCCCTCTCAATTGTCGTAAGTGTCGCACCTTCCTTACAACTTTCGCAAGTGTCGTAAGTTGGTCACAACTGTGACAAACGATGTTCAGACATACTGCCATGTTGACGACACTAAGGAGACACTTATAACATCTCATATGAATGATTTGAAGGAGGAGAACTGGTTTAATGAAGTCAAATAACTCTTGACACCTGAAAGGAACCCTGAAACAAAGGTTTTGAGGAGGAGCGCTCCCCTATTTCAGCCCTGGAAGCACTGGCGCTCCCCCACAAGGCTTCAGGGAGCGTTATGACGATCCCTTGCCCCCTTTGAAGGGGCGTTACTCATCTTAAAGGCACTGGCGCTCCCCTAAAGCTTACCAGGGAGTGCTACAGCGCTTTGATGCCCCTTCTAAGGGAGCACTACCTAATCTGAGGTAGTAGTTGACCCATTGAGGAGAATAAGGGGAGGATCTTTCGAGATTAGAAGGCAGTTGTGCTCAAATTCTTGGTTTCATCAAGAGAACCCTAATCTAAGGATAAGGTTCCCAACTTGTTCTAAAAATAACTCAAGAGGTTGAGCTCCTCTTAACCTATATAAACGGGCTCTATGATGGTGGAAAGGGGGAAGAACTGAAGATATGAAACTTATGATCTTGGAGGAAACTTACATTCAGCCAAAGGAGAGTGATCAGTGAAGCTGCTATTATCTAGGTTGTGGAGCTTTTAGGCAAGGGTTAGACGAAGGGGACTTGACGAAGCTGTCGCATTCGCATCTACGATTGTAAGTATTGTTATCATTATTCTCATCAATATGATATGCTTGGCCTGTTTCTTTCTAGTTTGTGTCTAATGTCACATGAACTTATCACTAGTTGATAGATCTATTTTCAAGTTAACATCAATAGAGTAGGAAGAGGTCGTATCTTGTTTTGTCCACAGAACTCGGCGAGGAGCAAAGGATTGGAGCGCAACTCGGAGCGTGGAGGGACAAACATCGATAAAAAGGTACTTCTGTCATCCTTCCTTCTCATGTGTTAGTTTAGATAGATTTGAAAGGAAGTCAGTGTCCATGTTAAGCATTTTCTGTCTAGAGTTAGGGTCAAGCTCTTAGAGGCAATCTACCTGTCCGCAGGGAGATTTTCCTACAACAGAAACTGGCGACTCCACTGGGGAGATAGCCTCAAATCAAAACTTTTTGTTTGGATTTTTATCCTCATTGACCTTGTTCTATTCCTTGATTGTTTCAGACCTAGTCCACTCCTCTTTTGATTAGTTTCGTGAGCTGATTGGCTCCTTATCTTATCACACTCAACATTATTGTCGAAATTGAATTGCAATTTTTTTATTTTTTTGACATTTCTGGGACTTTAAGACCCTGACGCCCTTGTCCTAGTGTTAACAGAGGGCCAGTGCTCCCCCATATCTTTGCACAGAGCGCTATAATGCTCCTTTCCTTTGGCAACAGAGCGCCATCCCTCTTTGGCTCAAAAAACCTTCCAGAATTGTTTTTTCTGGGTTTTTGCCTCTGTGTTTCCTCTGCTGAGTGACCTGTTGAGTCAATGTGTCTTCCCTTTCATCCTTGACATCTGTCTTTTTTAAGAATAAACATCTCATTAGTTGGATCTTGTAGCCTTCTTCACTATTTTCATTGAGTTTTTTTTTCTGTTGAGTGAAGTTTGAAACCCATGCATTGTTTTTCTCTCCTCATCAGCTGAATAAAAAACCCTGGTGAAGGTCATCAAAGGCCTACATACCTCTTTATTTTGATTTCAGTCAAGGTCTTTGTTCTTCAACTTTTTCTTTTGGGTGTGAAGTTTGTTTTTTCTCTTTGATTGTTTCTTTTCTTTCTCTTTTTTGTTTTGATTGCTATGAAAGGGTGTATTGTTTGTGTGACTTTTCTTGTGCTAGTTTGGTTTTCATTCATGCAAGAAAGATAATTAGAAAGACCAGCATCATCTCGTATTGATCATCATTCATACGCAAACAATGAAAGACATCTTTATGATTGATTGTGCATATTATAAGGGGTTTAAAAGTTTTTGCATTACATCGGGATTTGATTGAGAAAAGAATCGTTTGAGGGCATTATGTATTTTTGTTTGTTAGTGAAAAGAACTTTCTCTCTCCCTTAGATAGATGTTCATCGAAAGAAAATGACTGCTTATCATATTTGATGCACTCTTTGGGTCTGAGTCATAATTCCATTTGTTTCACTTCCATGCACCCCTTTGCGTAAAGAACAACCATAAAAAATCAACGCTAATTAAAAGTTATCTAGAACTTTTTCTCTTCTAGGATCCTCCACCAACAGTAGACTAGGCTTAGTACTTTGGATTAGGGCTGTGAGCATAACTCTCCAAAGTTTCTAAAACAAATAGTAGCATCCTGAGTTAGGGAGAGTTAAATCCAGTTATCGTATAAGTCTGCCTGGGATCCCCCTCTCACACAGGGGTTATGCACAAGGTCGCATTCAGGTAAGCTACGAGGACCAACCCTCCGTGGTTTAACTGATTGTGGTGGTCAGATCGTATTATGGGGATCACTTTGAGGTAAATTCATAATTACTGCGTGGAAGCCTTTTAGTTGGTTTCGGGCTTGATACCCTGGCTGTATGTTTGGATCGGACTGTCGACCGTTCCCGCCCATGGGCTGAATACGAATTGGTAACCTTAGTGGCCATAATATCTAGGGTCTTACACAAGGTGACCGTGATGGGAAGTCTCACTGTACCTGGAGCAGACATTGGTAAAACTCACTCGGGCTCCTTGGAGGATAAATCCACAATTACTGTGTGGAAGCTTGCACCTAGGCGTAAGTCTGTTAAGCAGGTCACCATTGTAACTATTCCACCCTATCCCCACCCCTTCTGGACTTGATCACGCAACATTGGATTTCATCACCAACTAGTACGGTCATCAAAAGAAGGTCCTATTTTCTTGGTTGTGATTCTTAGATTTTTTAGCGTGTGTTGTTTCTTTTCGCTAGTTGGCCATAGATTTCTTTCGCCGACTCTTTTCCACCAACATCGACCCTCCACACCGCTTGCAGAGGCTACAAGGACTTCCTCCAAAAAATATGGAAGGAAACACCCCTCTGCCCCCTCATTCTACGGAAGAAACCCCTCAACAGAGCGAGGTTCATAATGCTACAACTTCCCACGAAGAAGTTCCCATCCCTTTGGAGAATTTTTGAATTGTCTCAAAATCTCCGAAAGCTCATCGCATTTTGGAGGGGTACGAATGACAAATCCTCCACCTGAATTCCGTTGGAGAATTTGTGGTCATCCATCCTTCTGACATTCCAGCTGGGTCTTCCCAAAACCCTTTAGCCAATGACCCCTTTTGGACTGCGGACGTTGTTCGGAGTCCACCACGCTTGGTGCGAGATCTTTATGGAATAGGAGAAGGTGTCGATGCACCTTTTTCCTATACTGTACCCCCAAATCACTTCACTGGTACTACCACTTTTACAACCACACCAACTGTTGGTCCAAACATACCATCCGTTGGCCCAAGGTCTACTATTCCCCTCCAAACAGCCCATTCGACAATGGCCCCACACATTCCGACTATCCCCTCCGGTAACGCGGTAGTTAATGAAGCCCCAATTGGCACACCTGCCACACCAAGACCTACACTCCCTTTTGGATTTAGGGCATTGAATGGTTCCACCACCACCACTGCCCAAACCACTACCCAAATTGTACCGGGAAGTTCCATACCTATCCAACAACCCAGAGGGACTGGTCTTGGTGTTCCTAACCTGATCGGTGGCACCGGCCCATCATTGACGTATGAATTTTAGATCCCGGGATCTCTACCTCAAACTGGGGGGCATCCTCTCTCCAGAGGACAAATCCCATTCGGAGGGAACGCTCACACTGGGGGGCATCCTCCCACCGGAGGACAAATTCCATTCGGGGGGCAGCCTCAATCCAGAGTACGCCATCAACCACAAGGAAAAAATGTGTCCGCCGCACCCAATCCGTGGAGCATCCCTTTTCAAGGAAATCTGCATGCCTCCACAAGACAAAACGTTCAGACTCCGCAACAACCCCCTTATGGACAAATGACAAACCCACCCTATAATCCACAAAACCCATCCGGTTATCCTCCGCTCACAAACACTTCTGAAAACATCTCAAATCCTATGTAACTTGGTCAAAACCAACCTCACATGAGAGGGCCCACGAGTTATAATTATCCCCATAACCCAGTATTGGGCCCCACTGGTGTCCCTCTGCCACACCAACATTACCCACAGGTTAACCGACAACTACCTTTTCTAGCCACCCTGGACTTTCCAGACTTGTCTCGGTTAATGAATGATCCCATTTATCATTCCCCGATTTGGCCAGCTTTTCCAGCAAAACTTCCTTCTGACATCCCAAAATTCGACGGAAAGTCCAGAGAAGACCCAAACAACCACGTGATGACCTTCCATTTGTGGTGTTCATCCAACTCCCTCATGGATGATTCGATTCGTTTGCGTCTTTTCCAACGAACACTTACGGGTTCCGTAGAGAAATGGTATATTGAATTACCACGTGCATCCTTTCACGACTTCAAATCCCTTGCCATGTCCTTCCTCACACATTTCCAACTACCCATTCAGTACGAGACATGTACTAAACTATTAACCTCTCTTCGTCAGACGAATTCCATACATATCTCCGATCATATCCATGAATGGAGATGACGACAAAGGCTAATCAAAGCGGTCATTCCCGACCAATTGTTAGCGGAATGGTTCACGAAATCACTGTTACCCCAGATTGCTCGTGACGTTTCCATGGGTGGCGTAGTCACCGAGGAAGAAGCCATCGCCCGGGCTCAGTATTTAGACTTATTCTATTCACAGTCCAGTACTCTATACGAGTTGATACCGAACACTACCCATGCCTCTAACGATCCATCCAAACCATCGACTGCTTCACATGCAGATGGAGTTATTGGTTCCGTCAAAACTCAATCTACTACCCAATCTACTGGAAAAATCCAGCGGCCTGCTTTCACGGTTGCTCCCAGTTCGACTGCACCCTCTACTACCCCACCTCAAACTTAGGTCTCTGATGTGAATGTGGTCCAATCAACCCCTTCACAACAACTTTGGCTCAAGAAGAAAGCGAGAAACAAACCAAAGAAGAAGAACAACAATGAGCAACCCAAGACCCAACCGCAAACCCCTGCTGCCAGAAAACAACCACAATGAAAAACGAAATTCCCGTGTCTCATTTGTGGTGACAATCACTACACTCGAGACTGCCCACATCGCGATGAAGTGGCCAAACTTTTCAAAGGATATTCACAACCCGTTGTGCTCACTCAGCCTTTTCCGCAGTAACAATCTTTGGTTGCACAAACCCCCACGTCGGGGGGCAGTTCCAACCAAACCCATGATGAGGCCTCGACAAGTGCCCACATTTACATGTTTAACGGAGTTAATATAACAACTCGCTCTGCGACATATGACATGCCAGTTAAACCTAATAAGCGGAATATCGCTAACGGTTCTGCGTCAGACCCGTTACCATCCTCCGCCAATCCTCCATCTGTTAGCCCTCCATCCGGGCCACTCCAGATTGAGAAACCTTCTTTTGAATCCATCCTACACCCTCCTAAGAGCACCATTCGTAAATCTACATTCAATCATAATTTACGGGCTGCCCAAAACTACAATATCGTAGAATATTTGGCCCAAGCCCCGTGTGCCATGTCTGCCTTGGAAGTTCTACAACACTGTCCCATCCAATGTAGAACGGTCTTAGCTGCTATTGGCACTTTCAATCCTGAGTCATCAAACTACCTCACGTTTAATCTAGATGATCACGAACCATGACTCTCCCACCAACTAGCTTTCCAAATCGATGTGGTTGTTCATAATCAACAAATCCACCGGACTATCCTGGATGAGGGAGCCTCCACCTGTGTCATGTCTCTAGCCTGTTGGAAAGGTTTGAAATCACCTGCCCTTAACAAATCTGCTACCATGTTACATGCCTTTGATGGATGAGGTTTTCATCCTCACGGATTATTACAATCCTTAGCTGTTCAGTTGGGTGGAAAAACTGTTACTGTTGATGTCGAGGTGGTCGATGCCCCCCTCGATTACGAACTACTACTTGGAAGAAGTTGGTTCTACGCAATGACCGTCGTCGCCTCATCGGTGTTTCGATGTGTACAATTCCCCCATCAAGGAAAAATTGTTACCATTGATCAGCTCGATTTTTTCACACCCGATGCTCGCATCCCTGCTACCAACAACATTCCCTTTTTGGGAGACCACCCGGTTATGTATGAAAGCATTGGTGTTGTCTTATTGAAATATTCTAGCCTCATGGGTACTTTCCCTACACCACTTCCACCTACTGCACATCATAGTTCCATCATCAATATGATATCGAATTTGCCTTACCAATCCTTGGAATCATCTGACCCTTGGATTGTGCCTAGTCCTTTGGAATTTGATGTGCTCGGGGACACAATGCCACTGAGCCCAGTCGAGGCCGCATACATAGCTATTCAATCTGCCTCTCCCTCTTCCAACACTTCACATTCATTAGCACCCGATACTTACTCGGTTCCCTCGTGGTTGGATTCCCTATCATATGTCATCGATTACATTTACCATATTTTTCCTTCAGATGAATCTATCATGGAAATGCTTAGCATTGACGATCTGCCCTAGGATGACAACCACCATTGATCCTCTTTTCTTCCACCTTTGGAAGAAATCCAAGACATGCGATTTGTCTTCCCACCCGATGTTACCAAAGCTTCGCAATATCCTATCCTCACACAAGATACTTTTTCTTAGGGGAACATGGGTAACATATCCACTATGGTCACGATTGACATTTCAATCAAAGAAGGTGTCATGGAAAACATCAACCTTGGTGCTAATTGCACACCCGACGAAGTAGTTTCTTACACCACTTTATTCAAGGAATTTCGAGATGTCTTCGCATGGAGTTATGAGGAAATGCCAGGGATAGATCCTTCGATCGTCGTACATGAAATCAAAACCTACCCTGACGCGAAACCGGTTCGGAAAAAGATTCGCCCGGTTCATCCCAAGAAAGTTGCAGCTATAAAGAAAGAAGTTGAAAAACTTCTAAAATCTGGCTTTATCTATCCCGTCCCTTTAACCGAATGGGACCAAGGGACCATCCGTGTTTGTGTTGACTATAGAGATCTCAACAAATCTTTTACTAAGGACAACTACCCTACACCCTTCATCGACTAAATTATCGATAACTGTGCGGGGAGAGTAATCTTTTCTTTCATGGATGGCTTTTCTGGATATAACCAGATTGAAATCTTGCCTACAGATCAACACAAGACAACCTTCATCTGCCCTTGGGGAAATTTTGCCTACCGAAATCTACCTTTTGGCCTTAAAAATGCTGGAGCAACTTTCCAGCGATCCATGTCGTACATTTTTCATGACATCAAACATATCGCAGAACCGTATCTCGACGATTTACTCGCAAATTCATTAAATCGATCCAATCACATTGATCACTTACACGCGATTTTTCCGCGATGTAGGTTCTACCGTATTCGTTTGAACCCACACAAATGCATTTTCACTATCGAATCCGGTCGAATCCTCAGGTTCATTGTCTCCAAACATGGGTTTAGGGTGGACCCCTTAAAGATCAAGGCCATCTTAGCCTTACCTCCACCCCCCAATTTAACCCAACTCCAAAGTTTGCAAGGCAAAGCAAACTTTCTTCGCCATTTCATTTTCAATTATGCCGAGATCACTAAAGGATTTATGCGATTACTGCAAAAGAACGTCCCTTTCATCTGGGATGACATAGCTCAACGGTCATTCGACGCTCTCAAGCATGCTTTGACCCATGCACCTTTGTTACATCCCCCTCAATATGCAAAGGATTATATCCTTTACTTGGCCGCTTCTACTTCCACCATCGCAATGGTGTTAGTCCAAGAAGACTCCAATGGTGAAGAACATGTGATTTATTATCTGAGCAAAAGTTTATTTGGACCCTAACTCAGATATTCGCATGTTGAGAAACTGGCTCTGGCAACCGTCATCGCTGTCCAAAGGTTCCACCACTACATCTTATTACGCACCACCACGGTAATCGCAGACTCCAACCCCATGTACCACGTCCTGACACATCAAGTACTTGGGGGAAAATATTCGAAATAGATCGTTATTCTTCAAGAATTCGATCTTGAGTTTACGAAGGCAAAAGCCAAAAAATCCCTGGTGTTTGCTGAGCTCATCTGTGCTCTCCCTCGTGCCGATGAAAACATCGAACCTAGAGATTCTCTCCCCAATGAATCTCTCTTCCTCATCAACACCTCTAATCCTTGGTACGGAGACATTCTCCTCTACCTTCAAACACAACGTTTTTAGCCCAACATCTCTCGCGAAGAGCGTCAATTCATTCATCACCACTCTTGTCGTTATATCATCTTCGGTGACACTTTGTATCGCCATGGTATCGACACCATCCTTCGGCGATGTTTGACTCACAAGGAGGTTGAATGCATTTTGAACGATTTTCACCTTGGTGCCTGTGGTGGTCAACCTTCCGGTATGGCCACAACCCAAAAAATCTTATGTGCCGGCTACTTTTGGCCCTCAATTTTCAAAGATTGTATCGAGGCTGTCAAGAAATGCCCACCCTACACTATCTTTAATAAGAAGGCATGCACCCACCCTATGGCGCTGCACCCTATTATCGCCATCGACCCCTTTGCCAAATGGGGTATTGATTTCATGCAGTGTAAGCGTACCTTAGCCGGGGGGCACGGTTACATTATCATCGACGTCAACTACTTCACCAAATGGGTTGAGGCTATGCCTACCTTCCTGAATGATGGCCGTACTACAGCTCTATTCCTCTTCAACCACATCATAACTCATTTTGGTGTACCACGTGCCATTGTCACTAACCATGGTGCACACTTCAAAAACTAGATGATGAGTGAGTTACATGTCAAATTGGGTTTTCGCCATGAAAACTCATCCCCTTACTACCCTCAAGCGAACAGACATGTTGAAGCTATCAACAAAGTCCTAAAAACCATGATCCAACGCATGGTAGGGGAAAACAAAACATCGTGGCATCTACAACTGTTCTCTGCTCTCTGGGCCTATCGCACCTCTGTGAAAATTTCAATTGGATTCACTCCTTTCCAGTTGGTCTATGGCATTGAAGCCATCCTACCGATCGAGTGTGAGATTCCATCACTCAAACTGAAAGTAGAACTCCTGCCTCATACTTCTGCTGAAGAAGAATGATTTTTGTATCTATCCAAACTGGACTAAACACGTCGCGATGCTACTCTCACCAATGAGGCACATCAAAAATGAATTAAAAGTCAATATGACAAATCCATCCACCCTCGGAATTTCGCGGAAGGAGACTTAGTCCTTGTTTATGACCAAGCTCATGATAAATTGGGGACAGAAAAGTTAGAACCCATGTGGCACGGTCCCTACATCATGAAGCGTGTCCTACATAAAGGTGCCTACGAATTAGTTGATCATGATGGAATTTCCCTAGGAGAGCCCTGAAACAGGCTTTACCTTAAGAAGTACTATGCCTAGATCACCTAGCATTTGTACTTTGTACATTATTGTATTTAGTTTTGGTATGTATTTTTCTTTCGCATGCTCGAGTCTTTACCGTTGCCACTCATGACTGTGCCTGTGTTTTCATGCGCAGATGACATCTTCCTTTCCTATCTTTTTGGGTTCGCGGATGGTGCTAGCCGACATACCCGGAACATTGCTTTGGCAGCGTGGGTTATTTACCAATATGACCAGGTGGTGAGTTCATGAGGTATTTGTTTAGGGCCAACAACCAACAATATGGCAGAATATCATGCTGTCATTGGACTACTAACCCAAGCTTCTTCTCTAGGTATCTCTCGCATCATTATTTACTTAGACTCCCAACTGGTGGTTTTTCAACTCAACCGCATCTATGCTATCCGTAGTCCTATCCTACTTCGCCTACACTTGCAAGTTCATCGTCTCGAACGAATGTTCGATTACATCGAATATAGACACATTCCGAGAGAACTTAATAGTGTTTCAGATTCATTAGCTAATTATATTATGGATCGGTATCTTGCCCACATATAAGATTCAAGGAAAGAAAAACTCTACATTGCATGTAAATTAAAACACATCACAGACATCATCATGTACAAATCATTAGCTTAATAAAAATTTGAAACTGTATATATATATATATATATATGGCGTGACTGAAATGTTTGTATTACATCAAAAAGTGTGTAGAAGAGCAAAATATTGGGTCTATTCACCCATACAACGTCGCCTGACAAGGCATACAAAAAACATGATCACGGGGAGACTATAATCCCCCTGCACTGCGTTGTGCTATGAGTAACACACTATTGCACGCACTATGTGCCTCAACAGAGAATTGATATTCTTTGGTACTCCTACAGTGTGCCACTGCAGATGTAAAGGCACTTCCCCCCTCCACGGAGGAGGGATACCCATTGTAAGGCCTTGGAGGTTCCTCTCAACCTCTCGGAGACCCACCACTGGTAATGCTGGATTTGCTACAACTGGGGTGCCTACACGACGCCCTGGTACTGGTATATCAGCTGGGCGCACTGCCCCCTTGTCTGCATGTTGAAAACAAATTTTTTTTTAAAACTCTTTTACATACCCCCCAAAAAAATACATATACATCAAAAAAAATTAAAAAACACAAAAACTAGATAAGGTATGGCTTAATCTCTTACCTAACTCATCCCAGTCTTCCCCCACGGGCAAAATCAAGTCCATACTCCCACGGAAGTCTACATCGGCATAAGGGAAGTCCTCTATCCATAGGTACTGCCGTCTCAGCCAGGCAAAAAAGTCACCAGTAAAGTGGAACTCTGACTCCGAAACTAGCCTCGGAGATAGACTAGTCCACCTGTCCATCCGAGGTTCAGCCACTGGTCGTACCGCTAGTGCTATCTGAGGCTACATCTGAGGGATGCGCTCTAGAAAAAATGAGCCATAGCCGAACTACTTCTGACCAGTCCTGCACCGTGAGATCTGTTCTTTCATATTCCAAAGGAACGCTGCACTCCAGTTGAACAGTGTTGGTTCGAAACACTGAATACCATAGGCCACCTGTGATCTCAATGCCAGATGAGCGCTAGTGCTGCCTGTCATGCTCGTAATAGCAAATAATATAGACTGGAGAGGCAAATCTCGGATATCTTTGATAGGGATTCTGTCCCCTACCAACCTTGCTCCTGGAACGCAGTGGCATGCCAGATACATGTCCACCTACTCAGGTAATGCCCTTTACCCAGTGAAAGATATAGGGACCCATCTTTTCGAGAGGTCGGTCAAAAAGTACACATCTTCCAACTCAATGGTTAAAAGTTGTGTGCCAATATGGAATCCCTATTCCGTAACATCCCAAAGGCCAATCATATGCTCAAGCAATAGCACCTCTCTCTTCATTTTTTGCAATTTGAAGAACTTGAGAAAGCCACAAGCTCACAAAGTGGCCCACGTATGAGGACTCCATAGAGTGGCTAAATCATCCATCTCATTTTCCCTCTCTTTCCATTCAATCACGATTGCTGAAATTACCTACAAAACCAAAAATCAAGAATTTTGTTATTCCTCACGTTTTGGTAATTTCGGCGATTTTCAAAAGCATTTTAAAACATGAAACAAAATGCCCATGTCATCTAAAAGCAACCACTCACTCTTTTTAACCACCACACCCTTTAACATTTGTCAAATAATGATAAAAACGTTTTAAAAATGAAAAATGATTTTGGAGGCTGTGTGGGCATTTGGGGAGAATTTTTATGAGTTATTTTACTAAAAATGACCGGTCTAATCGATTGAAAGGGTGTAGACATCCTAACAACCCTTCTCTAACACAATTTTTGTAAAAGAATCCCCCATTTTGTTAATTTTTAAGAAAGAGGTCGATTTGGTTCCAAGAGGGGCGACTTAGGGCTTTGTGTTTTAAAATAAATAATGCCATGAAAATCAATTTGAAACCATGTAATTGAAAGAGGAAGGGATGGACACCTACCTGGTTCGAACGGTGAGCAAAATGATCGATCGTAGCTCCGGCAGCGAGAAAAACAAGATTTGCTTCAAAATGAGATTCTCCACTACTCCAAAAATCCTTGCAAATGAAATGGTAAATGAATTTTCAAATCAATTGTTATTTATAAAATTTCATTTTTTATAAGGTATGGTCATTTTTGGGTTTCTCTAATGATGCGATGGCTTCACTAAACGTTGGTTTGTAGTTTCTGGCATCGCAGGTTTCTTGCCAGTTCTGATGAATTATTCACCTTGTCGCACTTATGAGCATAGTCTTAGTTCGTTCTCGAGCTCGACAATATGAGAACGTAGCCGGGTAAACTTTTATCTCTTTTTCGGACCCGTATGGATACGAACACATGAAAAAGGAACCCCCCTGGAGTCTCCTTTAAACCCTTTTCAGACTCTCTAAATATGAAAAGATTGTCGAGTGATCTTGCTTTCTTTGACACTCGTTAAAAGGTCAGAAAGAGCGTCTTTTGAGCGATAGTTTAACCCATTTTCGGTCTCATTGAACTACTGTACGAAAAAGGAACTGAGAGAGTTCTATTTTAAGTGTTTTTCCAGACTCTATAATCCCGAAAAACCTTCAAGTTTTCTGTCCTTGGATTCGTTAAAGCACACATCGACAGACCCATATGGGACTGAACCCTTACTTCTTTCGGTTCGTTAAGCAAAGGAAGAGGAACTTACCGAAGGTGAGTTATATCAAGCATGTGTTATCCTCCTCGAGCTCATTAAATCAAAAAGAGGTACACATCTATCTAGATGGGGGGAAAAATTGAAAGGAGCAAGCGAAGAAGTCTCTCGAGAACATCATCCAACACTTCTTAGAGTCTCCCTTGAACACGAAACTTTGTCATCTGCACACATCATAATCCGCTGAACCTATGCACTGAGCCAATCCTTCTAGTTCCTTTCACTCCTTTGGGTCACCCGACGCAAGTCACAGTATCCATTGCATAGTTTTCTTCCACGTTATGTTCTACTGTTGTGCCTCAGTGTTCAAGGGAAGTATCCACCTCGAGAGTCAGCCATCCCAAATATGGTGCCTTAAAACCTGTTTCAGTCCATGTCCATTTGATCTACCAATTACAACTCCATGCCCATTTCATGTCGTTGATGGGGGATACATCAAGGCCCTCCCTCAACAAGTCTATTTCTGTCGACTCCAGCACATTATCCAGGAATTAGACTTAGAAACCAGTTGGTACTTTGGAACCTGCATGCCTCAATGGCAAGCCTCCTCACATTCGACAATGGGTTTACATCATTGACCCCTAATCGAATGATTCCACGGATGTTCGACCTCAGTTCATCTATTCACATTCGCTGGAATGTACTAGGGTACCTTGGGAATCATTGACATTAATGGTGATCTCCCTCGCACTTGTTAATGGTTCACACCAATGACCGGTAATCAAGTGGTTTCTACCATGTTCGACATCAAGAAATTCATTCACATGGTCAGATTCGTACCATGTTGGGATTGGTAAGAAGACCTTAGGTTGAGCAAGTCACTTTGATATACGCTTTGCCTGGGCTGCGAAGGAATTTCCATTGGACAAAGAACACATACATTGTTACATAGATCCCCTTTATATTGGTCGTGGCTATGTCTTGTCATCTCATAGATCCACTATTTATTATTTGTGGCTACGATCAGTCCGAGTCATCAGAGTATAGATCCACATTGTATCTTCGGTGGCTATACCTTTTTATCAATACAATTATGGATCCACAGTGTATTTTATGGCGGCCATATCCTGCTAAGTCTTGATCATCCAAGCATAGGTCTGCCTGCCTTGGGTTTTGAAATATGTCATGATATTTGTTGGATGTTGATGTGCAGCTTCTGTCAGGTTCTCCGAGTCTATACCCTTGCTTGAAAATCTACAAAGTATTTCAGTTATGAGTTGGCATCTTCTAACTTCATACTTTGGGGGGCATTCTGTTACACGTCAAAATTACTTAGCTGGATAAGTGTCGCATATCCCTCTCAATTGTCGTAAGTGTCGCACCTTCCTTACAACTTTTGCAAGTGTTGCAAGTTGGTCACAAGTGTCGCAAATGATGTTCATACATACTACCATGTTGATGAGACTAAGGAGACACTTATAACATCTCATATGACTGATTTGAAGGAGGAGAACTGGTTTACTGAAGTCAAATAACTCTTGAGACCTGAAAGGAACCCTGAAACAAAGGTTTTGAGGAGGAGCGCTCCCCTATTTCAGCCCTCGAAGCGCTGGCGCTCCCCCACAAGGCTTCAGGGAGCGTTATAACACTCCCCTACCCCCTCTGAAGGAGCGCTGCTCATCTTGAAGGCGCTGACGCTCCCCTAAAGCTTACCAGAGAGCGCTACAGCGCACTGATGCCCCTTATAAGGGAGCGTTGCCTAATCTGAGGCTGTAGTTGACCCGTTGAGGAGAATAAGGGGAGGATATTTCGAGATTAGGAGGCAGTTGTGCTCAAATTCTTGGTTTCATCAAGAGATCCCTGATCGAAGGAGAAGGTTCCCAACTTGTTCTAAAAATAACTCAAGAGGTTGAGCTCCTCTTAACCTATATAAACGGGCTCTATGATGGTGGAAAGGGGGAAGAACTGAAGATATGAAACTTATGATCTTGGAGGAAACTTACAGTCAGCCAAAGGAGAGTGATCAGTGAAGTTGTTGTTATCCAGGTTGTGGAGCATTCAGGCAAGGGTTAGACGAAGGGGACTTGACAAAGCTGTCGCATTCGCATCTACGATTGTAAGTACTGCTGTCGTTATTCTCATCAATATGATACGCTTGGCCTATTTCTTTCTAGTTTGTGTCTAATGTCACATGAACTTATCACTAGTTGATAGATCTGTTTTCAAGCTAACATCAATAGAGTAGGAAGCGGTCGTATCTTGTTTTGTCCACAGAACTCAGTGAGGAGCAAAGGATTGTAGCGCAAATCGGAGCGTGCAGGGACAAACGTCGATAAAGAGGTACTTCTATCATCTTTCCTTCTCATGTGTTAGTTTATATAGATTTGAAAGGAAGTCAGTGTCCATGTTAATGATTTTCTGTCTAGAGTTAGGGTCAATCTCTTAGAGGCGATCTACCTGTACGCAGGGAGATTTTCCCACAACAGAAACTGGCGACTCCACTGGGGAGATAGCCTCAAATCGAAACTTCTTATTTGGATTTTTTTCCTCATTGACCTTGTTATATCCCTTGATTGTTTCAGACCTAGTCCACTCCTCTTTTGATTAGTTTTGTGAGCTGATTGGCTCCTTATCTTATCACACTCAGCATTATTGTCGAAATTGAATTGCAATTTTTTTATTTTTTTGACATTTCTGGGACTTTTAGACCCTGGCGCCCCTGTCCTAGTGTTAACAGAGCACCAGTGATCCCCCATAGCTTTGCACAGAGCGCTATAATGCTCCTTGCCTTTGGCAACAGAGCGCCAGCCCTCTTTGGCTCAAAAAACCTTCCAGAATTGTTTTTTCTGGGTTTTTGCCTCTGTGTTTCCTCTGCTGAGTGACCTTGTGAGTCAATGTGTCTTCCCTTTCAGCCTTGACATCTGTCTTTTTGAAGAATAAACATCTCATTAGTTGGATCTTGTAGCCTTCTTCACTATTTTCATTGAGTTTTTTTTTCTGTTGAGTGAAGTTCGAAACCCATGCATTGTTTTTCTCTCCTCATCAACTGAATAAAAAACCCTGGTGAAGGTCATCAAAGGCCTACAGACCTCTTTATCTTTTTTATAGTCAAGGTCTTTTTTCTTCAACTTTTGCTTTTGGGTGTCAAGTTTGTCTTTCTCTTTGATTGTTTCTTTTCTTTTTCTTTTTCGTTTTGATTTCTACGAAAGGGTGTATTGTTTGTGTGACTTTTGCTTGTGCTAGTTTGGTTTTCATTCATGCAAGAAAGATAATTAGAAAGACGAGCATCATCTCGTATTGATCATCATTCATACGCAAACAATGAAATACATCTTTATGATTGATTGTGCATATTAGAAGGCGTTTAAAATTTTTTTCATTACATCGAGATTTGATTGAGAAAAGAATCGTTTGAGGGCATTCTGTATTTGTGTTTGTTAGTGAAAAGAACTTTCTCTCTCCCTTAGATAGATGTTCATCGAAATAAAATGACTGCTTATCATATTTGATGCACTCTTTGGGTCTGATTCATAATTCCATTTGTTTCACTTCCATGCACCCCTTTGCGTAAAGAACAACCATAAAAAATCAACGCTAATTAAAAGTTATCTAGAACTTTTTCTCTTCTAGGATCCTCCACCAACAGTAGACTAGGCTTAGTACTTTGGATTAGGGCTGTGAGCATAACTCTCCAAAGTTTCTAAAAGCAACAGTAGCATCCTGAGTTAGGGAGAGTCAAATCCAATTATTGTATAAGTCTGCCTGGGATCCCCCTCTCACACAGGGGTTACGCACGAGGTCGCATTCGGGTAAGCTACGGGGACTAACCCTCTGTGGTTTAATTGATTGTGGTGGTCAGATCGTATTATGGGGATCACTTTGAGGTAACTCCACAATTACTGCGTGGAAGCCTTTTAGTTGGTTTCGAGCTTGATACCTTCCCTGTACGTTCAGATCGGAATGTCGACTGTTCCCGCCCAGGGGCTGACTACGAATTGGTAACCTTAGTGGCCATAATATTTAGGGTCTTACACAAGGTGACGGTGATGGGAAGTCTCAATGTACCTGGAGTAGACATTGGTCAAACTCACTCGATCTCCTTGGAGGGTAAATCCACAATTACTGCGTGGAATCTTGCACCAAGGTGTAAGTCTGTTAAGCAGGTCGCCATTGTAACTATTCCACCCTATCCCCGCCCCTTCTGGACTTGATCACGCGATGTTGGATTTCATCACCAACTAGTATGGTCATCAAAAGAAGGTTCTGTTTGCTTGGTTGTCAT
Organism: Picea glauca; assembly: GCA_000966675.3. Taxonomy (NCBI): domain Eukaryota; kingdom Viridiplantae; phylum Streptophyta; class Pinopsida; order Pinales; family Pinaceae; genus Picea; species Picea glauca. Next base: position 210,396 of record JZKD02S1193540.1, on the reverse strand, counting down.
TCTTAGATTTTTTAGCGTGTGTTGTTTATTTTCGCTAGTTGGCCATAGATTTCTTTCACCGACTCTTTTCCACCAACATCGACCCTCCATGCCACTCGCGGAGGCTACAGGGACTTCCTCCAGAAAATATGGAAGGAAACATGCCTTTGCCCCCTCATTCTACGGAATAATCCCCTCAACAGAGCGAGGTTCATAATGCTACAACTTCCCAGGAAGAAGTTCCCATCCCTTTGGAGAATTTTTGAATTGTCTCAGAATCTCCAGAAGCTCATCGCATTTCACAGGGGTATGAATGACAAATCCTCCACCTGAATTCCGCTGAAGAATTTGTGGTCATCCATGCTTCTGACATTCCGGCAGGGTCTTCTCAAAATCCTTTAGCCAGTGACCCCTTTTGGACTACAGACGTTGTTCGGAGTCCACCATGCTTGGTGCAAGATGTTTATGGAATAGGAGAAGGTGCCGATGCACCTTTTTCCTATACTGTACCCCCAAATCACTTCACCGGTACTACCACTTTTAAAGCCATACCAACCGTTGGTCTAAACATATCGTTCGTTGGCCCAAGGTCTACTATTCCCCTCCAGACAACCCATTCGCCAATGGCCCCACACATTCTGACTATCCCCGCCGATAACGCAGTAGTCAATCAAGCCCCGATTGGCACACCTGCCACACCAATACCTACACTCCCTTTTGGATTTAGGGAATTGAATGCTTCCACCACCACCACTACCCAAACCACTACCCAAATTGTACCGGGAAGTTCCATACCTATCCATCAACCCGGAGGGACTGGTCTTGGTAGTCCTAACCCAATCAGTGGCACCGGCCCGTCATTGACGTCTGGATTTCAAATCCCGGGAACTCTACCTCAAACTGGGGGGCATCCTCCCCCCAGAGAACAACTCCCATTCGGAGGGAACCCTCACGCTAGGGGGCATCCTCCCACTGGAAGACAAATTCCATTCGGGGGACACCTTCATGCCAGGGGGCAGCCTCAATCCGGAGTACACCATCAACCACAAGGACAAAATGTGTCTGCCGCACCCAATCCGTGGAGCATCCCTTTTCAAGGAAATTTGCATGGCTCCACAGGACAAAACGTTCAGACTCCGCAACAACCCCCTTATGGACAAATGCCAAACCCACCCTATAATCCACAAAACCCATCCGGTTATCCTCCGCTCACAAACACTTCTCAAAACATCTCAAATCCTATGTACCTTGGTCAAAACAAACCTCACATGAGAGGGCCCACGAGTTATAATTATCCACATAACCCAGTATTGGGCCCCACTAGTGTCCCTCTACCACACCAACATTACCCACAGGTTAACCAAAAACTACCTTTTCTAGCCACCCTGGACCTTCCAGACTTGTCTCGGTTAACGAATGATCCCATTTATCATTCCCCGGTTTGGCCAACTATTCCAGCAAAACTTCCTTCTGACATACCAAAATTCGACGGAAAGTCCGGAGAAGACCCAAACAACCACGTGATGACCTTCCATTTGTGGTGTTCATCCAACTCCCTCATCGATGATTCGATTCGTTTGCGTCTTTTCCAATGAACACTTACGAGTTCTGCAGCGAAATAGTATATTGAATTACCACGTGCATCCTTTCACGACTTCAACTCACTTGCCATGTCCTTTCTCACACATTTCCAACTACCCATTTGGTACGAGACGAGTACTGAACTATTAACCTCTCTTCATCAGACGACTTCCATACATATCTCTGATCATATCCATGAATGGAGACAACGACGAAGGCTAATCAAAGCGGTCATTCCCGACCAATTGTTATTGGAATGGTTCACGAAATCACTGTTACCCCAGATTGCTCGTGACGTTTCCATGGGTGGCATAGTCACCGAGGAAGAAGCTATCGCCCGGACTCAGTATTTAGACTTAGTCTATTCAGAGTCCGGTACTCTATACGAGTTGATACCGAACGCTACCCATGCCTCTAACGATCCATCCAAACCATCGACTGCCTCGCATGAGGATGGAGTTATCGGATCCATCAAAACTCAATCTACTACCCAGTCTACTGGAACAATCCAACGGCCTGCTTTCACGGCTGCTCCAAGATCGACTGCACCCTCTTCTACCCCACCTCAAACTCAGGTCTCTGATGTGAATGCGGTCCAATCAACCCCTTCACAACAACTTTGGGGCAAGAAGAAAGTGAGAAACAAACCAAAGAAGAAGAACAACAACAAGCAACCCAAGACCCAACTGCAAACCCCTGCTGCCGGAAAACAACCACAACAAAAACCGAAATTCCCGTGTCTCATTTGTGGTGATGATCACTACACTCGAGAGTGCCCACATCGCGATGAAGTGGCCAAACTTTTCAAAGGAAATTCACAACCCGCTGTGCTCACTCATCCTTTTCCGCAGCAACAATCTTTGGTTGCACAAACCCCCACGCCGGGGGGCAGTTCCAACCAACCCCATGATGAGGCCTCGACAAGTTCCCACATTTACATCTTTAACAGAGTTAATATAACAACTCACTATGTGACATATGACATGCCAGTTAAACCTGATAAGCTGAAGATCGCTAACAGTTCTGTGTCAAACCTGTTACCATCCTCCGCCAATCCTCCATCTGTTAGCCCTCCATCCAGGCCACTCCAGATTGAGAAACCTTCTTTTGACTCCATCCTACGCCCTCCTAAGAGCACCATCTGGAAATCTACATTCAATCCTAATTCATAGGTTGCCCAAAACTACGATATCGTAGAAGATTTGGCCCAAGCCCTGTGTGCCATGTCCGCCTTGGAAGTTCTACAACACTGTCCCAGCCAACATAGAATGCTCTTAGCTTCTATTGGCACTTTCGATCCTGAGTCATCAAACTACCTCACGTTTAATCTAGATGATCACCAACCGCAACTCTCCCACCAGCTAGCTTTCCAAATCGATGTGGTTGTTCACAATCAACAAATCCACCGGACTATCCTGGATGAGGGAGCGTCCACCTGTGTCATGTCTCTAGCCTGTTGGAAAGGTTTGAAATAACCTGCCCTTAACAAATCCGCTACCATGTTACATGCCTTTGATGGACGAGGTTTTCATCCTCACGGATTATTACAATCCTTAGCCGTTCAGTTGGGCGAAAAAAATGTTGTTGTTGACGTCGAGGTGGTCGATGCCCCCCTTGATTACAACGTACTACTTGGAAGAAGTTGGTTCTACGCGATGACTGTCATCGCCTCGTCGGTGTTTCGATGTGTACAATTCCCCCATCAAGGCAAAATTGTTACCATCGATCAGCTCGATTTCTGTACACCCGACGCTCACATCCCTGCTACCAACAACATTCCCTTTTTGGGAGACCACCCGGTTACGTATGAAAGCGTTGGTGTTGGCTTATTGAAAGATTCTAGCCTCATGGGTACTTTCCCTACACCACTTCCACCTACTGCACATCATATTGTCGTCATCAATATGATCTCAAATTTACCTTACCAATCCTTGGAATCATCTGACCCTTGGATTGTGTCTAGTCCTTTGGAATTCGATGCGCTCGAGGACACAATGCCACTGAGCCCAGCCGAGGCCGCATACATAGCTATTCAATCTACCTCTCCCTCTTCCAACACTTCACATTCATTAGCACCTGATACTTACTCGGTGCCCTCCTGGTTGGATTCCCTATCATCTGTTGTCGATTAAATTTCTCATATTTTTCCTTCAGATGAATCTATCATGGAAATTCTTAGCATTGACGATCTACCCTGGGATGAAAACCACCATCGATCCTCTTTTCTTCCACCTTTGGAAGAAATCCAAGACATACGATCTGTCTTCCCACCAGATGTTACCAAAGCTCTGCAATATCCTATCCTCACACAAGATACTTTTTCTGAGGGGAACATGGGTAAAATCTCCACTACGGTCACGATTGACATTTCAATCAAAGAAGGTGTCATGGAAAACATCAACCTTGGTGCTAATTGCACACCTGACGAAGTAGTTTCTTACACTGATTTATTCAAGGAATTCCGCGATGTCTTCGCATGGAGTTATGAGGAAATGCCAGGGATCGATCCTTCGATCGTCGTACATGAAATCAAAACCTACCCTGACATGAAACCGGTTCAGCAAAAGCTTCGCCCGGTTCATCCCAAGAAAGTTGCAGCTATAAAGGCAGAAGTTGAAAAACTTCTAAAATCTGGCTTTATCTATCCCGTCCCTTTAACCGAATGGGTCTCCAACCACGTCCCGGTTGCTAAGAAACAAGTGACCATCCGTGTTTGTGTTTACTATAGATATCTCAACAAAGCTTGTCCTAAGGACAACTACCCTACACCCTTCATCAACCAAATTATCGATAACTGCGCAGGGAGCGTAATCCTTTCTTTCATGGATGGATTTTCTGGATATAACCAGATTAAAATCTTGCCTACAGATCAACACAAGACAACCTTCATCTACCCTTGGGGAAGTTTCTCCTACCGAAAGCTACCTTTTGGCCTTAAAAATGCTGGAGCCACTTTCCAGCGAGCCATGTCGTATGCTTTTCATGACATCAAACATATCACAGAACTGTATCTCAATGATTTACCCACACATTCGTTAAATCGATCCGATCACATTGATCACTTACGCGCGATTTTTATGCGATGTAGGTTCTACCGTATTCGTCTGAACCCACACAAATGCATTTTCGTTGTCGAATCTGGTCGACTCCTTGGTTTCATTGTCTCCAAAGATGGGATTAGGATGGACCCCTTAAAGATCAAGGCCATCTTAGCCTTACCTCCACCCACCAATTTAACCCAACTCCAAAGTTTGCAAGGCAAAGCAAACTTTCTTCGCCGTTTCATTTGGAATTATGCCAAGATCACTAAAGGATTTATGCGGTTACTGCAAAAGAACGTCCCTTTCATCTGGGATGATGCAGCTCAATGGTCATTCAATGCTCTCAAGCATGCTTTGATCCATGCACCTTTGTTACATCCCCCTGAATATACAAAGGATTATATCCTTTACTTGGCCGCTTCTACTTCCACCATCGCAATGGTGTTAGTCAAAGAAGACTCCAACAATGAAGAACATGTGATTTATTATCTGAGCAAAAGTTTATTTGGACCCGAACTCAGATATTCACATGTTGAGAAACTGGCTTTGGCAGCCATCATCGATGTCCAAAGGTTCCACCACTACATCTTATTACGCACCACCATGGTAATCGTAGAATCCAATCCCATGTACCACGTCCTGACACGTCAAGTACTTGGGGGAAAATATTCGAAATGGATCGTTATTCTTCAAGAATTCGATCTTGAGTTTACGAAGGCAAAAGCCAAAAAATCCCTGGTGTTTGCTGAGCTCATCTGTGCTCTCCCTCGTGCCGATGAAAACATCGAACCTAGAGATTCTCTCCCCGATGAATCTCTCTTCCTCATCAGCACCTCTGATCCCTGGTGCAGAGACATTCTCCTCTACATTTAAACACAACGTTTTCAGCCCAACATCTCTCGCGAAGAGCGTCGACGCATTCGTCACCACTCTCGCCATTATATCATCCTCAATGACACTCTATATCGCCATGGTATCGACACCATCCTTTGGCGATGTTTGACTCACGAGGAGGCTGAACGCGTTTTGAACGATTGTCACCTTGGCGCCTGTGGTATCTACAAGTGTTCTCTGCTCTCTGGGCCTATCGCACCTCTGTGAAAACTTCAACTAGATTCACTCCTTTCCAGTTGGTCTATGGCATTGAAGTCATCCTACTGATCGAGTGTGAGATTCCATCACTCAAACTGAAAGTAGAACTCCCGCCTCATACTTTTGCTGAAGAAGAATGATTTTTGTATCTATCCAAAATGGATGAAATGCATCGCGATGCTGCTCTCGCCAATGAGGCACATCAAAAACGAATTAAAAGTCAATATGACAAATCCGTCCACCCTCAAAATTTTGCGGAAGGAGACTTAGTCCTTGTTTATGACCAAGCTCACGATAAATTGGGGACAGGAAAGTTAGAACCCATGTGGCACAGTCCCTACATCGTGAAGCATGTCCTACATAAAGGTGCCTACGAATTAGTTGATCATGATGGAATTTCCCTAGGAGAGCCCCGAAACGGGCTTTACCTTAAGAAGTACTATGCCTAGATCACCTAGCATTTGTACTTTGTACATTATTTCATTTAGTTTTGGTGTGTCTTTTTCTTTCGCGTGCTCGAGTATTTATTGTTGCCACTCATGATTGTGCCTGTGTTTTCATGCGCAGATGAAATCTTCCTTTCCTATCTTTTTGGGTTCGCGGATGGCGCTAGCCGACATACCTGGAACATTGCTTCGACAACGTGAGTTATTTATCAATATGACCAGGTGGTGAGTTCAGGAGGTATTTGTTTAGGGATAGCAACCAACAATATGACAGAATATCATGCTGTCATTGGAATGCTAACCCAAGATTCTTCTCTAGGTATCTCTCGCATCATTATTTACTTAGACTCCCAACTGGTGGTTTTTCAACTCAACTGCATCTATGCTATCCGTAGTCCTATCCTGCTTCGCCTACACTTGCAAGTTCGTCGTCTCGAAAGAATTTTCGATTACAACGAATATAGACGCATTCCGAGAGAACTTAATAGTGTTTAAAATTCATTAGCTAATTATATTATGGATCGGTATCTTGCCCACATATAAGATTCAAGGAAAGAAAAATTGTACATTGCATGTAAATTAAAACACATCACAGACATCATCATGTACAAATCATTCGCATAATAAAAACTCAAAATTGTATATATATATATATATATATATGGCGTGACTGAAATGTTTGTATTACATCAAAAAGTGTGTAGAAGATAAAAATATTGGGTCTATTCACCCATACAACGTCGCCTGACAAGGCATACAAAAAACATGATCACAGGGAGACTCTAATCCCCCCACACTACGTTGTGTTGTGAGTAACACACTACTGCACGCACTATGCGCCTCAACAGAGAATTGATATTCTCTGGTACTCCTACAGTGTGCCACTGCAGATATAAAGGCACTTCCCCCCTCCGCAGAGGAGGGATACCCATCGTAAGGCCTTGGAGGTTCCTCTCAACCTCCCAGAGACCCACCACCGGTACTGTTGGGTCTGCTGCAACTGGGGTGCCTCCACGATGCCCTGGTACTGGTATATCAGCTGGGCACATTGCCCCCTTGTCTGCATGTTGAAAACAAAACATTTGTTAAAACTATTTTACATACCCCAAAAAAAAATACATATACATAAAAAAAACTTAAAAAACACAAAAACTAGACAAGGTATGGCTTAATCTCTTACCTGACTCATCCCAGTCTTCCCCCATGGGAAAAATCAAGTCCATACTCCCACCGAAGTCTACATCGACATAAGGGAAGTCCTCTATCCATAGGTATTGTCGTCTCAGCCAGGCAAAAAAGTCACTAGTAAAGTGGAACTCTGACTCCGAAACTAGCCTTGGAGACAGACTAGTCCACCTCTCCATCCGAGGTTCATCCACTGGTCATACTGCCAGTGCTATCTAAGGTTGCATCTGAGGGATTCTCTCTAGAAAAAACGAGACCAAAAATGAGCCATAGCCGAACTGCTTCTGACCAGTCCTGCACCGTGAGATCTGTTCTTTCACATTCTGAAGGAACGCTGCACTCCAGTTGAACAGTGTTGGTTCCAAACACTGAACACCATAGGCCACCTGTGATCTCGATGCCAGATGAGTGCTAGTGCTTCCTGTCACGCTCGTAATAGCAAATAATATAGACTGGAGAGGCAGATCTCAGATATCTTTGATAGGGATTCTGCCCCCTACCAACCTTGCTCCTGGAACGCAATGGTGTGCCAGATACACGTCCACCTGCTCAAGTAATGCCCTCTGCCCAGTGAAAGATATAAAGACCCATATTTTCGAGAGGCCAGTCAAAAAGTACACATATTCCAACTCAATGGTTAGAAGTTGTGTGCCAATACAGAATCCCTGTTCCGCAACATCCCAAAGGCCAATAATATGCTCAAGCAATAGCACCTCTCTCTTCATTTTTTGCAATTTGAAGAACTTGAGAAAGCCACAAGCTCGCAAAGTGGCCCACATACGAGGAATCCGTAGAGCGGCTAAATCATCCATCTCATGTTCCCTCTCTTTCCATTCAATCATGATTGCTGAAATTACCTACAAAACAAAAAATCAAGAATTTTGTTATTCCTCACGTTTTGGTAATTTTGGCGGTTTTCAAAAGCATTATAAAACATGAAACCAAATTCCCATGTCATCTAAAAGAAACCACTCACTCTTTTTGACCACCACACCCTTTAACATTTGTCAAATAAGGATAAAAATGTTTTAAAAATGAAAAACGACTTTGGAGGCTGCGTGGGCATTTGGAGAGAATTTTTATGAGTTCTTTTACTAAAAATGACCGGTCTAATCGATTGAAAGGGTGTAGACATCCTAACAACCCTTCTCTAACACAATTTTTGTAAAAGAATCCCCCATTTTGTTAATTTTTAAGAAAGAAGTCGATTTGGTTCCAAGAGGGGCGACTTAGGGCTTTGTGTTTTAAAATAAATAATGCCATGAAAATCAATTTGAAACCATGTAATTGAAAGATCAAGGGATGGACACCTACATGGTTCGAACGGTGAGAAAAATGATTGATTGTAGCTCCGACAGTGAGAAAAACAAGATTTGCTTCCAAATGAGATTCTCCACTACTCCAAAAATACTTGCAAATGAAATGGTAAATGAATTTTCAAATCAATTGTTATTTATAAAATTTCATTTTTTATAAGGTATGGTCATTTTTGGGTTTCTCTAATGATGCGATGGCTTCACTAAACTCTGGTTTGTAGTTTCTGGCATTGCAGGTTTCTTGGCAGTTCTGATGAATTATTCACCTTGTCGCACTTATCAGCATAGTCTTAGTTAGTTCTCAAGCTCGACAATATGAGAACGTAACCGGGTAAAATTTTATCTCTTTTTTGGACCCATATGGATACAAACACATGAAAAATGAACCCCCCTGGAGTCTCCTTTAAACCCTTTTCAGACTCTCTAAATATGAAAAGATTGTCGAGTGATCTTGCTTTCTTTCACACTCGTTAAAAGGTCAGAAAGAGTGTCTTTCGAGCGATAGTTTAACCCATTTTCGGTCTCGTTGGACTACTGTACGAAAAAGGAACTGAGAGAGTTCTCTTTTAAGTTCTTTTCCAGACTCTATAATCCCGAAAAACCTTCGATTTTTCTGTCCTTGGACTCGTTAAAGCACACATCGACAGACCCATATGGGACTGAACCCTTACTTCTTCCAGTTCGTTAAACAAAGGAAGAGGAAATTACCAAAGGTGAGTTATATTGAGCATGTGTTATCCTCCTCAAGCTAATTAAATCAAAAATAGGTACTCATCTATCTGGATGGGGGAAAAATTTGAAAGGAGCAAGCCAAGCAGTCTCTCGAGAACATCATCCAACACTTCTTAGAGTCGCCCTTGAACACGACACTTTGTCATCTGCACACATCATAATCCACTAAACCTCTGCACTGAGTCAATCCTTCGAGTTCCTTTCACTCCTTTGGGTCACCTGACGCAAGTCACAGTATCCATTTCATAGTTTTGGTCCACGTCATGTTCTGTTGTTGCGCCTCAGTGTCCAAGGGAAGTATCCACCTCGAGAGTCAGCCATCCCAAATATATTTCCTTAAAACTTGTGTCAGTCCATGTCCATTTGATCTACCAATTACATCTCCATGCCCATTTTGTGTCATTGATGGGGGATACATCAAGGCCCTCCCTCGACGAGTCTATTCCTGTCGACTCTAGCACATTATCTAGGAATTTGACTTAGAAACCTGTTGGTACTTTGGGACCTGCATGCCTCAATGGCAGGCCTCCTCACATTCGCAGTGGGTTTACATCATTGACCCCTGATCGAATGATTCCACAGATGTTCAAACTCAGCTCATCTATTCACATTCGCTGGAATTTACTAGGGTACCTTGGGAATCATTGACATTAATGGTGATCTCCCTCGCACTTGTTAACGGTTCACACCAATGACCGGTAATCAAGTGGTTTCTACCATGTTCGACTTCAAGACATTCATTCACATGGTCAGATTCGTACCATGTTGGGATTGGTAAGAAGACCCTGGGTTGAGAAAGTCACTTTGATATACGCTTTGCCTGGGCTACGAAGGAATTTCCATTGGAAAAAGAACACATACACTGTTACATAGATCCACTTTGTATTGGTCATGGCTATGTCTTGTCATCTCATATATCCACTGTGTATTCTTCATGGCTACGATCAGTCCGAGTCATTAGAGTATAGATCCACATTGTATCTTCGGTGGCTATACCTTTTTATCAATAGAATTATGGATCCGCAGTGTATTTTATGGCGGCCATATCCTGCTAAGTCTTGATCATCCAAGCATAGGTATGCTTGCCTTGGGTTTTGAAATATGTCATGATATTTGTTGGATGTTGATGTGCAACTTCTGTCAGGTTCTTCGAGTCTATACCCTTGCTTGAACATCTACAAAATATTTCAGTTATCGGTTGGCATCTTCTAACTTCATACTTTGGGGGGCATTCTGTTACACGTCAAAATTACTCATCTGGATAAGTGTCGCATATCCCTCTCAATTGTCGTAAGTGTGGCACCTTCCTTACAACTTTCACAAGTGTCGCAAGTTGGTCACAAGTGTCGCAAATGATGTTCAGACATACTGCCATGTTGACGACACTAAGGAGAAACTTATAACATCTCATATGACTGATTTGAAGGAGGAGAACTGGTTTACTGAAGTCAAATAACTCTTGACACCTGAAAGGAACCCTGAAACAAAGGTTTTGAGGAGGAGCGCTCCTCTATTTCAGCCCTGGAAGTGTTGGCGCTCCCCCACAAGGCTTCAGGGAGCGTTATAATGCTCCCCTACCTCCTCTGAAGGAGCGTTGCTCATCTTGAAGGTGCTGGTGCTCCCCTAAATCTTACCAGGGAGTGCTACAACGCTCTGATGCCCCTTCTAAGGGAGCGCTGCCTAATTTTAGGCAGTAGCTGACCCGTTGAGGAGAATAAGGGGAGGATATTTCAAGATTAGGAGGCAGTTGTGCTCGAATTCTTGTTTTCATGAAGAGATCCCTGATCTAAGGAGAAGGTTCCCAACTTGTTCTAAAAATAACTCAAGAGGTTGAGCTCCTCTTAACCTATATAAACGGGCTCTATGATGGTGGAAAGGGGGAAGAATTGAAGATATGAAACTTATGATCTTGGAGGAAACTTACAGTCAGCCAAAGGAGAGTGATCAGTGAAGCTGCTGTTATCCAGGTTGTGGAGCTTTCAGGCAAGGGTTAGACGAAGGGGACTTGACGAAGCTGTCGCATTCGCATGTACGATTGTAAGTATTGCTGTCGTTATTCTCATCAATATGATACACTTGGCCTGTTTCTTTCTAGTTTGTGTCTAATGTCACATGAACTTATCACTAGTTGACAGATCTGTTTTCAAGCTAACATCAATAGAGTAGGAAGTGGTTGTATCTTGTTTTGTCCACAGAACTCAACGAGGAGCAAAGGATTGGAGCGCAACTCGGAGCGTGCAGGGACAAACGTCGATAAAAAGGTACTTATGTCATACTTCCTTCTCATGTGTTAGTTTAGATAGATTTGAAAGGAAGTCAGTATCCATGTTAAGCATTTTCTGTCTAGAGTTAGGGTCAAGCTCTTAGAGGCGATCTACTTGTCCGCAGGGAGATTTTCCTAGAACACTCACTACTTAGGGCATGTCATCTCCGACGAAGGTATCACCATGGATCCAGCGAATGTCAAGGATATTATGGAATGTCTTGCATCGACGAATGTCCTAGAAGTGCGTAGCTTCATGGGTTTAGTTGGATACTATAGACGTTTCATCCAAGGATTTTCGAAGATAGAAAATCCGATCATGGAATTACAGAAGAAAAGAAAGAAGTTTTCCTGGATCGAGAAATGCACAAAAGGCTTTCGAAGGCTCAAGGAGTAGTTGAAAACAACACCGATACTAAAGGTCCCTGACATGGATGCGTGTAAATGTGTTGAACCTTCACAAAATAGATCTAGCTAAACAATAATACACACATTTTTAGAGAGAATTGCAGAAAGAAGAAGAAGAAAAGAAGGAATGGAAGAATTATCATTAACTATTATGAATAATGAATAATTTACACATGATATACTCTATATAACTCATTGAGTTCGACTTGAGGTGAACCAATGCGCCATAGTGGTGGTATAGAGTGATATGGACACACAATAGTAGTTACAAGAGTGAACTTCCACCTATTCTAGTCTCTCGGGAAGTTACGGGAGTGAACTGCCACCTAGTTTAGTTAACTAGTCGACTAGTTTTTCAATTAACTGACTGAATAGAGAGTTGTGAGGAGTTAACTCAGGGAATCAAGGCTAATGTGCCACTCTGGTGATGATACCAAGGCAAGGTCAAATTAGCATGGTGATGATCCCAATGTTTCATGGTGATGATCCCAATGCAACATCTAAACTCAACTCAACTATTCAAACTGAAGAGTCAATTGAAAGAGAATATTCTCCAGGTGGAATATTCTCCCCTAAAATATAGGAGATTGGATAATGACTAATTATGACTAATAAACAAGGAATAACCTTAGGAAAAATAAATCCTAGGTGTGTGTGAAGTAACTCCAACACCTGCCCTGATAATCACTATTGTGAAAATAAAGATTGGGTCTCGGCAATGAGGACATGTTAGGTACCCAAGTACAAAAGATACACTAAAAATAAAGTGAGGAAAGAGGGAAAACCTCATGGGAACCCTTCCCCCCCCCTAAAGGTACAATGTATGTAAAAAGAAGAACTACAATTTCTAGGCAACTGTGTCCTTCACTCCAAGACGACCTCGCAGAGAATGGAATTTCTACTCAGTGAAGGTCTTGGTGAAAATGTCCGCCATCTGTTCTGCTGAAGGAAAAAACTGTAAGTCGATGATCCCCTTGTGTACTAAGTCCCAGATGTACTGAATGTGGATCTCGATGTGCTTCATCTGTTGCCTCTGATTTGGATCTCTGCAGAACTTCAGAGTGCTCTGGTTGTCAAACCAGATGATGATCGACCGATGAAACTGAATGCCCAAATCAATGAGAAAATGTTGTAGCCACATAGATTGAATGGTTATGTTAACTACCCCTATGTACTCTGCCTCGACTGAAGATAGAAAAATAGCAACTTGCTTCTTGCTCGACCAACAGATAGGCCCGAAACCAAGACTAAGTGAGTAACCAGATGTGGACTTGCGATCAATGCTATCGCCAACCTAGTCCGAATCAGTAAACCCAATGAGATCTTATGTAGAGTCTATTGAATAATGAATCCCAAAGGTGATGGTGCCCTATACGTATCGAAGGATATGCTTTGCATCTTTCCAATGTAGCTCATGCGACTCTTTCATGAACCTGGAAACTGTGCCAACTGCATATGAGAGGTCTAGTCTGGAGTGTGTGAGATACAAAAATATCCCCACTAGTTGTCTATATAGTGTGTTTTCAACTAGTGGAGTATCCCCACCATACTCAAGTTTGACTCCAGATAGGAAAGGAGTCGGAGAAGACTTGCAGTCTATCATGTGAAATCTCTCAAGGAGATCTCATGCATACTTGGCTTGAGATAGTTTGATTCCTGATGCATCTTGATTGATCTCAAGTCTAAAAAAGAAGTGTAGCAGACCCATGTCCATCATCAAAAACTTGTCATGAAGAAACCTCTTGACTGCAACAATCACTGAAGTCGAGCAACCAGTGATTATCAGATCATAAACATACAGAACTAAACGTAGAAGTGAATCATGTGTCCTGAGCATGTATACATTCAGGTCTAATTTACAACATACAAAGTTCTGTGATAACAGGTAGGATCCCATCTTGGCATACCATTATCTCGGAGCCTGTTTGAGGCCATAAAGTGACTTCTTCAGTCGAAAAACCAAATATGATTCCTACATAAATCCATGGGGTTGCTCCATGTAGATCTCCTCAGAGAGATCACCATGAATAAATGCATTTTTCATGTCCATTTCATGGACCTCCCATCGCTTGGCTACCGCAATGGCAAGGGCCAATCGAATGGAATCCATATTCGCTACTGGAGTGAAGGTCTCATCATAGTCAATACCATGAACCTGCAGAAATCCTTTGGCAACAAGCCTGGATTTGTATCTACTGATATGTCCATCCACTGTGCTCTTGGTCCTATAGACCCATCTGCATCTCACAATTTTCCTCCCAGAAGGAAGGGGAACCAGATCCCAAGTATGGTTCTCGAGGACGGAGTTGTACTCCTCTCGCATGGTGGATTCCCAGAAGGGATTTCTTGCAGCCTCACCATAAGAATGTGGATCTGAAGACTGAACTAAGAAAAGATGCCTTGAAGGAAATGGTTCAGTGGCAGTGAGTGCAATAGGAGGCTCCTTGAAATCAGATCGAGTCCTCCTAGTATTGGTTGGATCACCAACGAGATCCCCTACATCCTAAAGAGTAGTCTATGCCCACTTGGGCCTCTGCTTTAGCTCTACAACTTCATTTTGATGCTCTGACTCTGCATACGACTGTACTGACTCTGAATCTAAATCTAAATCTGAATCATCTTGAGGCCGCTCCAAGCCTCATAGGGGGTCTTATCCTTAACATATCTATGAAGAGATATATTTTGGATGTATGTTTCACAAATAAGTTCTTCATCCCATAGTCTTTGTGGTAGTGACTTTGCATGCAACATGCAATATGCCATCTCCTTTAAAGATCGGGTTCTCGACTGAGCAACTTTGTTTTGTTGCGGAGTCTAGGTAATTGTGTGTTGCAACTGAATAACTACCTCATGGAAAATATTATGGATCTCATGATTCACATAATCTCCCCCATTATCATTTCAGAGGACTTTGATATTCTTTCCAGACTGTGTCTCAACCAAAGCTTTGAAATCTTTGAGGTGTTGAAAGACCTTAGATTTTTTCCTGAGAAAATAGATCCATGTGAGATGTGAGAAATTGTCAACAAAAATGAGAACAAACCTCACTTTCCTGATCTATGGATGTAGAAAAGGAACCATAAGGTGATTGTGGATCAGATCTAAAGGTGTGGAAGATCACTGAGACTTTCCTTTTTCAAATTTCTCTTGAGGGTGTTTCCCGAGAACACATCCCTCACATACTCCCTTGGAGAAATGGATGTATGGTAGACCATCAACTAATTTGTTCTTGCTAATTTGTTTCATGTATCTTAAATTAAAATGTCCAAACCTTTCATCCCTCTTAAATTCAAATGTCCAAACCTTTCATGCCATATCCTACTACTTTCATCAGCATGAATAAGCAGTAAAGCAGAATCAGGTTCAATGAATTCAAAAAATCTATACAATCTAGACTGATGATTTACCTCACGAGTTTCAACCCTGGATTTGGTTTGCATGTCTTATATGTCCACAACATTTTGTTTGAATATGAATCTCTTTCCGATGCCAAAATTCGGCATCTGATACACAGAGAGAAGGTTGACAGAAAGCTTGGGAACATGCAGCACATTCTCGAAACTTCCATTGGTGAGTTCAATCCTTCCTTTTTCGGTGACTTCGATAGAAGAGTTGTCCCCCATAATAATGGGAGGACCTTTGCATGAATCCAAAGAAGAATACACTACTTTTGAGGCATCCATGTGATGTGATGCTCCTGAATCTACGATCCAATCATCGGGAGAGGAGTTGATGGAAATCAAGGCATGGCTAGAATTACCTTTCTTGAAATTCAGATCTTATGGCTTCTTCTTCTTTGAACCCTTGAGGATGTGATATACAAGGTTGTTTTTATTTAGTATATGAGACATTAGATCTATTTTTATTTGCATGCATGCAGATTCTGAATGGAATCCTTTGTGATAGTATGTGCATTTCTCTCCTTTTCTTCCCTTTTCTCCTTTAGATCTGGAGACATCGGTGAAGGGTTTTGTGTACCCTTCCATATTCATATGTTCATGAGATTTATGCTTATCTTTACATTTATATTTATGATATTTTTGGTTGCCATCATTCACAGTGAGTGCATGCACCCTTGGGCCTTTGATTGTGCCCATGTTGATGAGCTTGGTTTGCTCTTATGTCTAGGATTCGATAAAGTCCTGAAGAGAAGGCATCTTCCAGGTGGCTCCAGAGGTGAATCTGGCAGTATGGAATGTAGATACAAATATATAAAATTCAGGACCAAGCTTGGAGAGAATGGTGAGAACCATTTGTTTCTCCTTCGCTTATTTATCAACCCCGCAAGCTTTGAGTTGCGATAGTAAATCCTTGAATTTTGTAAAGAAATATTGGATATTGTTGAAGATTTTTGGATCCAATGTGAGAAGCTCCACCTCCAACATGTGTCCCCTCATCTCATCCTATTTTCCAAAGAGCCTTTCCAAGATTATCCAGGCTTCATTGGGAGTCTTACAAGAAGATATGTGAAAAATGAGATCAGGAGGGATAAGACTGCAAATTGTTCCGAGTGACTCATCCATGGGATTTAAGTACTTGGATTTTTCTATGGCTGATGTTGGATCTGTATCTATATCCATGGTTAACCTATAAAACCCTTTGGATCGAATATGTATGGCTATTTTCTCCTTCCATGCAAAATAGTTGTAAGGTGTAAGAATGAATTCTTTTTGGAATTCCATCCTTCCATTGTCTTCAATCTTTTGTACCTACAAACATTTTTGGTGTGGATTTTGATTAGAAGTCCATTAGCTTTGATACCATGTAAATTTGTTGAAACTTCACATAATATATATAGATAAACAATAATACACACATTTGCAGAGAGAATTGGAGAAAGAAGAAGAAGGAGAGAAAGAATGGAAGAATTATCATTAACCATTATGAATAATGAATAATTTACACATGATATACTCTATATAAATCAATGAGTTCCCCCTGAGGTGAACCAATGCACCATAGTGGTGGTCTAGAGTGATATGGACACACACCAGTAGTTACGGGAGTGAACTTCCACCTATTATAGTTTCTTAGGAAGTTATGGGAGTGAACTGCCACCTAGTTGAGTTAACTAGTCAACTAGTCTTCAGTTAATTGACTGAACATAGAGTAGTGAGGCGTTAACTCATGGAATCAAGGATAATGTACCACTCTAGTGATGATACCAAGGAAAGGTCGAATTATCATGGTGATGATCCCAATTTTTCATGGTGATGATCCCAATGCAACATCTAAACTCAACTCAACTAGTCAAACTGAAGTGTCAACTGAACGAGAATATTCTCCAGGTGGAATATTCTCCCCTAAAATATAGGAGATTGGATAATGAAAAATTATGACTAATAAACAAGGAATAAACTTAGGAAAAATAAATCTTAGGTGTGTGTGAAGTAATATCAACAATACGGACTTCTTGGTATGCATTGACGCATCCAAGGAAGGCTTAAGCAGAAGCTTGATGCAAGACAGTCGAGTGATCGCTTACATATCCAGGAGGTTGAGAAGGCATGAGGATAACTATGGGATGCATGATTTGGATTTTTTAGCCATTGTGTATTCCTTGAAGGTTTGGAGACACTACCTTATTGAATGGAAATTTGAACTAAAAATGGACCACTTTGGACTACAACACATCTTTATGCAAAGTGACTTGAATGCGCGAAAATGACGTTTGTCAGAATTTATTAGGGAGTATCATTTCAAGATCACTTACATAAAAGGAATAGTGAACCGAGTGGCAGATGCATTGAGTAGGAGACCACACATCTTTTTCAGTGTGGCTACCTCAGATGAATCTACGTGAAAGGATTCTAACTTTACAGCGTGATGATCACTGGTACAAGGAGGTCAAGGATTTTATCGGACAAAACAAAATGATGGCACCAATATTTGGAGGATTTACGTTGGACCACAATAGATTATTGATATTTAAAAATCAAACTTACATACCACCGAATGAAAAGTTGATGAGCTTGATCCTAAATGAGGCTCATAGAGCAGTGTACATGGCTCACTCGAGGGTCAGGAAGATGAGGGTGGACCTTAAACCCTTATTCTTCTGGAAAGGAATGAAGGCAGACATAATCAACTATGTGGCCAGATGTCTAGAATTTTAGCAGGTGAATCCTAAACATAGACACCCAATAGGATTACTACAACCACATGCTATTCCGAAATCGAAATGGGAGGTCATTTCGATGGATTTCATTGTTTCATTGCCACTGACGACAAGGAGACACAACTCAATTTTTTGTGGTAGTCGACACTCTGATAAAGAGTGCTCATTTTATTCTTGTGTGTACGACGTATTAGGCACCTGACATAGCTATAGTTTTCATCAGTGATATTGTGAGGATACATGGTGTGCCTAAGAGGATTATATTTGATCGATGATCAGTGTTTACTGGATGATTTGGACTTGTTTCCAAGAGGCCTTGGGAACCCAAATTAACTTTAGTACTATGTATCACCCAAAGACCAATGATCAGAACAAACGAACAAATCAAATATTGGAGGACATGTTGTGTATTTACGTGATGGACCAAAAAAAGTGTTGGGAGGAATTATTTCCACTGGTAGAATTTGCATATAACAATAGTTACCAAATCACCATTAAGATGGATCCCTTCGAGTTTCTTTACAAGCGATCATGTTGGATACCTTTGAGTTGGGATTGGCTTCAGGATAGGGTCCTGATTGGACCAAAAGCGATCCAATAAATGGAATATAAAATGGAAACAATAAGGCAAAGAATCAAAGAATCACATGATCAACAAAATAATTATGTCAATGTGCATCGTGTCGACCGTAGTGAGGAAGTTGGCGATCGAGTCTTCTTGCAGAAAAACTGCATAAGATTTCAATCAAGTTTGGAAAGGGTGATAAACTCTCTTATAGGTCCATGGGACCTTTCGATATTATGGAGAAGAAGGGGCTCGTGGACTATCATCTAGCCTTGACTGATTATTTGAGGCGTATGCATGATGTTTTTCTCGTATCTATTTTGAGACATTATATTAGTGATCCTACACATGTTATTGACATGAGTTCCTACAAGTATCTGATGAGCGTGCACTAACGGCTGAGCTTATCTGCATCCTGGATCATCGCATCGATAGCTACGATGTCAAACAGTATATCAGTTCAAGTTGTAGTGGGACAACTATAGTCCGCACTCGACGACTTGGGAGGACGCATATGATATGCGCTAGTAGTTTTCATTTTTGTTTGATAGATAGAATTATGATATTGTGATACACATTATTTCGACACTTACATACTGTAAAACTTCGGGAAAAAGTTTATACCAAGAGGGGGTGTATGTAACATTCCACTCTTGCTTCCAAGTGATCTAGATTATTATACTATTCATCGTTTGATTATGATTATGAGGCATTATGGATTTGGTGATATGTTATTTTGTGTATTTATATTGACATGTGCTATTGACTAGGTTTTGCTAAGTGTGTAGGAGCTTGGAACTCAAGGATGCAGAGGCATCGATGAAATGCCTTAGACTCTGGATCGAGTCAGGAAGTGGACTATTGGGGTTTGATTGTTGTTGATATGACATATGTACATCTGATTAGATGTTATGATAATTGATTATTATTGCTGACATGATTTAGTAATGATGGAGGTTGATGATAGCTTGTCGACTAGAATCACATGTGAAGTAGAGGGGTCACGCATGACAACCAAATACTTTGAGGGAGAGGTGTAGATGACATCCTTGCCACAACCTACTATCACTCTCGCCATGGCATGAACTATAGGATAATGATTACCTAGTTCGATAAGACCCATGATGCCATGAGGGCCGACTGCAACAGTCGCTCACAATGATTCTAAATGGTGCGCACTACGGCATGGGACTTATTCCTTACAAGACTTTAGTCTCCCACAAGATCACCTGGAAGAGTATTGAGTCTAGGGGTTTTTGATGTCTACAAAGTCAGTCAAGAGACAAGTGGCACCCTTGGAGCACGTAGTGCGTCTTGAAGGGAACCTCACACAATAAAAACAGAAAGAGATGAGTGGCACCCTTGGAGCATGTAGTCTGTTCTGAAGGGCATGTCGCACAAACAAAATGGAAAGAGGCGAGTGGAACCCTTGGAGCACCTAGTGTGTCCTAAAGGGTATGTCACGTTTTTAACTAGTTAGTGAATAAACCTAGACGACCTTAGAATGAATGATGTGACAAGAAAGATTTAAAAAAAATTTCCCTAATAAAAATGTCTCCCAACCTAGTGAAATTAAATTCTAGGTCTAAGTGACACTTTTGGTCAAAAATAATAATCATAATTAAACATGTGACAAGAAGGGGGTAAGAAATTCAATTAATTTATTAAAATTAATTTATAATGGGGGATTAAAATTTTAAAAGGGAATTGATTGTTTATTTTTCTTCATACGCTAATAAAAATTTATTAATTAAAAAGAAAAAGGGGAAATAGTGGATTTTTCTACACTTGCTAATTTTAGTTTTAGATAAAAAAGGGAAAAAGGGGAAACACAAAGAAAAAGGGAATGTAAGGAAAAAGCTAGATGACTAAGTTAGTAAGAAATATTTCCTTTAAGAACTTTCTAATTTTGAACTCAACTAGGAATTTAGTAAAGGTGTAAGTAATTTAAAATGTTTAAGGGAATATTGAGACACCAAGGAGCGTTTTTAGAAATGCTTTTTGGTGGGTGAGGGAAATAGGAGTAATTAAACAATTAATGAAATTAATTTCTGGTGCAACTAGGGGTATGGGTGTTACACATTATTTTCGTCATCCCTAACTGTTAATGATGTAAACCTATATGTTGCCTTTAGAGGGGTCAGTGGCCTAAGTTCCTGAAGAGAGAAGGGAGAAGAACTTTTCCTGAGAAAAGAAGTTGCATTTTCCCTTGTAAAAACCCTATAAAAAAGGAAGTTCGCAGGTTTCTATATAGGCAGGGTACAAGAATGCCTGATTCTCGCAGGTTGCACCATAGCTAGGGTGCGAGATGTTCACAGGCTTCTCTATAGGCAGGGTGCGAGAATGCCTACACATGGGAAAAATAAGTGTTTTCTCGAATCTTCTAGAAGGAGAAACTTCCATGGTGAGGTGGCATCCGAATGGTTTGGATCTTACTCGCTTTCATGATTTAGTGTGATCATCCTAACCTCCTCACCTTATCCTCTTCAACTTATAAAAGGAGAAGAGTTCTCATGGAAAAAGTTATCTTTTGGTTGGCTTGGAACTATCAGCTTAGTTGGAGTGGCTTTGAGATTTGCTTTGTCAAGATAGATTGTGAGTAGCTATCAGATCCATGGTCTCAGAATCCTTGGAGCAAGAAGTGTGGGGGGAACAAAGGATAGTTGGAAGGGACCTTATGACATCAAGGCCATGGTTGTAATCTCTCTTCCACATTTAATATGATACAGTAATATGATTCTTCCCTAAAAAGATTGTTGTGTTTTATTTTATGATTGCTTGATCACATACATAGGTTTATATTGAGTTTATGATATTGCTATCACTTTGGTTGGTTGCGTTCTTTTGCAGGATCATCATTGTATGAGCGTTGGAACGGAGCTAGGATGGTGATGGCGAGGGGAAGCGACATTTAAAAAGTATGTCACCCATCCCTCTTTGGTTAGTAAATTCAATATCTAAAACATAAGGAAAGCGTCATGTTCTGCTGTGTTTTGGTCTAGATATAGGTGGATCTAGGGAGATCAGTTAGTGTCTGCACCTAACCATTAGTCCGATATAAAAATTGGCGACCATGCTGGGGAACAAATTGTTTCCTAGTTAGTCTAGTTTCCCTTGCTTTGATTGCTTGTTTTCTTGTCTTTGACTCTTTGGGAGATCCATCCAGACTCTTTGGATCTTAAAGTTCACTCAAATTTAGTCCTTTTTCAATTTTTTTCTTGTTTATAGTCATTCTCGCACTGTACCCTTTAGTGGCATGTGAGAAATACCTGAGTTCACACCCTAGTGTTAAGTCCAGTGAGAACCCCTCACAGTCAACCTTTGTTCAGCTTGCGAGAATCTTTGATTCTCGCACTGTAATACACTGCCAACCTACGAACTTGTTTGTAAAACTTTTTGGATTGGGTCTTGTCATTTTTTGATGCCCAGTTTTTCTTTGAACAGTTGGATTGAACTTTTGCAGCCTATATTGATCTGTTTACAGTATTCTTGACATTCTTTGAGTTGCTTTTATCCATATTTGTTTTGTTTGGTTTTGAAGGATTAGTCTCTTGCTTTGAGTGTCTTTCAATTACAAAGCATGTGTTTTCTTTAGATTTGTTTAGGGAAAGATCAGATTTCTTTTGAATAGTTCACTTTAAAAGAGAACTTTTAGTTTGGGTTTCTTTGTTTTAAGAAAGTTCATTATTGATTTTAGTGAAATTTTTGAAACAAAAAGATTTAATTTCTCTCTTTATGTTAGATTAGGGGCATCCTTGCATTTGAAGTAGCGAAATTGCATGATTCTTGGTGTTCAGTACCTTTTTCTCATTTCTTGAGAATCTTGATATTGATGAGTTTCATATATTTTGGGACATCGTGCATATGGGAATGATAAATGTTTTCTCCTTCTCATAGCATAGATTTCATTGAAATGAAAAGATTGCATCTTCATATTTTTGCATAATTTTTGAGTCAATCAAAACACCATATTGTCCACGCCGTTTTCCTCTTGAATAACAATAGCCATAAAATAAAGCGCTTATAAAAACTGATTAGACATTTTTTATCTTTTCTGGTAGAAAACCTACATTAGATTAGTTGTAGGGCTTTGGAATAGGTGTGAAAGATAACTTTCCAAAGTTGCAAACAAACATATAATCTTGATTTAGGGAGCGGTTAAATCCACTTATTACATTTTGTCCTGGGAAGCCCTTCTAACACAAGGGTCAATCATGAGGTCGCATTGAGACTGGCAAAGTTACTCACCCTGCTTTGTCGGTCTTGGTGTAGAGATCGCGTGTATTATGGGACTCGCTTGAGGGTATACCCACAATGATGAGTGGAATCCTTTCAATTTGATTTCGGGCTAGATACCCTGCCCTTGCATGTGGATCAGATTGTCGACTATTTCCCCAGGCATCATTGTAGTGATTGGTAACCTTAGTGGCCTATCTCTTTAGGGTCTTTACACAAGGTGAGTGTGGAGGGGAAAGTCTTCATGGTACCTAGAATCGACATTGGCCAAACTCACTCAAGCACCTTGGAGGGTATACCCATGATTATGTGTGGGAGCTTGCACCAGGGTGTAAGTCTGTTAAGCAGGTCATCAACGTAACTTTTCCACCCACTCTATCTCAGCCCCTTCTTACATTGTTCCCGCAATGTTGGATTTCATCACCAACTAGTGCGTTCATTGTGAGAAGGTTTTGTTTGTTTGCTTGCTTCCTAGATTTTTAGTGTGTGCTGTTTATTTTCCCTAGCGGACTCTAGATTGGATTTTTGTTTTTCATGACGTCATTTCCCGAAATGACCAATGAAGGAACCCCTGCTCTAGGGGAACCTTTTGTTTTTTCTTCTTATGGAAACATTGGTCCTCCTCACATCGCTACTTTGATCCTTCTAGGTCTCACTATTGGATTACCGGTATGGTTGTTTTCCACTCAGGTAATCCTGAATTCAGTTAGTGCTTCAGTCACAAGCACTTCCCCCCAAGAGAATCAACTTCATGTTGATCCTTCACCTTCTTCACCAGTAAGGTCTTCTTCACCTTCTTCGCTTGCAATGTCGCCTTCCGTTTCATCTTCTTCGTCAGGTGAAAGTTCTGAAGTTAGTAACCCGGTGAATAAGAAGAATAAGAAAAGAAAGATTAAGAAGAAGAAAGATAAGAGAGGGTCAAAACCTCCAACCACTGTCAAAGATGTTGGAAAACAACCAGTTACTGTTGATCATGCTGGGAGTGTTGATGATGTCAACATCACCCACACAACCTATAAGCCTAAGTACCCTTGTAGGCTTTGTAAGGGTAGCCATCTTCTTAAGGATTGCCCCGGTATATCCAAGGTTATAGAAGCATGGTATACACACCCTGACCAACCCATGTCGTTAGCCTCTGAACAACATGCTGACAAGCCCCCGTCAACCAGTCATGATACGGTTGGGAAGAAGAAAAATAGAGTCAAGTTCCCGTGTATGTTATGCAAAGGGAGTCATCTCACTCACCTTTGTTCTTGAATGGATGAAGCCTCAAAATTACTAGAAGACATGGCTGTTTCACAGCCTCAACTTCCAGTTGCTTATCGTAAGATTTCTCTCAACCCTCCAGTAGTTGATGGAATGATCACTCCGATCCTTTCATCAGTTAATACAATTGATCATGTCGTCAATATGGTCACATATTTAGTTGAACCAGTTGACAAAGTGGTTGATCCGATACCATCCTCGGTCAATCCCACTCTCCCCTCAGAGAGTGAAACTAAAGCGGTCGATCCGATTCCATCCTCGGTCGATCCCACTCTCTCGTTCGAGAGTGTCACCCAAGTGGTTGATCCGTTTACACCTATCGACCCCATTCTCCCCTTGGAGAATGAAACCCAAGTGGTCAATTTGATCCCATCATTAGTCGATCCTACTCTCCCGCTAGAGAATAAACCCAATACTACCCATGTTTTTCTCATTGATATAGACTCTGTCGTGTTAGGGGGTATTCCTCCTTCTCCCATGGAACCCCCTCCGAGTAATGAGGCCATCCATTTTGATTGGGGTGTGCTAACTGGCCCTCGTCTTCCCTCTCACATTCCTTTCCAGATTACAGTGCAAGTTTGTGGTTGGGACATTCCTTAGATGTTGATAGATGAAGGTTCATCTATTAGTATTTTGTCCTCCATTGCTTGGCAAGCTTTGGGGTATCTTTTGCTTGCACCAGTTACACAAAATCTGTTAGCTTTTAACAGAAGAACTAGTCAACCTTTAGGGACCCTTCCTTAGTTTCCTGTAACTTTGGGAGGGAAAACTGTCTTTATTGATGTCATGGTAGTCCAAGACCCCT
>JZKD02S1193540.1:141801-185313 GCA_000966675.3 Picea glauca | reverse complement strand
CCTTGGATTTCACTTTACTCCTAGGGAGAGATTATGTCTATTCCGTGAAAGCTATTATGTCTACTCTTTTTTGTGTGATATCTTTCCCTCACGATGGAAGAGTTGTGACTGTTGATCAACTTTCATTCATTGACCCTGGATAGATTGCCTCCCTAAATGGTTCTTATATGCAGACGGTACCGCCCCCACCACAGGCCAATTATGTGGCGTTGTCACCCATGGATTCAAATTCTGATGACTTAGATCCAGTAGTTGACATGGTGATCTCTTTGATAGGGTTGTTAAAGCCTGATCTCTTTACTCTTGTCGTGACCTTCGACATGGTGTCCTTACAGAGTGTGTTTCTTCCTTCCAGTGAAGACTTGTTGGAATCCATGACTGAGTTTTGTCCTTTGACATGGTCTCCTTCCAGAACATTGTCCTCTTGGAATCCATGATCAAGAAGATTTTGAGGATAGTTTTTGCGTCTCTGTGGCAACCTCATTAAAAAATGAAACATAGGTCTTTGAGCATGGTTTTTTGATTTCAAGCTCGTTAAAAAATGAAACCACTTTCGAGGATAGTTTTTGCGTCTCTGAGGCAACCTCGTTAAAAAATGAAACAAAGGTCTTTGAGCATGGTTTTTTGATTTCAAGCTTGTTAAAAAATGAAACCACTTTCGAGGATAGTTTTTGCGTCTCTGAGGCAACCTCGTTAAAAAATGAAATAGAGCTCTATGAGCATGATTTTCTGATTTCAAGCTCGTTAAAAAATGAAACCAGACTTGAGCATGGTTTTCTAATTTCAAGCTCATTAAAAAATGAAACCACTCGAGGATAGTTTTTGCGTCTCTGAGGCAACCTCATTAACAAATGAAACAGAGGTATTTGAGCATGGTTTTCTGATTTCAATCTCGTTAAAAATGAAACCATTTACGAGGATAGGTTTTTCGTCTCTATGGCAACCTCGTTAAAAAATGAAACAGAGGTTACGAGCATAGTTCTTGTTTCTATGTCAAGCTCGTTAAAAAATGAAATAGTTCTCCTCCTCTCTGTTTGAGTCAAGTCTTTCGTCTTGTATTTGAAGCTTCTTTTCCTTTGCCTTTGTTGTTGGATGAAACAAAACTTGGGGGGCAATACTTCCAGCCTCTGGACTTCATGCTGAAGTAGAGCCGCTAGCTTCTTAAGTTGGGGGATAAGTACCAACCATCCATGTGTTATGCATTGGGAAGTCCAAGCATAGTTTTCTATGGTTCAAGCTTGTGTAAAAATGAAACCGCTTACCTCAAGCATAGTTTCCTCTGGTTCAAGCTCGCGTAAAAATGAAACCAGGTCCAAGAATAGTTTTGTTTTGTTTTAAAGCTTGCGTAAAAATGAAAACAATCATGAGCTTAGTCTTTGTTCTTTCTCATGCTCATTAATACATGAGAATAAGTTATCGAGCTTAGTCTTTGTTCTTTCTCGTGCTCGTAAATATGTGAGAATATAACTAAGTATAATTTTATCACTTTTTCGGACTCGTAAAGGTTATACAAAAAAGGAACCCACTAGAGTTCCCTTTAAGCTCTTTCCAGACTCTCTAAACATGAAAAGATTGCCAAGTGATCTTGTTCTTTTCACACTTGTTAAAGTATTTGAAGAAAACATTTGTTGAGCGATAGTTTATCTCTTTTTCAGTCTCATCAGACTAATTTACGAAAAAGGAACTAGGAGAGTTCTCTTTAAGTGTTTTTCAGACTCTCAAAACATGAAAAACCCATGAGTTTTCTTTCTTTGGACTCGTAAAACAAAAATCGAAAGGCCCATACGAGACCGAACCAATCCTTCCTAGGGTTCTTTAAACATACTCAGAGGGACTCGTCCGAAGGATGAGCTTACATTACAAGCATATGTTATCCTCCTCAAGCTTGTGTAAAAATAAAGAGGTACTTGCCAGAAATGGTGGGGGAAAAAATTGGGAAAGAATTGTGTCTAAACCTGTATTCTCTCGAAGAGTCACTTTTGAACACGACACCCTTTCACTCGCTTTGTGTCTATGTTGGAAAATCCACTTGTCTCCTGATCATACTTCTTTATAATATTACAAATTGGTATGTGATCCTTGTTGTTGATTCAGTGTTTCAAAGATAGTTGTCGTGTCGTCAATATGTTCAAAGAGAAGTTCAACCCGGAAAGCCTTCTATTGCGTCGACCATTTCTGTTGTTTTTAATCCTTGTATTGTTTTGGCCATCCCTGAGTCAGTCCCGAATCACTTGTTACTCTGATCTACATCAAATCTTGTTACTTATTTCGTGTCATTGATGTGGGATACATTAAGGCCCTCCTGTGACGAGTCTTTTCCTATCGACTTCAACTCATTATCCAGGAATTAGAGTTAGAAACTAATTGGTACCTTGGAACTTGCATGCCTCAATGGCAAGTTTCCTCGCTTTCGACAGTGGGTTTTCATTATCGACCCCTGATCGAAAGATTTCGTCGAGTGTTCAACCTCAGCTCATTGATTCACATTCGTTGGATTGTACCAGAGTACCTTGAGATTCATTGACATTAATGGTGATTTCCCTCGCACTTGTTAATGGTATACACTAATGACCGGTAATCAAGTGGTTTCTACCATGTTCGACTTCAACACATGTATTCACATGGTTAGATTCGTACTATAGAGTGGTGGAGATGAAGACCCTGGATCTTTTCTAACAGATTCAGGTTGCATTAGAGTAGATTCAATGTACTGTTGCATAGATCCACATTGTATGTCTGGTGGCTATGTTCAAATTTGAGTCTTCAACACATACATCCACAGTGTATTTTTGGTGGCTATGTTCAGATTTGAGTCATATTGGCATGGATCCACAGTGTATGTTTGGTGGCCATGACCTCTCTTACTTGAAATGGATCTTCGCATGTCGACATTTATGCTTTGAGTCATTTGTATTCTGAGTATGGGAATGCCTACCTCAGTGATGATATATTATTGTACTGTATTTCCTTGTTTGTTGCCAAGTTTCCGATCGACTGTTTCTTGTTCCCTGCACACACTCGGCAAAATATTTTAGCTATCACTCGGTTCTAACTTCATACTTTGGGGGGATCTCTGTTACACATTATTTTCATCATCCCTATGACCGTTAATGATGTAAACCTATCTTTTGCCTTCAGAGGGGTCAGTGGCCTGAGTTCCTGAAGAGAGAAGGGAGAAGAACTTTTCCTGAGAAAAGAAGTTGTATTTTCCCTTGTAAAAACCCTGTAAAAAAGGAAGTTCACGGGTTGCTATATAGGCAGGATGCGAGAATGCCTGATTCTCTCAGGTTGCACCATAGCTAGGGTGCGAGATGTTTGCAGGTTTCTCTATAGGCAGGGTGCGAGAATGCCTACACATGGGAAAAACAAGCATTTTCTCGAATCTTCTAGAAGGAGAAACTTCCATGGTGAGGTGGCATCTGAATTGTTTGGACCTTACTCACTTTCATGATTTAGTGGGATCATCCTAACCTCCTCACCTTATCCTCTTCAACTTATAAAAGGAGAGGAGTTCTCATGGAGAAAGTTAGCTTTTGGTTGGCTTGGAATTATCAGCTTGGTTGGAGTGGCTTTGATATTTGCTTTGTCAAGATAGATTGTGAAAAGCTATCGGATCCATGGTATCAAAATCCTTGGAGAAAGAAGTGTGTGGGGAATGAAGGATAGTTGGAAGGGACCTTATGACATCAAGGCCATGGTTGTAATCTCTCTTCCACATTTAATATGATACAATAATATGATTCTTCCCTACAAAGCTTGTTGTGTTTTATTGTATGATTCCTTGATCACATACATAGGTTTATATTGAGTTTATTCTATTGCTATCACTTTGGTTGGTTGTGTTCTTTTGCAGGATCATCATTATATGAGCATTGGAACGGAGCTAGGATGGCGATGGTGAGGGGAAGCGACATTTAAACAGTATGTCACCCATCCCTCTTTGGTTAGTAAATTCAATATCTAAAACTTAAGGAAAGCGTCATGTTCTGGTGTGTTTTGTTCTAGATCTAGGTGGATCTAGGGAGATCAGTTAGTGTCCACACCTACCGATTAGTTCGATAACAATGGGTGACATGTGTACAAGGGAGGTTTTTTCTGAATTAAATTAATGAAAAATAAATTAAATGTGAATTTGCGAAAGAAATCACTTAGAAACTCTATAAAAAAGATGGAGGAGGAGGATTATGGATGGGATATTTATGTGTAACCTTACACTATTGAATTTTTTACCTTACTCACTTATCTTGTGGGAGTTGGTATACCCATCTTAGGTAACGAGTGGTAGTGCGACCTTGCGAGCTGAGCTGGGTGCTAGTTGTTCTTTGGTTAGTGTGTGTGGCCCCTTTGAGGCTCGGGGGGCTAAGGGGGAAGAAGAGTACCCCTGGAATTGGCTGGGATATACTGGTGAAGTCACATCGATCACCAAGCGAGAGATGGATAGAGCGCATGTGGGACAATGACTCGGATCTGTCGCCTTGGGATACGGTACGTATGCGTTTATTTGATTGGTAGATTATTATTTTTCTTGCGCTTTCATTATTGTACTTATGTGTGTAAAGAAATGTGTTTTACTCAACATTTTAATCGATAACTTAAGGTCATCATATCTTTACAATCGCTGCTTTTGAATTGATTTCCTTGTCAATCCAATCCCTGATTGTTATGACTTCTCTGTTTTTTTATTGATTATTATGATGAGATTGTGCTTTATCTTCCGTCCTTATCCCTAGATCATTAGTCCATGCCTGATCATTCAGCCAGGATTGAATTGAAGGTCATCACTTCAGTGTTAATAGACCTATAGATTCTAATGCCCTGCTTTTTTGTGCGTGAATTATGAGAAAATGATAACATTTTCCCTTACCCTTATCTCTGCGTTGATTGATGCATGGCTGAACGATTGGTCTTGCACTTTCTTCTGATTGATTTAATTTTCGTTTTGGTTGGCAAAACTCTGTTTTTTGATCGGTAAATCTCAATGTTTTATTATGTTAATGTCTACACTTATTTATGTTGTGACGACAAATTTATTGTGTCTGCGATTGAATTCTTGTTGACAGCTTTTAATCTATATATTTACAGCCATTTTCATTGTTGTATGGTCTGCAATTTCATGGTTGTATTTACTTCTTTCGATGCCCTTTTGTGCGGCATCTTGATCGCTTTTCCTCCACCATTTTGTGCTTCTAAATGCCAAAAAAAATGTGGTTGAATGCTGCGTTTTAGTAGAACCTTACCAGAGTTGATTCTTGGCATATCCCAACACCTTGATTGTTGAATTCTCCACGTCTTTATATTTTTATGATAATGTTTTACAACAACATTTAATGACAATGAAATTCATGGTGTACCTGCAATTTTACCCATCTATTGGTTGCTATTTTAACCTTTTATTCACTGCGAATTTGCCCTTGTATTGTCTGCCATTTCTTATAATAAAATCATCAAAATTATTACATTAAAACACACTGAATTGATTGATAAAAAAAAGAAAATGAATGTAATGATTCTTGATAGCGATGTCAATTACAGTTGATTTTTGTAGTGTGATTATTGTTGAAATCTAACTTACAAGTTTCACAGCGATTTCATTTATATCAATGGCATCGAACTTATAAATAGGTGTACTGATAGCATTTTTATAGTACCAATATGAATTTACCACGACATCCATACGAAACACTTACTGTTGCGAGCCTTATTCCTTCTGCGTTGACTCTTTGTGGCTGTATATACTTGGATGTTGGATAATTGTATTAATTTATATCTTTGTAGTTTTATAATCCATCGACCATCCACAGTATAGTTATAATTCACTGTTGTATATTACATGGATGTTGTAAATCATAGTTAATTTATTGTTGTGTAGTTTTTTTTTTTCCATTGACAATCCATGGAATAAGTTATAATTTGTTGGTGTACCTGTGCATAATCACCAGAGGTTATATGTATTGAAGAATGATTTTTATGCAGAGAATTGATTAATATTCAACAACAATTTAATACCAGCATATGATTATTAACAAACACCAATAGAAATTTATTTTAGACAACAATTTTTAGGTAATGGTGACTGTGAAATGAATTTGATTGAGAACAAATTTATGTGTAATGTGTGGCTGAGATTTGCTATTCCCTGTCAGATTGCAGGGAATCTATAAGCGGCATGTTTACCATTGGTAAGGAAACAATTTTATGATTATGTTTATTATAATTATATTACATGTTTACTATTTGTTTATCTGACATCGTGTGGATATGATGACGCTTTTATCATGGTTGAGTATTTACACAATGATATATCTACTTGTGGTTGACAACGATGCTTATTGTAATCCCTTGATAATTTTATTTTATCGTTAATCCTTTTAAAAGATAGCGACACCATGACAACGTTATACCTATATTCTAGTTCCTTGCTAAATTCCCTTCATTTTTGTCAATCTTTTAAAGACATCTATTTCTAATAAATACATTAACATTATAACATAGAAAACCAATTTACATCATCGCTTGAATGATAGTGATTTATTACACTCGACGATTTTCTTTTTAGATAGTGGATTTACCATTGTGCCTTTTAATGGTAGTGAATCCCCTTTGGTTGCTTAGGTGGTCATAACCATGCGTTATTTAAACTGTCAGATCTAAATGCTAAATTTTAAAGTTGTACAGAGATATATTGTTTCAGTTTTAAATAGAGAAATCTTTAAAATGTGAATTCTTCAGATAGTGATATAGTTTTAGTTTTAATTGGCAATATAACTAGTTATTGATGAAGAGTAAAGTAGTTACCCCTTGTTTAATTTAGCAATCGCTTTTTCATTTAGATAAATGGTTAAAGATGTTTAACACATTGATCGCCTTTGAGAGTTTTTTGCTTAGGGAAATCTTAATGGTTGTATTAAGTACTATGATTATCGCCTTAGAGAAGGCTCAAATTTTCTCCCAATACGGAACTAGATAAGGACCCATTGTGATATTAGAATGTATTTTTGTAAGGTTTCTGCAAGATCGGAGTTTATGTTGGGATGAAGGGTTTTAATTCTTCCGGTGGCACATCAGTCCCTAGTGTGCCCCTCACACTATGGAAACATGATTTATTGAGATTGGATCGTTGCACACATTGATCAAGATGCGCACACAATATCTCAGCTTAGGATCGCGTGCCACCCGATGTGGTTGATGACAGTTGTTTTTAAGGTGGTTCTTGTTTTGTAACTTTTGTGTTTGTCCCTCGCTCACCGAGAAGGTTCTAATTACTAGTTGTCAAAGCTGATATGTCGGGTTGTTGATGTTATCCTTTAGCTTGTAGGCATTGTCTTGCTTGTATCGGGCTGGTAGTCGATTATATCTTCCTCTTGATTATCGCATGTTTCGCCCCATTTCCTGATGCGCATGTAAGTTGAGTCATTGTTTTCTGTTTCCTGATCTGCATGTGTTGTGTCATCTTCAAGTTGTTTTTTTTAATAGTTTTCGTTGTTGTCTTCATACTTAAAAATAAAATAAAAAAACAAATTGCTTTGCGTCGAGCCACTTGTAGTTGTAATGATGGGTTCATTACATATTTCTTATTCTTGAACTAATGTTTCCCAAGACTTCTCTAATTCTTCTCTAGTTCTATCTATTGTTATTACAATGTTATATAACTAATGGAGAATAATTTTTTGGTTATTCAATCCAATTTCTAATTGGGGTTGGTTAGCTTGACGCAAAGTCATATAATTTTTATGGTGTAAAACTAGATCTAAATATTCAAGTTTGTTCCCCATTATGTGTAATGTCCCCTACCTCTTAGAGAGGTGATGAGGAGACTCAGTGGCCTAGTCACCCCCACTAGGTCATAGTCTCACACAGAGGGGGAAGGTCAACTAGGCTAAATTTATATTTTTAAGTTGACTTGAGAAAGAAAAGGGATAAAAAGAGTAAAAGATAACTCAACAGAAGAATAGAAGTTAACTCTTGGAGTTAACCTAACTCAACAGGGAATTAGAAGGAAAAAGTATAAGTAAGAGGCTGGGGCATACCCATTAGGCATTATGGATTTGATATATTGCTTGTTATTACTCTTGAGCATTCAGTTTGGGGGGTTTGTTGTACAAACCCTTGTGAGCAACTCAGTGGTGAAATATCCACTTACCTTGTTCCACAACTTGGTCTCAAGGATGAAAGATTCCTCCACACCATTGTATTCTTAGCATATCTCCTTTTAGTGCTTCAGAAATAGCAGGTCCGTACTGTTTTGGAGTTTCCAGCAAGGGCACACCATACCATTGAGAAGGGTTTGATCTAGCCAATCGAGAGGAGCGTTAGGAATTCTATCACTTGGGTTTTATTTGCAGGTGCTCCATCATCATCTTGATGGCTCCTTTGAAGATTTATCATCACTCAATCTTCAGCTACAATATGGGATGATTTGGAGGTTAGGAGGATGTCCCATTATTCTGTATTTCTTAGATCTAGAGAGATCTACTTAAGATATGGATCTAAAACTTCTCCCACAAGGTTCTTATAGCCCAATATACATTCTTGGATATTTTCACATCATTTGGAGGTCTCTTTCTTCAAGGATGAGTTGCCTAGGGTTTCATCTATTTAGGAGGGCACAACTCCCTTAGGAGATTCAGAATTTGGAGAGGCTGTCATGGGACGTTGGGCTTGAGACTTCAGAAGGGAGATCCTACTTTCCCGATCTATCATCTGTCTGGGTTTGAGCTTATTTGGAGACTTCTTCCATCAGGGCCGAATTGTGGAGGGTTCCAGCCTTCCCTTGGAGCGTGGCATTATTCAGCTGGAAGTTTTGGCATTCAGATCTACTTGTATTGATCTCTCATCCAACCTTTGGAGGTTATTTTGTATCGGAAGAGCATTTTGTAGAAGCTCATATCTATTGTTTGTATGACCATATAAGGACAATGCCTGATTGGCTATCTATTGTATTGATTCCATATTGCTCATAATAAAATGTCAGATCTTTGCTTGTGCTTCTATATCTTGAATGTATTATGATCTTCATGTGTTGGATAAATATTGTATGAATGCACTTAATAACTCAATAAACACCTGCACATCAAAAAATCAGTGGTAGTTAGTGTTTCTAAGAGAAAAAATTGGCTTGGGATCATTATAGTGGTATCATAGCTTCGATCCTCCAAACTTGTGGAAGGATCGGTGCATGCAGAGGTACAGTTGTATTTTTATGGGTCGAAGGAAGAAACCTAGTAGTGAAACAAGGGCCGAGATGGAAGGGTCAGGGGATGACCATGAGCCTCTAGGCTTGGCTCTCATAGCAGTCTATTTTGAAAAGTTCCAACAATCCATAAACCGCATGGAAAGAATATTGGTCCAACACATGGACGAGTAACATGAAACCAACAAAAGGGGACAGACCGAACTCTCTAAAACTTTGAAGAGGGTTGATGAGAACTTGCAGATAATGAACAAGAATCAATCCAAGCTAAATGAACTTCTGATGCAAGTGACCCATCAAGGGAAGAACCCTGATACATATGGGAATAAGGAGGCTGGTGGATCCGGTGGAGTCCATGAGGAGATCAGATATAATCTGGAGAAAGCCCACAGATTTGAAAGAAGTCTAGAAGGAGACACGACCTAGGGTTAGATGGGTAGTAGGGTCAATCAGAGGCGATACATGCCTACGTTCACAGATGAACATCTTGGCCGACACTCAGGTAGCAGATCTAACCCCAGACCTTACATGCCCACATTCACAGATGAGCAAGGGCAACAAGAATAGGTTGAAGACTTTGTGGAACAACTGGCGAAGAGTACCAAGGAGTACTATAGTTTGGATATGACAGTCCAAATACAGATGTCCCTAGATTAGTATTGCCAACTCAGGTTCAGAAATCAACTTAGTACAAACCACAGGGGAAGTTTTGAGTTTGAAAGGAGAGTAGGGAAGATAGAGATTCCATACTTTGATGGTACGGTCAAGATGACAACACAGTCTTTGGTACAAAAGCTAGATACCTACTTATAGTTTAACCCCATGAGGGATATGGAGGCCATCAAGTTTGCCAATATGTACTTGGATGGAAAGGCTCATGACTAGTGGTATCACAGACTCACCACACTCAACCACATTCAGATTGTGTCCTATACAGAATTCACTCAGAGGCTCATTGATATATTTGATCAAGGAGATCCTGAGTTACATTTCTAGGAACTCACCCAACTCAAGAAAACAGGTATGGCTGAAGCATACATTGATGAATTTCATAGGTTGGAAGTGATGGTGCAAGATATGTCCCCGACCAGACTCATGATTTTTTTCACAGAAGGGTTGATGGAACCCTTGAAGGGTTGGGTAAAGGCCTTCAAGCCTAATAGCCTACAAGAGGCCATTTGGAAGACGAGGGATTTGGGTCCAACCACTAAACCTAAGTTCATACCCAGACCACCTCTCAACAATGGTGGAAGAGATCAAAGGCCTCCAATAAACCAAGGAGGATGTGACCCTAAGGGTTTTGACAAGGGTCATGGCAGAATAGATGACAACACTAGGAGAGAACTGAGGAGGAAGCAACTCTACTTCACATGCAAGGAACCATGGAACCCATCACACAAGTGCATGGGACATGGTCAGGTGCACTACATTGAGGTCACTTCAGACAATGAAGAGGAAGATGAGATTGACCAGATATAGAACATGGAGGCAGAAACCACTGAGGTAGTAGAGGAGGAATAGATCACAGGACAGTATAGTATGGCCACCTTGGCATCTATCAGTGGGGTACCCAAGTATAACACCTTCCAAATGAGGGGGGTCTTGTAGGGCCAAAGAGTTTCGGTCTTGATTGATGGAGGATCTTCACACAACTTCATTGATGCAACATTAATGAAGAGGAGGCACAGACCCATAGTAAAATTTGAAGGATTCAATGTGGAGGTTGCAGGAGGAAGCATTATGCCCTGTGACAGATATATTATGGGCACGAAGCTTACCATGGGTAGGCATGAGCGGATACAGGATGTCTATGTCATGGACCTTCCAGACACCAACATCATCCTAGGAGTTCAGTGGCTCATCACATTGGGGCCTATCACCACCAACTACAAAACCATGGAAATGTCATTCACAGAGGAGGGTGGACGAAAGGTAGTGCTTCGGGGCATGACATGGAATGTTGCAAAGGTAGTCACAACCAAGAGGATGGAGGCCATTTTCCGAAGGGACAAGATAGTATACGTAGACAAATGCAGGATTGTGACACGTGTGGATGAACAGGGAAAGGTTCACTACACCCCAGAGATCAAATAAATCCTTGACAGGAACCACAAGTTGTTTGGACCTATTCCTCTAGGGGTACCACCAGATAGGGGGTTTGAGCACATTATTGAGCTAGAGGAAGGAACCAAACCAGTTATCACCACACCATACAGGCATCCTAAGAAGTACAAAGATGAGATAGAGAAGGCCATCAAGGAACTTCTGGACATGGGGCACATCAGGCCCAGCAGTAGCCCTTTTGGTTCTTTAGTAGTTCCGGTGAAGAAGAAATATGGCACTATGAGGATGTTCATTGACTTCAGGGATTTGAACAAAAAGACCATAAAAATAGGTACCCAATACCCAGGATTGATGAACTATTGGACGAACTGCATGGGGCCATCTACTTCACGAAGATTGATCTTCACTCTTCTTATCATTAGATCAGGATGAGGGAGGAAGATATCTCAAAAACAACTTTTAGATGTCACTACGACCATTATGATTTTTTGGTGATGCCCTTTGGCTTAACCAATGCCCCTGCTACATTCCAATCATGTATGAACCACGTATTCAACAAGTAGCTAAGGAAGTACCTGTTGGTATTTTTTGATGACTTTCTTATCTACAGTAAGATGTGGGAGGAGTATCTCAGGCATGTGGATCAAAAAAATTCAATCATGGAGGAGTAGTCACTGTATGCTAAGGAGTCCAAATGTGATTTTGGAATGATAGAGGTCCTCTATTTAGGACACATCATCGGGGCAAAGGGGGTACAAGTACATCAGGAGAAAATTGAAGCCATCATGGAATGGCCTGCTCCTAAGACATTCACGGAGTTGATAGGATTTCTGGGAATGTGCACATATTACAGGAATTTTTTCAAGGGTTTCTCTCAGCTATGTGCACCCTTGACCAATTTGACTAAGAAGAGAGCATTCATGTGGGACAAGGAGGCTCAAATAAATTTCGATTTATGAACTCAAATAGTAAATAAGTAAGGCATAAGTCATTTAGGAATTGTAATGGAATATTGGGACATCGAGGAGAGTTTTTAGGAATGCTCTTGGTGGGTGAGGGAAATAGGAGTACTTAATTAATTAATATAATTTATTTTCTGGTGCAACTAGGGGATCGAGCGACATGTGCACAGGAGAGGTTTTTTGAAATTAATGAAATGAAAAAGGAATTTAATGATAATTTGGGAAACTAATTACTTGAAAAGTATATAAAAGAGATGGAGGATGAAGAGTATGAAGCATCTGGTTTGCGTAACATTACGCTGCTGAAATTTTTTCATGACTGAACTTTCTCTTATGGGAGTTGGGATACCCAACTCGGGGAATGAGTGGTCGATAGATCTTGAGAGGAGAGATGGGTGCTAGAATTATCTGGTATTTTGTTTGTGACCCCTTTGCATCTTGAGGGGATCAGGGGGAAAAAGAGTACCCCTAGCGTTGACTAGGAGGTACCAGTGAGGTCACATTGGTCGATAAGCAGGCGATAGATGGAGTGCGTGCGTGACAATGACTTCAGATATTTCACATTTGGATACGATACAAATGTGTATATTTGTGTTGAATGGTAGTTTAAATATTGTTCTTGCGCCTTCAATAATGTACTTCTATTTTGTTAAAGTTCATGTTTAGTCAACATAAAACTATCCATAGATTTCATGTTTATCTTTCAGCAAATGTCTTGATGATCCCAACATTTTATGATCAAAGAACTTAAATTTATCCCAGCCTTATGCTCGTTGTATTTGAATTGATTTCCCATGGCGAACCCAAACTCTAATTGCAATGACTTCTCTACATTTTTTTTTATTGATTTAATATGAAGAAAAAATGTGTTTTTATCTGTTGTCACTTATCTTTTAAGTTACTAGTCTGTGCCTCAACAGTCGGCCATGAGCCTAATCAACTGTCTTCACTCCAGTGTTTAAGACTGAGATTCAAATTTCCTTCTTTCCTGTGCATGGATATTAAGTGAAGGATAAATTTTTGCTCATCTATCTATCCCTTACATATCTCTGTTTTTTATCTTATGATTAATCTCTGATCTCTGTGTTTTTCTTTTATGCATAATCCTTGCGTCCTTCCCATAATTGTATCTCTACGCTTTCTTGATGGATAAATCCTAGTTTTTCGGATGGTAGATATATGTGTTTTGATTGATATATCCCATCATTTTCGAATGGTAAACCTCTGCATTTTTTATTGATAAATCTCAGTGTTTTCTTGAATGGTAAAATCTATGCACTTGAATGATACATCTCTGCATTTTGAATGGTAAAATATCTTTGTTTCTATTTGAATGATTATCTCTTCATTTTTGTTTTTTTGTGCTCTGTGTTTTCTATCCTAACGCCCAATGTCTTACCTCTCTGACTCGATGATTTAAATTCCCTTGTTTTTCTAACTTAGGATGTAAAACCCAGGCGATATCAATGCTAGACAACAATTTCTATTATCTTGTTAGACATCGATTTCTATTATATTATTAGATAGTGATTTCTATTATCTTGATAGATAGAGATATGTTTATCTTGTTAGATAGTGATTTCTATTATATTGTTAGATAGTGATTTCTATTATCTTCATAGATAGCGATATATTAATCTCAATAGATAGTGAATTCTATTATCTTGATAGATAGCGATATATTTATCTTGTTAGATAGCCATTTCTATTATTTTGTTAGATAGTGATTTATATTATCTTGATTGATAGCAATATATTAATCTTCTTAGATAGAAATATATTAATCTTGTTAGATATCAATTTCTATTATCATTGCTAGACAATGATTTCTATTATCAATGCTAGACAATGATTTCTATTATCAATGTTAGATAGTGATTTCTATTATCAATGCTAGAAAAATGATTTATAATGATTTATATTATCAATGATAGACAACAATTTATATTGTCAATGTTATATAGATATTTGTGTAATCAATTCTATACAACGATTTTATATATATATTAGACAACATTTTATATAGATGACAACGATTTCACATGATAGACAACAAAATTTCATATATGATAGACAACACTTTTTATATATAAACGGTGATTTGTATATATAAATAGTGATTTGTAAACAATGATGTATAAACAATGATTTGTATATATAAACAACGAATTGTATATCCAATGATTTGTATATATAAACCCTGATTTAAAAATATATATAATCAAACCTAGTTTTAGGCGTAACTAGCTTCTAGTTTGGTGCCCTTAAGGTGTAGACTTGGAAAAAAAAACCACATGAATTAAATTTATTAAAACTAGCTAATTAAAATACAGAGAAACCAAATGTGATTATTTTTAATCTAAAATAATGGTGAACCTGGCTTCTAATTATACAATACAATAAAAATATGTAATGTGGATGTTTGTTAAGGGTTGTGATGGATGCACCTTGATGATGAGAAAAACTATTGTCATTATGGACCTTTATTGAGGAGGATAGATATGGTTTTCATTGATGTGAATAAAATGTAAGAAAGGTTGAAGGGAGACATGTGCTACCTTACCCACATTTCATGGGAGTTCTCATCATTAAATTTTTAGTGTTATCAAGTTTAGGCAGCATGATAGGATCTCTAGTTGTGTTAAATCCCTTAAAGACATAGTGAGTCACTTTTAAATTCTTCTTGCTTTAGTATTACGAGGTAATTTCTGATAAAAATTGTGAAGTCTAATGTATAAAAATAATAAGTTTCCCTTATATATAATAATGAAATTACTAGATCCTTGTTCCTTTAAATAAATTGTATATATGCATGATTGGAGTAGAAATAATAGTTTAATATATATATATATATATATATTATAACAATAATGGTTATTCTTCTCTCAATCTTCATAAAATGAGAAAAATACAGAGATGTTACAAATAAATTTTATGCCAAGTAAAAACAATTAAGATTGTTGTTTTGGAAGTTTGTCCCAATCATTTATCATTTTTTATTGAAGATATATTACTCATTTGACGGGTTTATGTGAACTACACCTTCATTATAATTTAAGAGGTGCTTTATTTGTGCAAATTTCCTATTTAAATTGCCAAGATGAATATTGTAGTTATCGTTTACATTGACTTGATGGATGTGAGATGTCATGAGGGTCCCCGAAATGTATATCACTTCAGAATGCCTTGAATTTTAATTTAATCAACGATTTATTAATTAGTGCGTCTGGAAATTAAATAGAATTGTGCCTCATATTTCCTTTTGTTGGATAGATTTGTATGTCATCTCTCTTGCACGATCGTAAATTTTAG
Source organism: Picea glauca (assembly GCA_000966675.3). Taxonomy (NCBI): domain Eukaryota; kingdom Viridiplantae; phylum Streptophyta; class Pinopsida; order Pinales; family Pinaceae; genus Picea; species Picea glauca. The sequence continues at coordinate 169,785 of JZKD02S1193540.1, read as the reverse complement.
GTTGATTAAAGTATTTTGTAAATATAGATTTATTTTGTTGTGCGTGGCAAAGAGACACTAATGTTCGGTTGTTGTTTATTTATTTGCACGCCATACAAATGTTGATCATTGATTGTTAATTCTTTCTCGCATTGAAGGTTCGTATTACATAGGTCAGTTGGGGCTATTATGTTGGGTTGATTGTTGTTGTCAAGTTTTTTTGATCGACAGTTTTCGTTGTTACCTTCCTAGTAGAAAAAAAAAAGAACTCTTGTTACGTGTTGCACATTGTCGTAATGATGGGGGTCATTACATATGGTATCAGAGCGGGTTCAAAACTGCGACTATGGATCACCATGCTTTCCACTACAGTAAAACCTTGAGTATTAACCTAACATTAATTAAAACTTTAATGGTCCATGTGGAGATCTCAATTATAGGATGCCACAGAGGTTTGCAATGTGGTGTCGTGGAAGGAACTCAGATGCCTCCAGAAGTGTCGCGCACTTAGAGTCTAAACCCCAGGGGGGAGAACAAGTCCTTATGTTGGATTTGATTGTTTTAAGGTATGATGATGGTTTGAGAAGGCCCTTCCAGGGAACATCAAAGGCCTTGATTCATCATTTGTACTGAGATGAGGCCAATGCACCTTTACCCTTGAGGGTCCACAACATGCCTTAGCCAGTACCATTAGATTCATCGAGAACTTGAGAGGGATAATTTCTCAACCCCATGAGTGTCGCAGATGGCTCAGTCATCGAGGCATGGATGGAGAGAGAGGAAATGTGCTTCATGCTTTACAATTACGACCCCCAGCATGAAGGTCTGTAGGGTGATCTTTCAACTAAAGTGGAGCGCTCTTCTATTATGGAAGACGCTCCTTTCGCTTGAACATGAAAGTCGAATAGATTTCATGGGAATTGTTCGAGGAACGATTCCAAGAGAGGTATTTTTCTGATGAATTCATTGAGTGTTATCTCAACAAGTTCAATGCCTTGTGACAGGGCGGTCGTACGGTGCCCGAGTATGAGGCCCATTTAATGGAACTTCTTTGGTATGCTCCACACCTGAATACCAAGAAACTTAAGGTCAACGGGTTCATCTTTGGCTTTAATATCATCATTCGTGCAAGGATTAGGATTTTGATGCCTCAAATATTGAATGATGTTATCCAGAAGGCCCTCATAGCAGAGGAGGAGCATATCAGCAGGGGTTAGAGAAGGAATCCAAGGAGACCAGTGGGGCAGGTGTCATATGGTGCACAACAACATCTAACACTAGCTAGACATTCAAAAGGATATCACGGCTTCCAGAGAGGATCCACTTTCACTACACCTCAAAGAACAATGCCTCAACAACAGAATCCTTGTCGAGGACCACAACACCAACAACAACATCGACTGCAACAACAAAAGTTTGGGCCTGTTTAGCAGAATAAATCAGGGTTCTAGGCCAGTGGGTCGTCTTCTTATACATCGGGTACCAGAAGTGTTGGACTGAAGAAAGGGTGTTGGAAATGTGGGGTGCCACATTACCAGTGTGACTTCCTAGTGGAGAGAACGAGAGCATCTGGATCATCCGGACCCACTACCATGGGAGATTTGGACAATGCCCATTTGATTCATGCGGTGGTGAATAACTGCTAGGAAGAGCACAAGTCGACCGTGCTCAATATGTCACATACCATTGTTGATCGTACCCTTAGTATTTTGATAGATCTAGGTGCTACAAGGAGTTTTATTTATGGCACAATGCTAAAATGAATTATGGTAAAGGAATTCGAACATGACAAGTTTAACTTTGTAGAAATGGCTTCAAGAGCCAAACATAAGGTTGGTGGGAAGGTTACAGGATGTAGCCTTAACCTGGGAAGGTTTTTCACTAGGGACAACATGTACATCACGATCTCAGGATATTATGATGTCATGATTGGTATGGACTAGTTGGAATTGCATGAGGTGATACTCAACTGTAAGACGAAACGAATGAGCTTGGTCAATGATGAGGTACAGAGACACATTATTTTAGGTCAGAACCAGGGAGTTTCTCTGAGGTTCATATCTTCCTTTCAACTACAGAAGAGAATGTGAAATGGATGTAAGCTTCATCCTAACCTTGCGTTAAATGAGAAGGGAGTAGCGAATGGTTTATAACACTTTCTGGTGGTGAGAGAGTTTGTGGACATCTTCCCTGAGGAGTTACCTAGGATGTTGCTGGAGAAGGAGTTGGAATTTAACATAGACCTAAATCCGGGGACTAAAATGATGGAAAGAATGTCTTATTTGATGTCAACCCTAGGGTTACATGAGTTGAAAATGCAACTGAAGGAGTTGTTGGACCTAGGATTTATACGTCCAAGTGTGTCACCATGGGGTGCACCTGTTATCTTCATATGGAAGAAGGATGGGTCATGGAGGCTCTGCATTGACTATTGTCAATTGAACAAGGCAACAATCAGGAATCAATATCCGTTGTCAGGGATTTATTATCTATTTGATCAGATGAAAGGCACGATGATGTTTTCAAAAATCGATTTGAGAACATGGTATCACTAGTTACATATAAAGGAGGATGACATCCCTAAGACCGCCTTTAACATGAGGTTTGGAAATTACGAGTTTATTGTTTTACCATTTGGACTAATGAACACCCCAAGGGTATTTATGAGTTTGATGAACAAGGTGTTCCTCAAATACTTGGACAATTTCATCCAAGTATTCATTGACGGTATTTTTATTTACTCTTGGATGATGGAGGAGCATGACAATCACTTGTGCTTGGTACTACAGTGTCTGCAAGAGAACAAATTGTTTGGGAAATTTTCTAAATGCTCGTTTTATCAATTGAGGATTCATTGCTTAGGGAATGTCATCTCCGATGAAGGTATCACCGTGGATCCAACAAAGGTCAAGGATATTATGGAATGGATTGCATCGATGAATTTCCCTAAAGTGTGTAGCTTCATGGGTTTAGCGAGATACTATCGACATTTTGTCGAGGGTTTTTCGAAGATAGCAAATCCGATTACAAAATTGCATAAGAAGAACAAGAAGTTTGTTGAGACCGAGAAATGCGTGGAGGCATTTCAGAGGCTCAAGGAGTTGTTGACAAAAAAATCGATGCTAAAGGTCCCTGACATGGATGCAGACTTCTTGGTATGCACTATTGCATCCAGGGAAGGCTTAGGCAGAGTCTTGATGCAAGACGGTCGAGTGATCACTTACATCTCGAGAAAGTTGAGAAGGCATGAGGACATTGTACAATGCGACTTGCAATTTGGAGTAGTTAGACATTGTATATTCCTTGAGAGTTTGGAGACACTACCTGATTAGATAAAAATTCAAACTAAAAAGTGACCACTATGGTCTACAACACATCTTTATGCAAAGCGAATTGAATGCACGACAACGACGTTGGTTAGAATTGCTTAGCGAGTACAATTTCAAGATTACTTACATAAAGGGAATAATGAACTGAGTGTCTGATTACTTGAGTTGAATATCGCGCATATTTTAGGTGATGCATCTTCAAACAAATCTACGTGAAAATATTATGACCTTATAGTGCGATGATGATTGGTACAAAGTGGTCAAGGATTTTATTGGACAAAACACAATGATGGTACAAAAATCTGAAGGATTTACTATGGACAAGGATGGATTATTGATATTTAAAATTTTAATTTACATACCACCCAACAACGATTTGAGGAGTTATATCCTAAACGAGGCTCACAGAGCAATGTACATGGCTCACCCGGGAGTGACGAAGATGATGACAGACCTTAAACCCTTATTCTTCTGGAAAGGAATGAAGGTAGACATAGTCAACTATGTGGAAAGATGTCTAGAATGTCAGCAGGTGAAGGCTAAACATAGACATCGGTTAGGATTACTAAAACCAAATGCTATTCCAGAATCTAAATGGGAGTTCATTTCGATGGATTTCATTGTTGGATTTCCACTAACATCAAGGAGACACGACTCGATTTTTGTGGTAGTTGACACTATGATGAAGAGTGCTCATTTTATTCTTGTGCATACGACTTATCATTCACCTAACATAGCTATAGTTTTCATCCGTGATATTGTGAGGTTTCATGGTGTGCCTAAGAGAATTATATCCGATAGAGGGTCGGTGTTTATAGGCTGATTTTGGACTAGTTTTCAAGACGCCTTCGGAACCCAACCTAACTTTAGTACCACGTATCACCTAGAGACAAATGGGCAGACCGAACAAACAAACCAAATCTTCGAGGTTATGTTTTGTATGTAAGTTATGGACCAAAAGAAGCTTTGGGAAGAATTATTACCACCGATATAATTTTCATATAACAACAGTTATCAAAGCACCATTAAGATGGGGCCTTTCGAGTTTGTTTAAGGGAGACCATGTCGGATGCCTTTGAGTTGGGATTGGCTTGAGGATAGGGTCCTGATGCGACCTAAAGCGATCCAAGAAATCGAATATCAAATGAAAACACTAAGAAAAAGGACCAAGGAAGAGAAGGATTGACAGATCAGTTATGTCGATGTGCATTGTGTCAATTAGAGTTATGAAGTTGGTGATTGAGTCATCTTGCAGGTGAAACCACATAAAAGTTCGATCAAGTTTGAAAAGGGTGATAAAATCTCTCCTAGGTTCATGGGAACTTTTGAGATTGTGGAAAAGAAGGGCCCCATGTCCTATCAACTAGATTTTCCTGATTCTTTGAAGCATATGCATGATGTTTTTCATGTATTTGTTTTGAGACAGTATATTAGTGATCCTACACATGTTATTGACATGAGTTCCTTCCAAGTATCTGACGAGTGTGTTTTAACGGTGGAGCCAATCTGCATCGTGGACCATCACATTCGACAACTACGACATCGAACATTAGATCATGTCAAGGTCTAGTGGGACAACTATAGTTCACACTCGGCAACCTAGGAGGACGCGTATGATATTCAGAATTAGTTTCCATTTTTGTTTGATAGATAGACTTATGATACTGTGATACACTTTATCTCAGTAGTTATATACTATGAAACTTCGGGATGAAGTTTAAACCAAGAAGGGGTGTATGTAACATCCCGATATTGTGCGCACTGAGCAAACTTATTCTTTGAGGACACTTGCTTGCAAGTGATTCAAGTTATTATACTATTGGTCGTTTTTTATTATGATTATGAGATATTATGGATTTGATGATATGTTATTTTGTTGTAATTACATAGACAGGTGCTATTGACTGGGTTCTCCTGAGTGTGTAGGACTTTGGACATTGAGGATGCAGAGGGATCGATGAAACCCCTTGGACTTTGGATCGAGTCAGGGAGTGGATTGTTGGGTTTGAATTTTGTTGATGTGACATATGTACATATTACGATGATTTATTATTATTGATGATATGATTCATTGATTGATCCAGGCTGATGATAACTTTCCGACTAGACTCACATTTGGAGTAGAGGGGTCACGCATGACAATAAGAGACTTTGAGGGAGACGTGTGGCAACATCCCTGCCACAACCTACTAGCACTCTCTCACTGGCTTGAACTGTAGGTTAACAATTACCTAGTTCGAGAAGACAGATGATTCCATGATAGGGGACTGTGATAGTCACTCACGATGATTCTAAGGGGCGCACAATAAGGCAGGGGCCTTATTCCTTAGAGGCCCTTAGTCTCCCACAAGATCACCTCGCAGAGTATTGAATCCAGGGGTTTGACATTTACCAAATTCATTCAAGAGGCGAGTCGCACCCTTGGAGCACATAGTGCATCTTTAAGGGCACGTCACACAAGGAAACCAGAAAGAGGCGAGTAGCACCCTTGGAGCACTTACTGTGTCCTGAAGGGAATGTCACAATTTTAACTGGTAAGTGAATAAACCTAGTGAGCCTTAAAATGAATGATGTGATAAGTAAAGATTAATGACTAATTTTTCCCTTAAGAAATGTCGCCAAGCCTAGTGAATTAAAAACCTAGGTTTGAGTAGAACCTTAGAACAAAAATACAACAACTAATTAGACATATAACCAGATTAATGTGGAAATTTTAATTCCCTAAGGTTCTTGGTATAAAATTTTAATTCACTAAGGTTGTTTTATAAAATTTTAATTCATTAAGATTATTTTTATAAAATTTCAATTCACTAAAGGTTCTTTTATAACTAATAAGAGAAATTCAAACTTTAATTATTAATTTTTTTTTTTATAATGGAGGATTAAATTCATAAAAAAAGTAAATGGTTGTTGATATAAACTACTAATTATGAACTTAGTTATTAAAAGGGGAAACTTAAAAGAAAAGGAAACTTAAAGAAAAAGTGAAACTTAAAAAAGGGGGAGAACTTAAAGAAAATGTGAAACTTAAAAAAGGGGGGGAACTTAAAGAAAAAGTTGAATGTCCAACTTAGTAAGGAATCTAGCCTTTGTAACTTTCTATTTATGAACTCAATTAGTGATTATGTAAGTCGTAATTCATTTAATAATTATAAGGGAATATTTGGACACCAAGGATATTTTTGAGGAATGCTTTTGGTGGGTGAGGGAAATGGGAGTATTTAATTAATTAATAAAATTGTTTTTTTGGTGCAACTAGGGGATCAAGCGACATGTGTACGGGGGAGGTTTTTCGAAGTTAATTAAATGAAAAAGGAATTTAATGAGAATTTGGGAAACTAATTACTTTAAAACTCTATAAAAAAGATGGTGGATGAGGAGTATGACATGTCTGGTTTGCATAATGTTATGCTGTTGAAATTTTATCTTGACTGAACTTTCTCTTGTGGGAGTTGGGATACCCAGTGCGGGTAACGAGTGGTAGCTTGACCTTGAAAGGCGATATGGGTGCTAGCATTCTCTTTTATTGTGTGTGTGGCCCCTTTTTGGATCGTAGGGATTAGGGGAAGAAGAGTACCCATAGCGTTGGATGGGAGGTACTGGTAAGGTCACATCAATCGACAAGTGGGATCTAGTTGGAGCATGCATGGGACAGTGAGTTTGGAGCTTTTGCATTTGGCTATGGTCCAGATTTGTATATTTGTATTGAATGGTAGTTTAAATATTTTTCCCGTGCCTTCAGTAATGTACTTCTATTGTGTTAAAGTTTATGTTTAATCAACGTAACACTATCCAGAGATTTCATTTTTATCTTTCAACAAATTGTCTTGATGAGCCCAGTGTTTTATGATCAAAGAACTTAAAGTCATCCCAACCTTATGCTCGCAATGAATTATTTGCATTTGTTTTTATTGATTTAATATGAAGAAAAATTGTGTTTTCATCTTCTATCTATTATCCTTTAAGTTATTAGTCTATGCCTGAGCAGTTGACCAGGATCCTAGTCAACTATCTTCACTCTGGTGTTTAAGGCTGAGATTCAAATGCCCTTCTTTCCTGTGCATGGATAATAAGTGAAGGATAAATTATCACCCAACTATATATCCCTTACTTATCTCTATGTTTTCCTCTTATGATTAATATCTGATCTCTTCATTTTTCATTTATGCATAACCCCAGCATCCTTCCCAGAATTTTATCTCTGCATTTTCTTGATTGATAAATCTCAACATTTTGGATGGTAGATATTTGCATTTTGATTGATAAATCCCAGTGTCTTCAAATGGTAAACCTCTACATTTTTTATTGATAAATCCCAACGTTTTCTTGAATGGTATAATATCTTCTCTTAAATGATACATCTCTTCATTTTGAATGGTAAAAACTCTGCATTTGAATGGTAAAATCTATGTGTTTGTATTTGAATGTCTGTCTCTTCATTTTTGTCCATTTTTCCTTAGTGTTTGTTGTCCTAATTCCCAATGTCTTACCTCTATCACTAGGTGATTTAAATTCCCTTGTTTTTTTGAATTAGCATGTAAACCCCATGTGACATCAATGCTAGACAATGATTTCTATTATCTTGTTATACAATGATTTCTATTATATTGTTAGATAGTGATTTCTATTATCTAGGTAGATAGTGATATATTTATCATGTTAGATAGTGATTTCTATTATCTTGTTAGATAGAGATTTCTATTATCCTGATAGATAGAGATATATTAATATTGATAGATAATGAATTTTATTATCTTGATAGATAGTGATATATTTATCTTGTTAGATAATGATTTCTATTATCTTGTTAGATAGTGATTTATATTATCTTGATAGATAGCGATATATTAATCTTGTTAGATAGCGATTTCTATTATCACTGCTAGACATCGATTTCTATTATCAATGCTAGACAACGATTTCTATTAACAATGTTAGATAGTGATTTCTATTATCTGTGCTAGACAACAATTTCTATTATCAATGCTAGACAATGATTTCTATTATCAATGTTAGATAGTGATTTCTATTATCAATGCTAGACAACGATTTTATATATATGTTTGACAACATTTTATATAGATGACAACAATTTTACATGATAGACAACAAAATATCATATATGATTGACAACACTTTTTATATATAAACAACGATTTGTAAACAATGATATATAAACAACGATTTGTATATATAAACCGTAATTTAAAAATATATATAATCAAATCTAGTTTTAGGTGTAACTAGCTTCTAGTTTGGAGGACGTGTTGTAGTTTGGTGTCCTTAAGGTGTAGACCTAGAAAAAAAACCATATCAATTAAATTTATTAAAACTAGCCAATTAAAAGACAAAGAAACCAAATGTAATTATTTTTAATCTAAAATAATGGTGAACCTCACTTCTAAGTATACAATACAATAAAATATGTAATGTGGATGTTTGTTAAGGGTTGTGATGGATGCACCTTGATGATGAGAACAAACATTTTCATTATCGACCTTTAGTGATGATAGATATGGTTTTCATTGACGTGAATAAAGTGATGTACGAAAGGTTGAAGGGAGACATGTCTTACCTTACCCACATTTCTTGGGAGTTCTCATCATTAAAGTTTTAGTGTTATCAAGTTTAGGTAGCATGAAAGGATCTTTAGTTCTGTAAAATCCCTTAAAGACATAGTGAGTCACTTTTAAATTCTCCTTGGTTTAGTATTACGAGGTAATTTGTGATAAAAATTGTGAAGTCTAATGTATAAAAATAACAAGTTTTCCTTATATATATAATATTGAAATTTTATGACAAGTAAAATCAATTAATATTGTGGTTCTGCAGGTTTGTGCCAATCATTTATCATTTGTTATTAAAGATATATTACTCATTCGACGGGTTTATGTGAACTACGCCTTCATTATAGTTTAAGAGGTGCTTTAGTTGTGCAAATTTCCTATTTAAATTGCCAAGATGAATATTGTATTTATCGTTTACATTGATTTTATGGATGTGAGATGTCATGAGGGTCCTTGAAATGTATCTCACTTCAGAATACCTCAAATTGTGCCTCAAATTTGTTTTTGTTGGATAGATTTATATGTCAACTCTCTTGCGCACTTGTAAATTTAAGGTTGGCTAAAGTATTACCTAAATATAGATTTATTTGGTTGTGCATGATGAACGACCACTAATGTTCGGTTGTTGTTTATTTATTTGCGTGACATGTAAATGTTGATCACTGATTGCTAATTCTCACTCGCATTAAAGGTTCATATTACGTAGGTCATTTGGCGCTGTTGTGTTGGGTTGATTGTTTTCATTGAGTTGCGTTGATTGCCAGTTGTCGTTGTTACCTTCCTGCTAAAAAAACCAAAAAAAATGATCTCGTTATGCGTCACACAATGTCGTAACGATAGGGGTTGTTACAATTACATTAATTCTTTCAATCCAACAGGATTTTATTTGTTTAATACGGCTCATATAAGGTATATTTTCTTGCTTTCTCATGTTCTATGTTGTTGCGGAAACCTTCATTGCAAACATCACAACTCGATTTGTGTAAAACCATTCATCATTTTTCAAATATGAATTCAAGTATTCCTTGGTATATTGGATTCTAAAACTGAGAGAGGCAAAATGTTTTTCCATATCCCACATCTCTAAAATCAATGACATTATTTTCTTAATATTCGCTTCGAAAAAATGTCGAGTAGCAATAATCTGGTTTGAGATTCCCTTGACTCTATCACTTGATTCTTGGATTTTTTGAAAACAATTCTCGGGATGAATCATGGAAACATGGGAAGCCAGAATAGGTAGAGGCATGAGAGTTGCTTCCAATTATTTATTTTTTTCTTTCAACTGAGCATTTTCTTCCTCCATATTGGCAATTGAAACGCCCAGTGCATCTCATGTAACTTTATGAATGGATGACAATATAGAAGGAAAAAAAAATTGTGTATCAATGGTGGACCACAAGTTCCGACTTTTACTCTTCATATTTTTTTCAAAAAATATTTTTTTAGATTCTTTGTCAAAAGAGGAATTTTTCACAACGAAAGTTTCTCCATTGGAAAATGTCTCCTCCTAGACTACGAGCGTAGAAGTATGTTGTACATTTACTCTAGAAGGTACTTCTACATTCGGGAGGGTGATAATTTCAATGCCCACATATAAGTCTGTGATATCCAATAATAAGTCAATTTTTGGTGTATGTGCTTCTCCTCCCTATTGTTGTAAATTACTCGCTTTTCTTTTAGTTTTTATTTTGTGGGGGTTTTCCAAATTCCCTTGAGGAGGGTTTCTTTCTTCATCATCCTCTGAATTATTACTCTATATTTTTGTTGACTGCAATGCCTTAGGATTAGGAGTTGTCTTTGGTAAAGCACTCCTTTAAGAAACAACTCGTGACTGAGAATTATTCTCATTTGAAGGCTTACCTCTTTCCCTATGATGTTGTGTGTTACTTATGACAATTTCTATATCGCAAGAGTCTCTATCAACTTATTGATTATTAGGGTTATGGATATCATTCTCCTCTTCTTTTATTATAATTGAATTTATAAGTGCAGGACTGAGCCCGACTGAAATCAAATGATTCTATAAAATATGAATCAAGTCAAAAAACTTGATTTCCTTAGAATATCTCAAGTTGGAATGGTCTAAAAAAGGTAGCATACTTGTCAATATTAGAAATTCCTCTGAGAATAATTTCACAGACTTTCCATGGAAGAGGTATGAATTTCTTTTCCTTTTCTCATAAAATGTGTGAAAAAAGAATTTATATTTTCTAGCTATTTTAATAATGAACAAATTATCACGTATATAATATGCCAAAAAGGTGGGTTTTTCATTGGAACAAAAAACCTTTATGATATTCCTCCATTTTTTCTAGAATTACTTTCCTTTTTAGACAATATCTGGAAGTGTCCTCACCAAATAATATTTTTTTGAATTTATACACAAAATAATCGTATACTTCATTGAAATGATGGTCGACCCTCTTCCTCCATAAATTTTGATACCACATAATCACGGGGTCCACCTTTACTTTAACCCTTCTGTCAATATTTAAACTTTCAAAATCATGGCAATATGTGATAAAAAATAACAAATAATATAATAGATAAAACTTCTTCTCAGTTTTTAAATTTTCCAGTTGTGGAGTAATATCATTTTAAATGATCTTCTCCCAGTCAAATATTGTGTTTTCATGAACTGTGAAATGTAGTATATATAATGGAAATCAAGGAATGGTTTCTATATAATCTTGGCCAGGAATTCGAGTAAATAACATAGAAATTTATTTATAAGGATCTTTTAAAGAACTGCTTGAATTCTAGATACATCTTTTGGCATTGATACTATAACATCCCGCTCTGGCACATTGAGTGAACTGATTCTTTGAGGACACTTTCTCACAAGTGATCCGATTTTTTACGCTATTAAAACTTTTGATTTTGACTATGAGGTGTTATGGGTTGATGACATGTTTTTTTACTACATTTACATAGACAGGTGCTATTGACTCAGTTTTACTGAGTGTGCAGGGTTTTGGACCTCGAGGATGCAGAGGCATCGATGGAACCCCTTGGACTCTGGATCGAGTTAGGAAGTGTGCCATTGGGGTTTGATTGTTTTACTATGATATTTGTGCATATGACTGGATGATATGATATGGATATGTTTTGACATGATTTGTTGATGATGTAGATTGGCGATATCTTGCTGACCAGACTCACATATGGAGTAAAGGGGTCACGCACGACTACCATAGATGTTGAGGGAGAGGTGTGGACAGCAGCCCTGCCACAACCTACTAGTACTCCTGTCATGGCTAGAATTGTAGGTTAACGATTACCTAGTTTGAGAGGACCCACGATGTTGTGAGGGCAGACTACAATAGTCGCTCACGATGATTCTAAGGGGTGTGCAATAAGGCAAGGGACTTATTCCTTAGAGGCCCTTAGTCTCCGACAAGTTCACCTGGCAGAGTATTGACTCCAGGGGTTATTGATATCTACCAAGTCAGTCAAGAGGCAAGTGGAACCCTTGGAGCACATGGTGCGTCTTGAAGGGCACGTCATGCTAGAAAAATGGAAAGAGGCGAGTAGCACCCTTGGAGCATGTAGTGCATCCTGAAGGGAACATCGCGCAAGAGAACAGATGAGGTGAGTGGCACCCTTGGAGCACCTAGTGCATCCTGAAGGGCACGTCACATTGTTGATTATAGAGGGATGAACCTAGATGGCCTTAAGATGAATAACATGTTCAGTAATTTTTAAAACAATTTCCCCAATTAAATGTCGCCCAGTACGAAATTTAAGGCCTAAATCTAAATTACACTAGTGGTAAAATTTTGTCTTCTATAACAAATAATAATAATAATAATAATAAACTTAAATAATAATTATGATCTTCGTGAAATCTTGTAACATGAAGGGAGTAAGAAATTTAATTTATTCATAAAAAAATAAAATCTATGGATATAAAATGTAAAGAGGGAATTAATTGTTTTATTGTTTTGATAACTTAAAATATACTAATTTAATGATAAAAGGGAAAAGGGGTTAAATTCCACACCTACCTTTTTTGAGTTCTAATTTAAAAGGGGAAAGAGGGAAAATTTTTTTTTTTAGGAAACTAGGAAAAGAGGTAACATACAAAGGGCAAAAGGGGAACTTAAGGGAAAAAGTGGAAGTTCAAACTTAGTAAATCATCTGCCATTTAAGAACCTTCTAATTTAAACTGAAATGGCAATTTAATAAAAGGGAAAGCTATTAAAACCTCTAAGAGAATTTGGGGACACCGAGGAGTGATTCTAGGAGTAACTCTAGATGGGTGAGGGAAATAAAGATAATTAATAAATTAAAGAAATCAATTTATGGAGGAATGAAGGGGTTGGATGACACTTGTATGGAGAAGAATTTTTAGGATTTTATTTTTAAAACTTTAGTTAAATGAGATTTTGGGAAAGAAAGAAAGTTTGAAACTCTATAAGATAAAGGAAGGGGAAGGATGAACGATATTCTTCTGTTTGCATAACGTTACGCTGCAGAATTATCCACTTGACTGACTTAACTTGTGGGAGTTGGGATACCCAGCTTGGTGAGGAGTGGTAGCTCGGCCTTGCGAGGTGAGCTGGGAGCTAGACGAAATCTCTACAAGGCGTGTGTTTCCCCTTTGTGGCTCGGGGGGCTAAGGGGGAAGAAGAGTACACCTAACATTGGTTGGGAGGTACCGGTGAAGTCTCGATGGTCGACGAGCAGGAGTTGCTTGAAGTGCATGGACGTCATTCAGAGTGGGCAATCAGGAAACGGTACGCACTTTTCATTTTGTATGGTAGAATATATTAGGACTTATGATTGGTTCTGCATAGTTAATGGAGAAGTAAACTGATGTTTTTGAATGAAACTGTTCTTAGCATAGCTTAATGGTTGTTGTCTCCTATGGCCTTCATTTTCCTGCATGTCATGACCACCTGGCTATGATTGATTGTGCCCTTTTGGGTGTTTTCCCTTCGTCCTTAGCTCCTCAGTCCTCACCTGAGCAGTCGTCCAGGAGCCTGATCTATGGTCATCACCTTAGCATTAAAATACTTATGAATCTCAATGCCCTTCTTTTCTGTGCAAGGATGATGAAGTTATGGACAAACATATCAGTTGTTTAACTCTGTTGTGGTACTTGCCTGATTATTTGACTTGCACCTTCCAGTATGGCCTCTATGTATGGATTACATTTCTTCCTTGTTGTTTATTTCTCTGTGCGTCGACTCATAGAGTTTGTGCGATCCTTTCGATGAGTTATCCTTATGGCCTTGACATTCTCTTATTGTTGTCAACAATTTTTATATTGGTAACCCTAGATGTAAAAGTAGTTAACTTCAATCTACGTTTTGTTTCTCGTTGGATTGACTGGTTTTTAATACTTCTGCGATCGTAATTATGTAACTGATGTAAAAATATTATCTCTGCTATTGTAATTAGGTAATGGATGTAAAATATTACTTCAGCGATTTCTTTGGTGATAGTTGTAAATTATTAACCCTGTGTTTTGTTAATGATGGAAAATTTTAACACTGCGTCCCTTGCCCACGAATTTTTACCTTGGCATTTTACTCGTATTTACCCTTATTCCCTCAATGATTTGACGTTGGTTGCTGCGTTTCTCTTTTTATTTCAGTGAATTCCTGAGTGTTCGTTTATATTTTGAATATCACTATTGGAATTTTCCCTTCGAGCACTCTGGAAGGCCCTTGATTGGAAACAGAACATTGTCTACTTGAGCCTTTGTCTACGTTTGTTTTTCCCAGCTAACACCCATTTCTCTGCTAGTGATTTCATTGCCCAGATTTCGACCAAAAATTGACTATCATGGATTCTATTGCATAGTTGTGTTATATATATATATATATTTATCTACAAGCCTTAAACACCCACGTTGAACTTTAACAGATTGACTGAGTTGTTGTTTTTCCCATGATTTGCCTTTACATTATGGCCTGCGATTGGGTGTCAGTCGGTGATTTTTTTCCAAGGTAAGGCAGAGAGTAGACATAGATCTCTGCCCATTTTCTTTTCTTTCCTACAAGTTGGTTAAAAAACAACCATTTCCGGCTTGTATGGACAGTGGTTTACTCCTCCCTTAGACAATGTGTTGATCATTGCTTGGCGGTGAGTTTTCTTTTTAGTTGAATGACCACGTTTTGCCTTTGATTGAGGCCTACGGTTTTCCAGTTCGTTCACCTCCCCATATCGCCTTCAAATTTGTTGATTGTGTTGCTATTGCAATGACCACGTTCGCCCCTTAGATGGGTAGTGTTGTGATTGATTGAGTCACTGCGGCTGGGTGCCTGGTTGCTAGGCTTCAACCTGTATGTTGTTGCGCTGGCTTGTGGATTGATGTGTTGGCTATGGTGATGTTGTGGGCCACTATCCAATCCCATCATTTAATTTATATCCACCTTTCCCAACACATGGAGAAGAAGGCAACAAGATCTTATTTCTTCGTTTCGGAGTCAGCCAGAATCTCGGGACTACCCAGTGAGATTTTCTTTAACCAACACTGTTTTCTTCCTTTTTTTACATAGACTTTTATTATCATTTTTCCAACGCTCTACCAAGAGGTTTTTGGCATTCCAGTTTCGAAGCCTGAGCCCAGAGCCTTCATTTCAGTCTTGTGTCTCAATGAAACTGTTCTTAGTGTTAACTTCCATTCCTATTGAACCCGATTCTGGTGTGCTTTATTTAAATATTGGGAAGCTAATACTCAATCACAGTTTTACTCGACACCTTTTCCATCCTACCCTTTATTAACTAATGTATATATTTAGGAAGTTAAAAGAAGCCTCAAGCCGATATTAAGTTCTTTCTAGTTAAAATTTACATTTCAGTTTATCATTACTCTAGGTTAAAATTTTGTTTAGTTTAAAATTTATTTTAAATTCATACTACAATTAAGATTTATGCCTACAAAGTCATACTTTCTCTAGTAGTGTAAGAGTGGCTTGAATGTAGAGAGTGGTTTTCACTTTTATATTTTTATTCATTTCCTATTTATATTCATAGTGTAATGATGGTAATCATATATGATGGAATCCCCATGTAAAAGATCGTACTCACTTTTAATTATATTTATATTCCTATTTATTTTCACATCTATAAATGATGGTAACCATTAAGCAGTAAGCTTAGATTATTTTTCACTTGCACCCTGTGGCTTATGGATGTCATCACCTTAGTTGCACATTCATGGCTAAGTGGTTGGAAAATCCATCCAATCACATGTTGTTGGTATGTTTCTTATAAAATAAGGATGACCTTATGTTCATGATAATTTTGTTTAGCATGTATGACAATGTCGATAGTTTCCCTCATTTTTCTTTTTATGTTGATTATTATAAGTTTACCCTTTTTCTAAAAGAGATATGAAAACACATCCCTTAAGTTCAGTGTACACTTAAGACTGCTTGGGTTATAAAGGAGTGGTAAGGCAAGGCACTCGAGTCTCTTGCACCTTATGACAATGTGGATGCAGTATTGATGGTTTTAGTTTCTCGCTTCTTGCGCAATGGATTGTATGTCATGAATGATAGTCATAGATTTTAAGTTTCTTGCACATTTGGATTTATGTAGTAAATGGTGGTTTTAGATATTTAGTTTTTCATCTAGTTTATTCTTGAATGATGGCTTTAAACTTACTTATTTCATGTGCACATGAAAATTAAGGTATTGAATGACGTATTGCATAATGTTTAGATTTTACCTCTTATGCGCAAGGGAATGTCAATGTAAGGAATGGTTCCCGGTTATTTACTTCTTGTGTCATAAAAAATTTATTGTAATAATTTAGAGTGTAAGAGTGTATAAATTGCGACCTTATAAAAATATCATAGTTTTCAATATGGGCGTAAATAAAGTGTTTCAATGTCTACCTTATGCAAAATACTTTAAAGGGCCAATTTTAAATATTCTTGAAAGATCTATAGAATTGATTAATGTGGAACGAAGGGTCCTGGATGATCTTGATGTTGTCATTTAGCTTTGTCGGTTTGGACTTGTTTGTTTTTGGTGGGATGTAGACACCTCCTTGTTCCTCAGAACAACCACCATCCCTGAGACCTTAAATGGTCAAAATCGATGGGAACCTGGTCTTGAGCATTGCTTATGTGTCCTGGAGGTCCTAACCATTGTAGGGTAGAACGGGTGGGTAATCATTCTTAATTTCGTCAGTTGACTGTCATACATTGCTTCCAGGTGTTTGATGTGATTTTATGTTATGTCATTATGTTGTTGTTGCATGAGTTGCATGCATTGTGTTGTCATCCTGTTCCGATGTAGAGTATAATGTCTTTATTACCCTTCTACACATGCACACACACACAAAAAATATCCTGCACTTGTTATGAGAGGCTTGTTGTCGTAACTAAACGGGAGGGTTATTACATATGGTATCAGAGCTGGTTCAACCCACAACTTGGGATTGCTACTACTTTCATTGATATAATTTGATTATACTGTTGCTAATCGAGTTGACTAGTGTGCATGTAGGTAATCATGGTTAGAGAACGCCGTGGAGGCCGACGATGGGGTGCCAGGGGAGGAGGCGTGATGCCTCGAGTAGCATCCACGCCCGAGGGGTCTAACCCCCAGGGAGACGAGCAGGTTCTTGGACAGGAGAAGATAGCAGTTGGTGATGTAGTCAAAATGATGGAATCTTTTCAGTGCATGTCTGAGGCACTGATCAGCCATTTGGACAGAGATGAGACCAGGGCGCTAACAACCACTGAGGTTCCACCATGTGCTACAGTCGATACTGGTAGCATTTACTGTGAACTTGAGAAGGTCAAATTTCCTGAGCTCTTTGGTGCCCCAGATGACGCAGCCACCGAGGCATGGTTGGAGAACATGGCGATGTGCTTTGCACTTTGTGATTATACCTCCAACATGAAGTTCTGCATGGTAGTCTTTCAATTGAAGGGGAGCGCTCTTATATGGTGGAAGACGCTCCTACCACAGCTGAACATGGCTGTCGAGGATGTGTCATGGGAACTTTTCGAGGAACGGTTCCGAGAGAGATACCTTTCATAGGAATTCATTGAGTGTCAGCTCAATGAGTTTAATGCCTTACGACAGGGTGACCGTACGGTGCCTAAATACGAGGCTCATTTTATGGAGTTGCTCCAGTATGCTCCACACCTTAACACTGAGAAGCTTAAGGTCAACGGGATTGTGTTCGGCCTTAACAACAACATATGTGAAAAGGTTAGGATTTTGATGCCTCAAACCTTGCATGATGTCGTCCAGAAGGCCCGCATAGAAGAGGAGGAGCTTATCAGTGGGGGTCAGACTAGGACTCCAGCAAGACCAGTAGGGCAAGTGTCATATGGAGCACAATAGCATCAGACACCAACCCGACATACATAGGGACATCGTGGCTTCTAGAGGGGATCCACTTTCACTAGACCTCGGCGACCAACGTCTCAGCAGCGGACACCTTATCGGGGATCATAGCATCAACAACAATGTCGACTGCAACAGCAGCAGTTTAGGCCTGTTTAGAAGAACCAACCAGGATTCCAGGCCGGTGGGCCGTCATCTTCTACTTTGGGTACCAAGACTACTGGGCCGAAGAAGGGGTTTTTGATGTGTGGGGAGCCAGACTACCAGTGTGACTGCCCTGTGGAGAGGACTAGAGCGTCCGGATCAGCCGAGCCCACTACCGTGGGAGATATGGGCAAGGCCCATTGGATTCATGCAGTGGTAAATAACTGCCAGGAAGAGCATCAGTCGACTGTTCTCGAGACGATAAGTACCGTCGCTGACCAAAACCTTAGTATTTTGATAGATACCGGTGCTATCAAGAGTTTCATTTCTGGTGTAGTGCTAAAAAGGATTAAGGTAAAGACAGTCAAATAGGATGAGTTTAGCTTCGTAGAGATGGCTTCGGGAGCCAAACAGAAGGTTGGAGGAAAGGTTACGGGCTATATCCTTAACCTGGGAGAGCTTGTCACAAGGGCCAACCTGTAAGTCACGATCTTAGGATCTTATGATGTCATAATTGGTATGGACTGGTTGGAATCGCATGAGGTGATACTCAACTGTAAGACAAAATGGTTGAGCTTGGTCGATGACAAGGGACAAAGACGGCTAATTGTAGGTCGAAACTAGGGAGTTTCCCTAAGGTTTCTCTCTTCCTTGCAACTTCGGAAGAGCATATGCAAGGGGTGAAAGTTTTATGCGATCCTTGCATTAAACGATAATGGAGTAGCGGAAGGTCTAGAACACCTTCCGGTGGTGAGAGAGTTTGCGGACGTGTTTTCATTGACCTAAAACTAGGGACTGAATCGATAGCAAGAACGCCCTATCAGATGTTGACCCCATAGTTACAAGAGTTAAAAATGCAACTGAAGGAGTTGTTGGACCTGGGACTGATACGTCCTAGTGTGTCACTATGGGGTGCACCTGTTATTTTCATACGAAAGAAGGATGGGTCATGGAGGCTCTGCATTGACTACCGTCAACTGAACAAGGCCATGATCAAGAATCAGTATCCATTGCCAAGAATTGATGATCGATTTGATCAAATGAAGGGCACAACGATGTTCTCCAAGATCGATTTGCAATCAAAGTATATCCAATTATGGATCAAGGAGGATGATGTCCCTAAGACCGCCTTTAATATGAGGTTTGGACATTACGAGTTTATTGTTTTACCATTTGGACTAACAAACACCCCTGGGGTATTTATGAGTTTGATGAATGGGGTGTTCTGCGAGTATTTGGACAAGTTCATCCAAGTATTCATTGACGATATTTTGATTTACTCTTTGATGATGGAGGAGCATGATGAGCACTTACACTTGGTACTATGGTCTTTGCGAGAGAACAAATTGTATGGGAAGTTTTCCAAATGCTATTTTTATCAATCGAAGATTCACTACTTAGGTCATGTCATCTCCGGCGAAGGCATTGCCATGGATCTCGTCAAGATCGAGGCTATCATGGAATGGCCTGCATCGACGAATGTATTGGAAGTGCATAGATTCATGGGTTTAACAGGATACTACTGACGGTTTGTCGAGGGATTTTCGAACATAGAAAATCTGATCATGAAATTACAGAATAAAAACAAGAAGTTTGTTTGGACTGAGAAATGCGTGGAAGCATTTCGGAGGCTCAAGGAGTTGTTGACAACAGGAATGGTACTAAAGGTCCCAGACATGGATGCAGAATTCTTGGTATGCACTGACGCATCCAAGGAAGGCTTAGGCGAAGTCTTGATGCAAGATGGATGAGTGATCGCTTACATTTTGAGGAAACTGAGAAGGCATGAGGAGAACTATGTGACACATGATTTGGAGTTGTTAGCCATTGTATATGTCTTGAAGGTTTGGAGACACTACCTTGTTGGACAAAAATTTGAACTAAAGACTGACCATTGTGGACTACAACACATCTTTACACAAAGTGACCTGAACGCGTGACAACGACGTTGGTCGAAATTGCTTAGCGAGTACGACTTTGAGATTACTAACATAAAAGGAACAGTGAATCGAGGATTATGAGGCTAGAATTTTCATATTGTTCATTTTATGTTAGTAATCTCAATCTCAATGATGAAAATTAAGAGGATTATATCCGATCAAGGATCGGTGTTTACTGGACGATTTTGGACGAGTTTCCAAGAGGCCTTGGGAACCCAATTCAACTTTAGTACTGTGTATCACCCGGAGACTAATGAGTGGACCAAACGACTAAACCAAACCTTGGAGGACATGTTGCTCATTTATGTGATGGACCAACAAAAGTGTTGGGAAGAATTATTTTCACTGATAGAATTCGCTTACAACAATAGTTACCAGAGCACCATTAAGATAGCACCTTTCGAGTTTCATTACGGGCGAATATGTCAGACGCCTTTGATTTGGGATCAGCTTAAGGATAGGGTAATAGTAGGACTAGAAGAGATCCAAGAAATGGAAGAGAAAATGCAAACAATAAGGCAAAGTATTAAAGAAGCGCGGGATCGACAGAAGAGTTATGTCGATGCGCACCGGGTCGACCGTAGTTACGAGGTCGACAATTGAGTCTTCTTATGGGTTAAACCACATAAGAGTTCAATCAAGTTTGTAAAGGGAGATAAAATCTCTTCTAGGTTCACGGGACCTTTCAAGATTGTGGAGAGAAAGGGGCCCATGGGCTATTGACTAGCCTTTCCTAATTCTTTGAGGCGTATGCACGATGTTTTTCATGTATCTATTTTGAGACATTATATTAGTGTTCCTACACATGTTATTGACATGAGTTCATTGCAGGTATCAGACAAGGGGGCGCTCACGGCTGAGCCGGTCCACATATTGGATCATTGCATTCGACAACTACGACATCGAACAATAGAGCAGGTCAAGGTCCAGTGGGACA
Source organism: Picea glauca (assembly GCA_000966675.3). Taxonomy (NCBI): domain Eukaryota; kingdom Viridiplantae; phylum Streptophyta; class Pinopsida; order Pinales; family Pinaceae; genus Picea; species Picea glauca. The sequence continues at coordinate 148,565 of JZKD02S1193540.1, read as the reverse complement.
ATTATAGTCTGCACTCGGTGACCTGAAAGGACGCATATGATATGCGCCAACAGTTTCCATTTTTTTTTGATCGATAGACATATGATACTGTGATACACTTTATTTTGGCATTTATACTGTGAAACTTCGGGACAAAGTTTAGACCAAGAGGGGGTGTATGTAACATCCCGCTCTGGCACACTGAGCAAACTTATTCTTTGAGGACACTTGCTCGCAAGTGATCCATATTTTTATGCTATTAAAACTTTTGATTTTGATTATGAGGTGTTATGGGTTGATGACATGTTGTTTTACTACATTGACATAAACAGGTTCTATTGACTCAGTTTTACTGAGTGTGCAAGGTTTTGGACCTCGAGGATGCAGAGGCATCAATGGAACCCCTTGGACTCTGGATCGAGTCAGGGAGTGTGCCATTGGGGTTTGATTTTTTTACTATGATATTAGTGCATCTGACTGGATGATATGATATGGATATGTTCTAACATGATTTTTTGATGATGCAGGCTAACGATAGCTTGCCGACCAGACTTAACTATGGATTAAAGGGGTCACGTACAACTACCAGAGATGTTGAGGGAGAGGTGTGGACAACAACCCTGCCACAGCCTACTAGCACTCCCACCATGGCTCGAACTATAGGTTAACGATTACCTAGTTCGACAGGACCCACGATGCTGTGAGGGCAGACTGCGATAGTTTCTCACGATGATTTTAAGGGGCATGCAATAAGGTGTGGGCCTTATTCCTTAGAGGCCCTTAGTCTCCCACAGGTTCACCTAGCGGAGTATTGACTCCAGGGGTTGTTGATATCTACCAAGTCAGTCAAGAGGCGAGTGGCATCCTTGGAGCACGTGGTGCATCCTGAAGGGCATGCCGTGCAAGAAAAATGGAAAGAGGAGAGTGACACCCTTGGAGCACGTAGTGGGTCCTGAAGGGCACATCGCCCAAGGGAACAGATGAGGTGAGTGGCACGCTTGGAGCACCTAGTGCGTCTTGAAGGGAATGTCGTGTTGTTGATGATAGAGGGATGAACCTAGATGGCCTTAAGATGAATAACATGTTAAGTAATTTTTAAAACAAATTCTCTAATTAAATGTCGCCCAGTACGAAATTTAAGGCCTAAGTCTAAATTACGCTAGTGGTAAAATTTTGTTTTGTATAAAAAAAATAATAATAAAAAAAATAAAAACAACTTAAATAATAATTATGATCTTCGTGAAATCTTGTAACATGAAGGGAGTAAGAAATTTAATTTATTCATAAAAAAATAAAATCCGTGGATATCAAATGTACAGAGGGAATTAATTGTTTTATCTTTTTGATAACTTAAAATATACTAATTTAATGATAAAAGGGAAAAGGGGTTAAATTCCACACCTTCCTTTTTGAGTTCTAACTTAAAAGGGGAAAGAAGGAGAATATTTTTTTTTAGGAAACTAGGAAAAGAGGTAACATAAAAAGGGAAAAAGGGGAGCTTAAGGGAAAAAGCAGAAGGTCAAACTTAGTAAAGCATCTACCATTTAAGAACCTTCTAATTTAAACTGAACTGGCAATTTAATAAAAGGGAAAACTATTAAAACCTGTAAGAGAATTTGGGGACACCAAGGAGCGATTCTAGGAGTAACTCTAGGTGGGTGAGGGAAATAAAGATAATTAATAAATTAAAGAAATCAATTTATGGAGGAATGAAGGGTTGGGTGACACTTGCATGGAGAAGAATTTTTAGGATTTTATTTTTAAAACTTTAATTAAATGATATTTTAGGAAACAAAGAAAGTTTGAAACTCTATAAGATAAAGGAAGGAGAAGGATGAATGATCTTCTTCTGTTTGCATAATGTTACGTTGCAGAATTATCCACTTGACTGACTTAACTTGTGGGAGTTGGGATACCCAGCTCGGTGAGGAGTGGTAGCTCGGCCTTGCGAGGCAATATGGGAGCTTGACGAAATCTCTGGAAGGCTTGTGTGGCCCCTTTACGGCTCGGGGTGCTAAGGGGGGAGAAGAGTACCCCTAGCATTGGTTGGGAGGGACTGGTGAAGTCTCGATGTTCGGCGAGCGAGAGTTGCACGGAGTGCGTAGACGTCATTCAGAGTGGGCAATCAAGAAACGATACTCGCTTTTCAATTTGTATGGTAGAATATATTAGGACTTATGATTGGTTTTGCATAGTTAATGGAGAAGTAAACTGATGTTTTTGAATGAAACTGTTCTTAGCCTAGCTCAATGGTTGTTGTCTCCTATGGCCTTGGTTTTCCCACATGTCTTGACCACCTGGTTGTCATTGATTGTGTCCTTTTGGTTGTTTTCCCTTCATCCTTATCTCCTCAGTCCTTGCTTGAGTAGTCGGCCAGGAGCCTAATATACGATCATCACCTTAGCATTAAAATACCTATGGATCTCAATGCCCTGCCTTTCTGTGCAAGGATGATGAAGCGAGGATGAACCTATCAGTTGTTTACCTCCGTTGTGGTCCTTGCCTGATTGTTTGACTTGTGCCTTCCAGTATGACCTCTGCGTATGGATTATCTTGATTGAGGCCCATGATTTTCTAGTCCATTCACCTCCCTAGATCGCCTTCAAATTTTTTGACTATGTTGCTACTGCAATGACCACGTTCATCCCTTAGATGGGTAGTTTTGTGATTGATTGAGTCACTGCGGTTGGGCACCTGGTTGCTAGGCTTCGACCTATATGTTGTTGAGATGGCTTGTGGATTCATGTATTGGCTATGGTGATGTTGTGGGCCACTATCCAATCCCATCATTTAATTTATATGCACCTTTACCAGTGCATGGAGAAGAGAGTGACAATATATTATTTCTATGTTTCAGAGTCAACCAGAATCTCGGGATTGCCCAGTGAGATTTTCTTTAACCAACACCATTTTCTTCCTTTTTTTACATAGACTTTTATTATCATTTTCCCAATGCTCTACCAAGAGGTTTTTTTTGTTCTAGTTTCGAAGCCTGAGCCCAGATCCTTCATTTCAGTCTTGTGTCTCATTAAAAGTGTTCTCAGTGTTTACCTTCCATCCCTCTTGAACCCGATTCTGGTGTGCTTTATTTAAATATTGGGAAGCTAATACTCAATCACAATTTTACTCGACACCTTTTCCACCCTTCCCTTTATTAACTAATGTATATATTTAGGAAGTTAAAAGGATCCTCAAGTCGATATTAAGTTCTTTCCAATTAAAATTTACATTTCAGTTTATCATTATTCTAGGTTAAAATTTTGTTTAGTTTAAAATTTATTTTAAATTCATACTACAATTAAGATTTATTCCTACAAAGTCATACTTTCTCTAATAGTGTAAGAGTGGCTTGAATGTAGAGAGTGGTTTTCACTTTTATATTTTTATTTGTTTCCTATTTATATTCATAGTGTAATGATGGTAATCATATATGATGGAATCCCCATGTAAAAGATCATACTCACTTTTAATTATATTCATATTCCTGTTTATTTTCACATCTATAAATGATGGTAACCATTAAGGAGTAAGCTTAGATTCTTTTTTACTTGCACCCTGTGGCTTATGGATGTCATCACCTTAGTTTCACATTCATGGCTAAGTGGTTGGGAAATCCATCCAATCACATGTTGTTGGTATGTTGCTTATAAAAGAAGGATGACCTTATGTTGATGATAATTTTGTTTAGCATCTATGATAATGTTGATAGTTTCCCTCATTTTTCTTTTTATGTTGATTCTTATAAGTTTTCCCTTTTTCTAAAAGAGATATGAAAACACATCCCTTAAGTTCATTGTACAGTTAGGCGTGCTTGGGTTATAAAGGAGTGGTAAGGCAAGGCACTCAAGTCTCTTGCGCCTTATGACAATGTGGATGCAGTATTGATGGTTTTAGTTTCTCGCTTCTTGCGAAATGGATTGTATATCATGAATGATAGTCATAGATTTTAGGTTTCTTGTGAATTTGGATTTATGTAGTAAATGGTGGCTTTAGATATTTAGTTTTTCATCTAGTTTATTCTTGAATGATGGCTTTAAACTTACTTATTTCATGCGCACATGAAAATTAATGTATTGAATGACGTATTGCATAATGTTTAGATTTTACCTCTTGCGCGCAAGGGAATGTTAATGTAAGGAATGGTTGTCGGTTATTTACTTCTTGCGTCATCAAAAATTTATTGTAAAAATTCAGAGTGTAAGAGTGTATAAATTGCGACCTTATAAAAATATCATAGTTTTCAATATGGGCGTAAATAAAGTGTTTCAATGTCTACCTTATGAAAAATACTTTAAAGGGCCAGTTTCAAATATTCTTAAGAGATCTATAGAATTGATTAATGTGGAGTGAAGGGTCCTGGATGATCTTTATGTTGTCATTTAGCTTTGTCGGTTTGGACTTGTTTGTTTGGGATGGGATGTAGACACCTCCTTGTTCCTCAGAACAATCACCAGCCCTGAGATCTTAAATGGTCAAAATCGATGGGAAGTTAGTCTTGAGTGTTGTTTATGTGTCCTGGAGGTCCTAACCATTGCAGGGTAGGACGAGTGTGTATTCATTCTTATTTTCATCAGTTGACTGTCATACATTGATTCCATGTGTTTGATGTGCTTTTATGTTAGGCTGTTATGTTGTTTTTGCGTGAGTTGCATGTGTTGTGTTGTCGTTGTGTTGCGATGTAGAGTATAATGTCTTTATTACCCTTATATACATGTACACACACAAAAAATATCCTGCACTTGTTATGAGAGGCTTTTTGTCGTAACTAAACGAGAGGGTTGTTAGAGATGCAGGGTATTGTAAATATTCTTGAAGAAGTTTGATTCCATTATTCTTTCTTTTTAGAAAATTTCTATCTTCCTCCACTTTGTAAACCATGTTCATCTCTGACAATTTCAACATCTCCCTGAATATTGAATGTGAAAAGGAAATAGGAGAACTGTTATGCATTGTGATGACCCTTCTATTCTAGATAAACTTGTTGATGCACCAGGTGACAATATCCTTACATTCAAAGATTTCTAGGATGCAACCTGTGAGAACTATCTCTGAAGTCCACACCTTGTTGTTTTCTTTACCAAGTAGACTTGAATAATTCCATTATGATGAGGACTAGTGCTAGCTTTGGTCTTCTCTGGAAAAGAGGTACAAGGTATCTTCATAGAACTATTGTTTTCTCATGACTAATTTTGCGAAGATGAAAAAAAATTCTTGTATTATTACTTTTCACAGTAAAATTATTTTAGGTTATATTTTATTTCGATGGAAGCATTACTCAAAATAACTATTACTAGCCTCGAAATAAACACCATTAAATAACGCCCATTTCATAAATAAATTTAGTAATTAAGTCCACAAGGATAACACTAAATGTGACTTTGAGAAATGTGAAGGAAGGGACATGTGATGGAAGAGAGTATGAGTGAACGATCAGAATGGAAAGGTGAGTCCACATGTCTGAAATTTTGAATAGATGAAATGACTAAGTGTTGGGTTACATTGGGCAGACTATGGGATGAGTGGAGGTACAACAATGTAAGTTCGTGAGTCTAAAAGTATGAAAATCCATGATGAAAAAATAAACTAAGTGTTGGGTAGACTGATATAGAGGTAAAGAGAGCATAATACAAGTCTGAAAGTCCACAAACATAGTGAAAACGACTAAGTGTGTAAATATTGTCACAACAAAGAAAGGGAAAATGAGGGGAATATGAGAGATTTGGGAAGGGAAAATTTATAAGCGGAAGAAAGGAGGTAAGAAAATAAAATGGGAAAACAAAAATATAGGGGAAGCACAAAACAAGTTCAATAGGTCCCTGAGGTGCAAATCTTAGTAATAAATTCACATGTGTCATGCTTGGAGGGTCCCCTTTTATTGAACAAATAAAATTAATATCTATTACAAAGAACACATCATTCAATTTACTAATGTCACTGAGATGGGACATCATCATCAAAATTCATGTACAAAGGTAAATACTTTTGGACATAGAGAACAAGGATTTTTTTTCTCACATGTCCATGACTTGTTGGACTAGATTTTGGCTGAGAAACAATGACCTAGGGGAATTTTATATTTCAAAATGACTTGAGGATCACACCCATCCTAGGCCACACCAACCCTTATCATGGATTGATTTTTAGGTGTCTCCTTCAAATAGTGGCGGGTTTCCATGTAGAATGAGTCCCATTGAAACTGATCACTCTGATAGGATTTGACAAAAATAAGTTATTTATGAAGGGAATGTTGATAGGGGTTTGTCTCTCATCGGATATTAATGTGTATTTAGTGATTTTTATTACATATAAATACATTACTATTACATAAATGTTAAGAAAACTAACAACTTTGTCAATAACATGTAAAGTGTTTAAAATAGACTTTGAGTAAGCAATGTTGAGTAAAATGAATATCTTCACCAATCGAGTGAATAACCTATCGATAACCAATTATTATACTAAGAAATGTTGAGAAAACTAATAACTTCATGGAGAACATGGATGTGTTTTAAAAATAATTAAGTTAATTTTAATAAATAGAAACATGTATTCAAAGACATGCACGAAGGGAATATAGATGGTGCTTTGAGGGATTTATATAACACATTTTATTATATATGGTAGTGTGCACACTGTTTAGGTGGGCATAAAGGCTTTAGGTAAAAGGTGCCAATGCCAAAAATTGTTTTTTCTCTTAATGGATGAAGTGGTGAATTATTCCACTATTGCTTTATACAAGTTGAGACACCTTTGGGGCATGAGTCAAACCTAATCCAAATAGTGAA